>LNAC01000037.1:6830223-6859857 GCA_002007465.1 Ailurus styani | reverse complement strand
TCTTCGCAGCAGGAAGTGTTCAATGGCTATCGAGTTATGAAGAAACAACTCCGAACAGAAGTCCTTATTCGGAGCGCTAAACTCGCTTTTACCACATAAAGAGCAACATAAAAGCTCGGAGCAGTCTCATCGTGGTGTTGGGGAAACAACTCGGCTTCCCCATGTGAGAAAGCAAGAGAGTTCCAACCGGGTAGCCAGACCGGTGTAAGGGTTTTTATTTGCAAGTCAATGAGCCAAATGGACGACCCGGCTACTTGTGCCGCGTCCTGAGAAGCAAGGTTATTATTATCGCCTATTGCCCCACTGAACAATTTCACTGAAAAGGAAGAGTCCCAGCAGTGTGTGTGCGCACGGTGCCATACGGGACGTGCAGCTACGTGTCCACCTCCAGAACGACTTTATTTACAAAGCGATTACCATGTTATCTATTTGTTTTCCTTTTCCAGCAACAGCAGCTATACTCAGCCCTCGAATTTCTTAATTACAAACCCGTTCGCTTCTAAATCAACCCCAAATCGGCAGGCAGAGCCCGGAGGGAGGCTGTGCAAGTTTGCACACACCCCCACCTCCCGGATCAAGGGCAACAGCAGAAGCAAGAAACTGTGTATGTGCAAAAAGGTGGATCTGGGGACGAGGATCGCTGAGTTTGTTTACAGAGCAGAGACGCCTCAGCTCGGATGCCAAAGCTACCAAGAGCTGCAAACGCAAACTTAGCAGAAGCACACGTACCCCGGGATCGGCGAGCGGGCCCGAAAGCGCGGACCGGAGTCCCAAAAGCGGGAGCGGAGGCAGCGGGCCAGCGAGCGCGCTCGGTCCACCTGCAGCCGCTGCCGCTCCCCGCCCCCAGCTCCTGTCCTTGAAAGGAATTGGGGGGGGGGCGGAGGATGCATCTACACGCAGAATCCCTAGATCAGGTTTACCCAGTGCCCCCGTAAAAACACAAAGGCACAGCCCAGGAAAGTGTGCTCGGGGCAGGGGCATTATCTGTCCGGGGATTTAAAACCCCACTCGGGGAAACACAGCCATTCTTCGCAGCCCGGTAGTGGGGGGTTGGTGGTGGTGGTGGGGGTTGCAAAGCCAAGGAGGCAGAAGGGCACTGTGCAGGAAGGGGGCGCTGAGAACCCCCTTTTCCCGTGGAAGGCACCTCAGATCGCTAGGTGAGCCGAGCGGGAGAGCCAGGGGTGGGGTGTCCGACCCGAGGAGCGCGGTGCGTTTTCCTTGCTCCTCTCTGGGCGGGCGCTACTTTGGGGCTTGGGCTCCCGTGGTCATTTTCTCCCCGCTCCGGAGGCAGCCGGGCTGATCCCGCGTTTACGGGGCGGGAGGAAACCGGAGTCGGCGGCAGCGAGGCGGCGCCTGGGCCCGCAGCCTCTGCGCACGTGCCTCGGGCCGCGGGGACGCGGCTCGCCTACCCGGTCCGGCGTGCCCGGGGCTCCGGAGTCCGCGTTTTGCCGCCGCCCGCCCGGGAGGCTCGCTCCGCCCTTCCTGAAATCCCTTATATTAACTGTGGCCAAAGCCCTAAGAAACACAGCTCATTGTTGGCAGCTGCCGGGCGGTCTCACCGAGCTGTGAGGGCAGCGGAGGGGAAATAAAAGGGAACGGCTTCGATTCTGCCCCAGCGGCCACTGCAAACCCTCGGTGCCGACATCGCGACAGCGAGCGCCCTGCACACCAGGAAGGCCCCCTCTATGTGCTGCTGAGCCGGTCTTGGACCCGACGATCCCGCCCTCGGTCTCCGGAGCAGAAATCGCAAAGACGGAAGGTAAGCGCGGCGGGCGAAGCGGGNCTGGGGCGCCTGCCAGCCCAGTCCTCCGAGGGCTGGGTTTGCCCGGAGGAAGAGCGCGAGGCGGAGCTGGGGAATAACAACAGGATGTGCAACAACAGGATGAGGAGGGCTGATTTAATGCCTGAAGTTCGCGGCAGGGCTACGGGGCACTTCCTTTATTAGGCGACTTCGGGGAGCAGAGGGGGGTGTGGGCTCGGGTCCGCCCGCCCGATCGCAGGGGAAGGGGCTGTTTGTTCAGCACCCAGCTCTGTTGTGGGTGGCAGGTCCGCCGTGGTGGCGAGCCCAGGTGCACAGGCTACTAGTAGGATCCCGGCGAGGGCGAGCGATTTCGCAGCCGACGTGCGTCCGGGGAGCCTCGGGGGCAGAGGCGAGAAAAAGTGGGGTGCGCGGTGGTGGGCTGCACGTGTGGCGCGGGTCTTGACCGTCTGCCCTTCTCACTTTCAGGACTGGAAATGGCAGACCATATGATGGCCATGAACCACGGGCGCTTCCCCGACGGCACCAACGGGCTGCACCACCACCCTGCCCATCGCATGGGCATGGGGCAGTTCCCGAGCCCCCATCACCACCAGCAGCAGCAGCCCCAGCACGCCTTCAACGCCCTGATGGGCGAGCACATACACTACGGCGCGGGCAGCATGAATGCCACGAGCGGCATCAGGCATGCGATGGGGCCGGGGACTGTGAACGGCGGGCACCCCCCGAGCGCGCTGGCCCCCGCGGCCAGGTTTAACAACTCCCAGTTCATGGGCCCCCCGGTGGCCAGCCAGGGAGGCTCCCTGCCGGCCAGCATGCAGCTGCAGAAGCTCAACAACCAGTATTTCAACCATCACCCCTACCCCCACAACCACTACATGCCGGATTTGCACCCTGCTGCAGGCCACCAGATGAACGGGACAAACCAGCACTTCCGAGATTGCAACCCCAAGCACAGCGGCGGCAGCAGCACCCCCGGCGGCTCCGGCGGCAGCAGCACCCCCGGCGGCTCGGGCGGCACCTCGGGTGGCGGCGCGGGCAGCGGCAACAGCGGCGGCGGCAACAGCGGCGGCGGCAGCGGCGGCAACATGCCCGCCTCCGTGGCCCACGTCCCTGCTGCAATGCTGCCGCCCAATGTCATAGACACTGATTTCATCGACGAGGAAGTGCTTATGTCCTTAGTGGTAGAAATGGGTTTGGACCGCATCAAGGAGCTGCCCGAACTCTGGCTGGGGCAAAACGAGTTTGATTTTATGACGGACTTCGTGTGCAAACAGCAGCCCAGCAGAGTAAGCTGTTGACTTGATCGAAACCCCGGCGAAAAGAAATCAAACCCTCCCCGCCCCCGCCCCCCCAACTTCGGTGTGAATTAAAAAAACATTCCCTTAGACACAGTATCTCACTTTTCAGATCTTGGAAGGTTTGAGAACTTGGAAACAAAGTAAACTATAAACTTGTACAAATTGGTTTAAAAAAAAAAATTGCTGCCACTTTTTTTTTTTTCTGTTTTTGTTTCGTTTTTGTAGCCTTGACATTCACCCCTCCCTTACGTAGTTGAAATATCTAGCTGACTTGGTCTTTTTTGTTGTTTGTTTTTACTCCTTATTTCCTCACTTTCTCCAGTGCTCAACTGTTAGATATTAATCTTGGCAAACTGCTTAATCTTGTGGATTTTGTAGATGGTTTCAAATGACTGAACGGCATTCAGATTTACGAGTGAAAGGAAAAATTGCATTAGTTGGTTGCATGAACTTTGAAGGGCAGATATTACTGCACAAACTCTGCCATCTCGCTTCATTTTTTTAACTATGCATTTGAGTACAGACTAATTTTTTTTAATATGCTAAACTGGAAGATTAAACAGATGTGGGCCAAACCGTTCTGGATCAGGAAAAGTCATACTGTTCACTTTCAAGTTGGCTGTCCCCCTCCCCCATATGTACAGACAATAATATAGGGTGTGGAATGTCGTCAGTGGCAAACATTTCACAGATTTTTATTTTGTTTCTGTCTTCAACATTTTTGACACTGTGCTAATAGTTATATTCAGTACATGAAAAGATACTACTGTGTTGAAAGCTTTTTAGGAAATTTTGACAGTATTTTTGTACAAAACATTTTTTTGAAAAAATACTTGTTAATTTATTCTATTTTAATTTGCCAATGTCAATAAAAAGTTAAGAAATACTCGTTTTCTAGAAGTCATTTGGGGGGGGATGGTTCCTTTCGGTGGCTTTTTTCCTCTTTAGGTTGAACACTTTATTGATGAGAGTAAGCATTCCAAAGGATAAATTACAGGACACTAAAACAGGTCATGATGAGCTTAAGTGGAGAGCAGGATTTAACATAATTGGCATAATGCTTCATTGTTACCATTGTAACATGCCTCTTGGTGTGGTTTAATCAGAAGCTGCAAAGTTGTCAAAGAGCATTTTTTTTTCCTTAATTGCCATCATTTTCAAGTGTACTCCAGAGTTAGGTTTGTAACACTAAATATCATAAATATTTTCTTCACGGTGTGGGAGGGGGGAGAACCAAGTGTTCCTGGTTACACCTGATTCAACTACGTCAATGAAGGTAGATCGGGATAATATACTGGAAGATGGATGAGGATGGCATTAGGCATAAATCTACCTTTATCTCTAGTGACGAATTTTATTTCTCAGCAAAAGTCCTAAGGAGAGGCACACATTTTCTAGCTTAATCTCTGAGATAGCTTCTGACTGGTTTATAGTCCTAAGAGGAAGAGGGGGCAGAATTCCACCTTGAGGCTTTCTATTTTGTTCTATAATACTTAAAATTTACACAGGGAGGTTGATTCAAAGGTCAAATTACAGTCCTCACAAGATGTTCCCTCTCACGCATGCCCTGTTTTCCAGAATTCTGAGCTTTTTCTGTTACAGGCAAGGGGTGCAAAGGACATAAGGATAAATCTGTTTTAATTTTACCTAAACGTGTTATCAAAAAGACACAATTATGGTTAAGTAGGTGTCGAGTTTTGCCTTACATAATCAAGTAAAAGAAAAAGTCATACTGTTAAATTCTCAAGTTATCCCAGTTTGAAGATGGAATTTTGTTTTCCCTTTCATGTTTTCCTAGCTTATCTTATAAAAGCAATACATCTACATCCAAGAAAGAATACAGTCTTTTATATTTGACCCACTGGAGAAGTAAAGAAATAGAGGTAGAGGAAAATCTCACAAATAATACTTTAAAAGAGCATTTCATTTAGACTCTCAGATTCTAATCTTAAATCCCATATTTCATAATAAAAAATCAGAGAAGGAAACACAGAAGTGTTAAATTACAGTGAGTCTGGCAGAAAGGCTGGTTTCAGAATAATTCAGATCACCTATATGTCCTATAATTCTATTTCCAAGACAAGCCATTAAAATTAAGATGCACACTCCACTGGGCTCTTTATACCTCTATAATTGACACTTCCTTGTTCAAAATTATGTTCTAAATAAATTATTTCTCTGAAAAACAAAATCACTCGAAACTCTTCACCCCATTTTTAAAAACTCATCCAGATTTCCCACAGTAATAGTTCGAGCTGAAGTTTTCTTCAGCTAAAATATGTCAATACTAAATCTGCAATCAGCAGCAAATCTTCCTGCCTAAGCATTTTCGCAGTAAGTTTTTCTTTTTTTTTTCCAGAGGCTCAAGTGAAAAAATATGTTTGCATACATATTAATACAGCAATTCTTGTTCTTTTTCACTTGTGCCAGGAAAAAAGGAAAGCTATTGGAGGCATTGTTTTTTCTGCATAAAGAAGGACGCAAAAGAATAGTCTTGCCACCACCCTTCGCCATTTATTCTGCCAGGAAATAAGCCACAACACCTGCTCTGTCCCTAAATTCCTCCTGCTGCTCTAACACCGGAACACGTATGTGGAGATGCAGAGCCCAAGGAACTATTATTAGATCCCGAGCCCATCTCTGCCAGAACAGAGGACTCAAACAGAGGAGCTGGTTTTTCAAAGCCCAATTTCACCTCAGTGCAAATACAAAACGCCCCCAGCCCCCGTTCATCTGAATGATCTCGAGTCCATGCAAAGTCTTTCTTGGTCAACAATCGAGCAGATTCTATGTGATACCGGCGGGTCTCTTAAGCAGAGGAAAAATAACTCCTTGTTTGAACAACCTGATTAATGAAACCTGTACAGTGACCTAGATCACCGGGCTACTGGCGGACATTTGCAAAACCTTTTGTGGTCTTGCTTCCTACCAAGTTGCTTATAGCATATGGGGAAATTTGACCTCTGTACCTTGGCTGTTTTTCAAAAAGTTCTAATATGGTACAAGAGAGCTTCTGTTCTTTAAGCTTTGCCCACAAATAGACACTCCACGCTTGATTTTCAAGATGAGATCAATGATAAGCAAGAACATCATAGAAACATGTCAGGGAAATGACACATTGATAAAAAAAAAAAAAAAACTTGTCCCTCTGCCTTGTGGCTGCTAAAATCCTGGTGGCAGTATTTTCGCTGGGGCTGATAAAGCCATTACAACTACGGATGGGTCTTTGAAGGACAGTTACCTAATCACCACTGTTTATGGGGTGCTAGGCCAGAGCGCTAGCACCAGAAGGCTGACATCTATTGTGAAGTTTATGGTCTCCGTGACTTTTACTACTGTAAACGCCTGGGATAGCTATAAATTGATGTCAACATTAAAGGCCAGATCCTTTAGAGCAAAATATTAATCCACTAATCTATTATGGGTGGCCGGCTTTGAAATATAAACTTTGCAGTCCCAGACCATTAGGTGTTTTCGCCCCCTTGTGGAATTTATTTAGAAGGTCATAGGAAAGCCATTTGCCCAAGAGGGATTTTTTGTTGTTGTTCTACTGTTTGTTTGTTTACCGTTTCCAAATGTTTCATTTTCTTCCTTGAAGGAAACAGCACCTATATGAGCAACAAAATTTTTAGCAAAGAAGATTCCAAAGTAAGCTCCCTTTATGCAAATAAGAGTGTTTTACTTACCAAAAGACCTTAACTTCGGATGAAATGTGCGTAATTGAGATTTGCCTCACATTTCAAGACAGGCATCCGTTAAGGGATTTTCTTTTCTGAAAGTAAAATGAGCAATGCTTTAGCCCGTCAGTTAAAGCTTTTACTCTGTACACTCACAACAGAACTGTTGATTTGGGACAAGTGCAAATAGCAATGCGTCTACTGGTGAGGGTTTGGAAAGGTGGAGGGAACTATCTAGGAATGCAGAATGCAGTTATCGGTGCTGGAATGTGACCAAGCCACAGGCTCTAATCTTGTGAACTGGCCTCAGGATGTTTAAGGAGAAATGAGTGTTGCCGTCTAATTGATTCAGTAAAATTTACTTTAAAATAAGCTTGGCAGATAACATTGTCTCCAAAAAATAAATAAATTTAGAATTCAAGGAATTTAGGACCCAAGCCATTGGCAATTTTCTCCTCTCCAGCCGTATTGTTTTGCTAGCACAAAAGAGGTGTTACACAGCTTCAGAGATGGTATTTATCATTTTGGTCCTGCACCACTATCATCAGAATCAGAGTTCCCAGGCAGGTTGAAGCAAGAACAAGAGGTAGGCACATCAAGTGATTTGGCCAATGAGCCCCTATTATCATGTGTTCTGTTTGTCTTTCCCCCCCAGAATAGAAGAAACAATGGCAATGTCGGAATTTTAATTGCCATGTACTGGCTTAAATTACTTGACCTATTTTTATCCAGTGAGGAGAGAAATGGCTCTGTTTTTCCCGGTGGCAATACTTCTCATTTAAATTGGAAAAAGAAATATAAGGACATTTCTCTATCAACTACTGTACTGCTCATAAATAGTTGTAGTTTGCTTTATAGTAAATAAAATTCACATTTTTGAACACTTCTAAAACACCCGAAATAAAGAACTTTTCCCCCTCACTGGAGAACTTAAATTCATAAGGAATGCTAAAGAATGAACTGAAAAGACTCTGAGAGCTGCTAGTGTGAATTCTCACAGTATTTTGCTATTTATGAACATAATAAAAGAAAGGTTAAAAGCAACTGGGGTCTACTGTGTTGAGGATCTGAATCCATGTTGGTCCTTGGGAAAAAGAGTATCAACCAACACCTTCCATTCGATCTCAGAACAAACAATGGCTCTTTAGTGCCTGGATCCTTATCAGCTACTTCTTCCCCAAGATGAGTGTTAAAGTTGTCATAGCCAGCCCCAGGAGCCAGTTGGGTTTATTTTTGAGGATTCTGCTTGGCCAAACCAAGACACGCAGAGTGAATTAAAGCCGACACAAGGCGAACGATGAGTATGCCTTGTATGTTGTTGGTTTTCATGAGGCTGAACTAATCTGAAAGATTAGTGAGGCAGGGAACAACGTGGGTGAGGACCGTGCTTCACAGGATTCTTGGAATTTTCCCCTGGTATCACCAGTGTGCTCCACCCTGAAATCCTTCCCGTTCTTCCCTCTACAGTGGAGCGATTCCTTGATCCCATTTCGGGTTGCTTAACAAAGCAGACAAGGGATTCTGGCTCCAAAGGGGCTTGTGGCCCGCAAGGTTAGCGTGGTCTGCCTTGCAGGAGATATGCAAATAGCAGAGTGGCTTTTGAAAAGTTAATGGTGCTAAAGAATCCTGTCGGTCTATTCTTGACAGCTGGGTGGGGAGCGAGATTTAGGCTTGAGTAAAAGTCAAACTGGCATGAAACCAGAAAAAAAGTCGTCAGAGGACAGCCAAGTCCAGGGTGTGATATTATTTTATGAACACTGGTAGGGGACAGGATGCTAGACTGGAGGAAATGTGATCAGGGCTATTGAAGCCTTTTCTCTTTGTGTCTCCCTAGGGACTGATAGAAAATTTGGCCTTGTGGTTTCTTTAACTAGCTTGAGCACAGAGCTTTTTTAATTTCTGCTAAACCACCTTTGTTTTGTTTTGTTCCATTTTGTTCCCCTTTTGCTTCATGACAATATCTCCATGCTGACAAACACATAGCACTTAAATTGTGCATAAAAATCCTTAGGTCACCTTGTAAATATTGCCCCATTACATTTATTTTGAATAACTCTTTGAAGGAAGATCCTGGGTGCCAAGTGACGGCTAGTTCCATATTTCTTCTCTTGCTCTTATGTGTTTAGCCAATATATGGACAATGGAGCCAGTAGGTGAAAAGTGATTGAATTGCTATGCTCCTAACATGAACCTAAAGTAAATATCTAAATGTTTCTTAGATCCCTGTCTGCCACCATGCTTTAGGACAGATTCTCAGCTAGGTGGGGCCACCCCTCTAGCTGGCAGATCTGTAGGGCAGTAACTTGAAAAAAACATTGCATAATATTATGTCTTTGGAAATATGTTTAAATACATATTATTTCAGTAGGACTTTTAAAAAATCTTCTTGACTGATGGAGCATGGACTTTAGACTGGTGAGAAACACTGTTTAGGCTACATGCTTTTTACCAAACCAGAGAAATTCGCCCTTCAGCCAGCATTACCTAACAAATCATTTTGTTAAGCTTCCTGTGACTGAGCTGACTTTGCTGAGCACCTACTGTGTGACAGGTCCGGTGATGGGCACTTTATGTATGGAATCTTATTTGATCCTCACACTATTCCTGCATGGTTCATGTCATTATTGCAATAGTCTATAAGGAAACTGTTATTCAGAGAGGAAGTAAATTGCTCAAGGGCAATATAGCTGGTAGGAGGCTGAGTGGTTTCCCAGACCTCACTTCTAATACATAACACCACCGTTCTAAACCAAACTACTCTTACTCTTGGATGTCACGATTATAAGCTCATTAGTCAATTTACTAACGTGCTTCAGGGGAAAAAAAAAGCACTACATTATATACACACAAATGATGAAGTATACTAACACAACTATGACATGGAGCTATCCATACAGTGACATATCATTTCACAACATTTGGGTCTATGCTTCTCACATACAGTCTAAAGATTCTTCTAAATTTAAGTTCAGCCCTAACAGTACGAGAGAAGAGAAGCGTAAATGGTGAGCCTGCCTAATCCCTTCTTAACAGCTTCATCTTGTTCATACTTTAAGTCAAATGAAATAGTACAAGTGATTTAAATTTTGATTTTGTTTTTATTTAACTGAATTACAGATTGCTGGATAGTAAAGTTACTTTTGCAGATTAAGGGAACACCTTAGCTTTGTCAATTTCATAACCTATTAAATCAGAATATCAATGGCTAGATTCTTCCAGGTAAACAGAACTACCTCACAACCTGACACACTGCCTGGAAGCAGCTATGATTTAACATTGTTCCTAAGAGTCAGGGTGATTTCAGAATATTAGCATGCAAAAAATAGATACATCTCAAAATAAAGAAAATATAGTATTTAGTTACTTTACACTTAAATAAGCTTCCTCAATCTATCTAAACTTTCTTGGTGGACATATAAGCCCACTTCCTCTTGCTTTGGTCTTCTATGGAAACAGAAAACTTTTCCATCAATAATTGTAGTAAAAAGAATAGTACAGGAGGAGTAAAGACCATGGGTTGCAGTCTTAGCTCTGCAACCAAATAGCTGGGTAACTTAATCACTGTTGGCTCAAGTTTCTCCATCAGTAAAATGAAGATATATGTTTAATTAATATATCATGTATTCAGATTCTCAAGAGGGAAACATAAACCCATTCCTATCATTTTCTTCCTCTGGAAACTGCAGTAGAATATCATAAAACCTCTTCAAAATCTTTACATCACTTCTTATCATTGTTTTTCCAAGATAAACGTGAGTCTGGGGATGTATTGCCATTCAGGTCAACACTTCAATGGTTGGAATCATCTCTATAAATGTCCCCTCCCCCTTCATTGCCATAATAAATGCTAGAGTTGGCTACTGGGATTTCTCAATCTGTAAGCAAATGCCAAAAAACAAAAATTGCCACTTGCAAAGATACAGGTGATTATGTAACATCCTTGGCTGATACACTGGTTGGAGTATTTATATTATGCATTGAAAATAATTTGATCAATTCTATATTCAGGTTCTGCTCCACGTTCTTACAGGTTACTTTCATTTTGCAAACCTCATAAATACCAGTTGCAGAATAAATATTTGGGCTCTCTTTCCTTCAAACAACTCTTCCTGGGCCATCATCATCATCACTGTTATTATTGTTTATTTTCTGGAAAAGACAATCCTATATATAAAGCCAAAATACAGGAACCTAGCAGATCCTAAACACTGAGTTTTCAAGCAGGTAAGAGGTACACATCTATGCCCTTTTATTTCCTTTTCCCCAACCTCCCAACACACACGGCCTCATTCTGTTTTATACCACCACGGTCCTCCGGTTTGGGGAATTAAATTATTTAGCTAGATGACAAATAGAGTCATTGAAAAATAGTTACACAGGGGAAAGTGTACACTATAATACATAACTATCCAAGAAATAATTATTGACTGGCCTGTAAAGGGGAAGGAGCTGAAGAACCATGATCAACTGTTACAATAAAATATTTGTTCCTTTCACTACTTGGGCACTAGGTGGAGCTGAAGGTCTATAAGTTCATATTTACACTTAAGTCACCTACTAGACTGGATTGTCACAGACTTAAAGAACTTGCCTCCTTCCCTTGCTGTTTGTTTTATTTATTAAAATGTAAAATGTTCCATGTGATCTATTATAACTCAAAATTAAAGTGAGGCCAATGACACCTCAACACGCTCTGCCAAGACACCATTGTTCACTACAGTCTGATAGATACTGGGAATGGAAAAAATGTATCTTTGAACAGCTCTCCACTTTCCCATCCCTCTCTCCCCTTCCCTTTCCAAAGTGCTCTCACCCTGCCTTCCCCTCACCAGCGACCAGTACCAGTGACAATTTTCTGCCTTACTGGGAACATTTATATCTTAGGAGAGAAACTCTGGAGAGAGTACAACATGTAAACGGAAGGAATACGTTTTGAACAGCAGGTTTTTGTACACCAGTCTGAAAGAGATTTGGAGGTTGCTAGGTCTTTCTCTGCCTTTCTCCAACCCTTCAATCATTCCGTTCTCCTGTTTCTCTTCTTATCTCTCAAGCCAGTCCAGTTTGATGTCTTATATCAAGCCCTTTGCTCTTCCCTTAAGTGCTGATGTTCACCAGACTTCTCACCTCACCATACTTGACAATTCCATAAATTCCTAAAGGTTCTGATACCATCGGAAAGGGTTCTAATACAGAGGATTCCAATACATGGATCTTCAGCCCCAGCCTCCTTCTCACATTCTGCCTGCTACTGAATGAACACACACACACACACACACACACACGATGACTTCTGATAAGCATTTAAGCACACTTGTCCAAGACAAGCATTTAAGCACACTTGTCCAAGACCCATTCAGCCCTCTCTCCCTTGACCCCTATGTTGCATTCCCGGTAATGGAACTACCATTCTTTTAGATTCACAAGCCAGAAGTCTAGAAATCCTAGATTTCTTCCTTTTTATCCTCCTCAGCTCCCATCAATCTAATTGGTCAATGTATATAATAAGTTCTTTGCCCTTGCTGTCCTTCTGCCTGAAATGTGCTCTCCTTTCTAAACAACCCTTTGCTTCTTCAATGACCACCTTAATTAAAATGGAAAGCTACCTCCTCTTTTCCCCCCATGGCATTCCCTATCCTTTAATCCTGCTCAGTTTTCTCCAGAGCACTCATGGTTGTTTTCAAATCAATCTGTAAAGTCCTAGACACTCATCTCATCAAAAGGTGGATTCCCTAAATCTACTGTACAGCTTCAGAGACTGATGCAGAAAACACCATGTAGCTTCCTTCTAATTCTCTTGGGACACTTGCCCTTGGAGCCCTGAGCTGCAATATACACAGCCCAACTCTTCGGAGCCTATCATACCATGAGGAAATCAGGCCACTTAGGAAAGCCACGTATTGGTGCGTCTACCAACACGCTCCCACCTGATTGCCAGTAACAACCTCCGGTGTGAGTGAAGATGCCTCCACGTGCTTCCACTCTCCAGCACTGAGTTGCCCTTAGCTCTTAAGTCTTTCCGGCAGAAGCCCCAGACGTTAGACTTTATAGAGCAGAGATAAACCGTGTTCCTGGAACCCTTTCTGAGTTCCTGTCCCACAAAATCCATAAGCATCATAAAATGGACAGTTTGGGGGTGATTTGACAAATAACTCTCATAACTGAGTGGCACTTACCACTATCTCACATACTATATAATTTACATATGCAAATTATTTCCTGATTCTGTCCCTGGTTTAAATTATGAGCCCTATGAGGATAGGAATTTTTGTCTATGTTGTTCATCACACCCCAAAGAATAAATATTTGTTGAATAAATGAATAAGTCGATGAGTGAATGAATTCATCTCACCTTTGTTGTATCATTCTCCTCTCCATCCTCCTCCTGGTGTCATAGATCAGACACATTTCTTACTTTGACCACAATAACTTCCTATCTGGTCTCACTTCCTCCGATTTTACCCCCTACCATCCAAGCTTCTTGCTTCAGGAAGAGTTATTCTAAGATATAGATTTGATCCTATTACTCAGGCCAACTGAAATGGTTCATCTAAGTAGTCATGTTCATATCATAATGACCCTGTATTCCAATGACATGAATGACTAGACCATAGGCAAGTAGTTGTCCAAAGGCTAGTACATTGGCTGGCCAGGAAAATCCCAACCAAGAGACAGAGAAACTATAGTCAGATCACAGTAGTGTTTAAACTGAAATCATCTTGAGTTGAGTCCAGGATGTCCTTTTGGGGTCATATAGTCATATTAAAGACCAGAGAAACTAGCTTGCAGAAGTCCACTGGAGAAGAACACTGGGTCAGAACAAAGCAATACTAAGAGACCATATGACCCCAAATACAGAGGGAGAGAGAAGATACATCTGTCCCCAACAGATTTCTAATTCCCCGATTCAATGTCCATGACACCCACCTATGCACTGTTCCTATGAGCTAACCCCAGACTTTTCTTTACTTGCTCTAACTTGAGTGATTTAAAGAGGAGCACCTATTTTATTACTGTATGCTCTTGCATATGTCGCTTCCTCTGCCTGGAAGAGCATTCATGACATATATACCCAACAGTGTCCAAAAGAAAAGTTCTCTGCCTTCTGTGGAAGAGAAAACTTTTCACAGAAACATTCATTCCACTGTGTATCATATCACACAGCCCTTTCTGAACCAACCACTAAGACTGGTTTTACTGTGGGATGGACGTAACACAGTTGGCTTAAACTGATCAGCTGGGGGTGGAGTAATAGACATTGGACCAGCAACTCTAACACTAGGAGAGTTAAAAGCTAAGTTGATTCTTTCTGAAATTGAAGACAGAGATTTTTTTTTTTCTGGAACTGAACAGGACTATTTTTTAAATTGTTATATTTTCAAATAGTTCTGCTTCACATAATAAAGATGTATAGCCAACGAAATTATATTGTAAATCACTCAGAGTAGGTTTATTTGATAAAGGTGGAAATGCCTTCTATAAAGTGATATTTGTTAATATAAATAAATATCCTCTTAAAAAGAAGTATATAATCATTATGTCTTCATTTCTAGCTCTTAAAAATCCCCTTGTTAATATGATTAATAAGCAATTTCTCTGAACCAAGAGAATCATGTACATGTTGGCAGGTGATTAATCTCAGTGCAAAATAAACGGAACCTAATATTTATGAACAATTTACTGATAACTAGCTATGTGGTCTATTTCCATGATTAGATGCACTGACCCATATGCCAAAGCCAAAAAGAAAATAACATTAGTCTGGTAATATTGAAACAAGCGGTAAGAGAAATCTAATACATGACATCTTTTGTTCTATCCACTCATTGCTTGCCTTACCCTTCCAGAAAATGCCCTTTTCTGCATTCCAGTCATGTACATACAATCAAGAACTCCCATGATTTTACTTGGCCACAGGGACTAGTTAGGGCACCCAGACAGACTCCATTGAACCAATCATCATACCTTATCTTCCTGGTTGCAGCTAATTTGTCCACAGATAACACTTGACCCAGTAAAAACCTTTCCCAGGAAGTTTTTAACTTCACAATAGAGAGATCAAGTTTTTATCCCTCTCCAGTGATGAAATTGAGCCTGGAAACTGCTGTGAGCTATGTTTCCAGTTGTGTGGAAGAAGCGTGTCTGGGACAATGAAGACAATATGAAGAAAGAAGTAGAGACAAAAAAGTGATCTGTTACCATATAAGTCTCTGAGGTCTACTTGCAATTTTGCCTTTCCTGGAGTTTGGTTGCATGAGACAATACAATTTCCTGTTTCTGAACTAATTTTAGTTGGGTTCAATTATGTGAAACCAAATCACCCTGACTAATACATACTAACACAAGTTTCATCTCCATTTGGGTTTTTTTTAAATGTGTCGTTGAAATGTATGTTTGAAAGGGAACTTCTATTTTAGACCCATACTAGTGAATGACTTAAAAGTGTTCTTTTTTATGAACAACATGAGGTATATAAAGTGTCAGCAGTAAAATTCACTTGCTTTCTCTCAGATGAAGCTTCCAGCATCCTCTTCCACTAATACTACAATTAGCAATGGACGCAGCCCAGATTTTCCTTCAGGACTAAAGAACCTATTCCCTCAGTTGCTGGGAATGCTGCCAGCAGACAGCCCACCGCTGACAACTCTCTTTCAGAATGGCCTTATTACTTTGCCCAAGGTCACATGCCTTTCCCAAGGCAGCCTGCCTCCAGTGACTGGTTAATGTTTGGTACAAAGGCCTGGCTCCCTTACCCCAACTCAGGACAACTCTGAAAGGCCCTCCTAGAGTCAGAGCTTTCCATGGAGTGGGCTGAGGATTTCACCAGGGCTACATTAAAGGCCATCTTCTCCTCACCCCCTTGGTTCCCTTCCTTCCCTTCCACAGGCATTGCTTCCAACAGCACTTCCCACTCAACTCCCAGCTTGCTAATCTCCATCTCAGAGGCACCCCTGAGAAACCCAACCTGCAACACAGTGCTTTTTAAAAATCATCAACCATAAAGATGTTATATGGCCCTTTAAGAAAAACTCAATAACTATTTAAAGGCTCCTTAAATTTTCCTAGCACTATCCTCAGCATTACAGAGGACAGAATAAATGTATAACACACATCTCCTGCCCTTAAGGAATTCACAGTCTCATTGGACACATGCAACTTAAATAATCATTTTCATAAACTCAGGAGTGTGCTCAGACAAGGAAAACTAAAAGGAAGCCCAAATTGGCACACAGTAGATAATTCGTAAATATTCATTGGATGAATGGGAGGATGGATAGAAGGGTAGATGGATGGATGGATGGATGGATGAATGGATGGGAAGAGATATAAGAAAATATATGTGAAGCCTATCCACACTTGCCACAGACACCTTTCTTCTATTTGTTAACCCCCTTTATCATCTCCTACTTTTCACATCAAAAAATATTATAATAAACCCAAGTGAACACACAAAATCCTACTAGGAACTCAGCTTTGGTTTGGGAGAATTTGCCCCTGCGCCAGAATCAATCTCTTACATACACTCTGGATATGGTCAAAGTGAACTGACCACACTCCTGCCTCACAAGCAAGCTGTGGAGAAAGAGAACTAATCTATAGTCATTAATGATCATACCAACATTTATAATAATATCTGATATCACGGTAGTGTTTTATGGACCTGACTCTTACCTTATTTAATCCTCACATAATCCTGGGTGGTAGAAAGGGTAAATGTTATTGTACCCCCCTTTCACAGATGGAGAAATGGAGGCCTAGAGGCCCTACATATTAGAGTAGAAATTAAAATGAAGTCCTACTTCCATTGCAGTCCCATAAACTATTAAAATTTACATAGACTGCTGATGGAATTCTGTCTCTGAAGGCTGCCATTTGAGAATTATTTAGTAACAAGATAATTGATATTTTTAGTTCCAGTAGCACAATTAGTTTTGGACTCAGTAAAGGTCAGTCAATCTTAACCAAGCAGAATTTGTATTGTTGCATGTATTATTCAGAAACGATGTATTTGAACATAAGCCTTAAATTAGAAAAAACAGAAAGAAGTTTCTCCAATTAATTCTATCCATATTCAGACAGATAAATATGTGTAACATTCCAGGTAATAAATATCTTTATCTCTTATTTAGGATCTTATTTACAATTGCACAATTCCCCAGGAGATAAAAGCTAGATTCTATCAGAAACCTATTTCCTTTTCTACTCAGTTGTATGGCACAACATCCTATTCGTAACTGAGATACACTTATTTTGGATGTCTACTTTGGCAGGTCCCTTGTGGGGTACAGGTGGGGGTGGGGGTAAAAATTGATGGAAAAAGAAGTTAGGCTGCCAGCTCCTGCCATGCGCCTTCAACTCAAATCAGATTGCTATTTCCTCTACATGTCTTCAGCCAACATATGGCAAAAACATCAGTTCATTTTTTTCTTCCCTTCATGAGTGAATTGAGGTCATCTCTTGTACAGTCATTATTCAGTAAGGATTATTCTGTAGGATGATTTGATTTCCAATTGTCTTGTCTACTCTTGTTTCCACCTATATTTACATCTCATTGACTCTCAGGAATTATGTCTTACTCAGCTCCATTCCATCTGTTCATGTATATAATGAAGATTCAGTTTCTAAAATGTTCTATTCCTGAATCTGAGTCTCATCCCAGCAGTCTCACTTATGGACTATATGACCTTGGCCAAGACAATTACATCCTCATTGGCTTCGGCTTCCTCTTCTAGACAAAGAGTATAATTATAACTTTTCCATTTATTAATGTGTTTTGAAAAATCACAGGGGATCATTGGAATGTATGGATTTAATTGTCATGGCTATGCATTCACACATAATCTCTGACATATTCAGTAGACTGTCACTTTGAATTAGTGGATGGTTTAGGATGATACCTGAGAGAGTCACTCAGCGTGCATGAGCACCTGGACTGTCCAATAACTAATTTGTTCAGGCTTTGTAGTTCCCTTCTCAACAACAAAAATTCACATTGAGCCGTAGAAACTTTGTTTCTTTGTTAAACATGAACACCCTGGGCCAAATGAAGCCATATGCAACTGTTGTTGGAAAAACTGAAAACAAAGTAAAGAGAGCTAAGAAAGTAATAATTATTAGTCAGAAAAATTAAGTGTTATGTATATTAAAGAGTAGAATCTTGAATTTGGCCACGGTTAGTGACTCTGTTATGTGAAAGACTGCCATATTTATTGAATATGAAAGAAGAAAAAGTGATTGAAGAAACTATTTCAGCTAGAACGTTAGCCAGGGCAAATATGGAAATTTGTGGGGGGAAAACTGTATGTTAAAGTACTTTTGTAACTTGAAAAATTCCAGATGGGTTCAGCTGTCTCTCTCTTGAATGTTAAGAACCTGCTATACAAGGCAGTGTGGAAATTCTGGGCATGTTATTATGGTCCCACCCAATGAGATAATGCTGATCATATAGAAACTACTTTTTAAGACTTTTTTTTTTGACTGCTACATGAAAATACTAAGTATTTAAAACCCCCTAGAGCTCATATTCCATATTTCTGACTGAGAAAATAGTAAGCTGTTTAAATGACTTCTAAGCGTTTGTTTAAAACTATTGACTAATTTAAAAGTGACTATGACTGTATAAATGCTCAAGTCTTTCAATTTATCTGCTTTTCTTCTATGACTCTATCCTAAGAAAGTAGTCCAACACATAGAGAAATGTTTATGCGTTACAGTATTTATTGCAGTATTTATTTTACATAGTGAAAAGCTGTTGGAAATGACCTAAAAATGACCTAAATATCCACCATTAAGGGGACGGTTCTGTAAATTATGGTTTAAGCATGAAAGAAAAGTGCTTTAAAAAGTGCATTTAAAATGATGCTTTAGCAGACTTTAGTGAAAAGCAGAAATTCTGTGACAAAATATTTTAAAATTGAGAATCAAAATCCATTTTACTGTTCAATTTCAACCACGTAAAGATGTGCATCGATAGAAGTCTGAATGTAAACCCATAAAAATGCAATGGTTTCGAACACTAGAACGAAGACTTCTTTATATTTGATGAACTTTCCTGTTTCTCTATGATGTATACACATCACATTGACAGTCAGAAAAAAAGTTGAGGGGAAATCTTAAATACTCAGTCTTTCTTAAAGATAACAATAAGATCTGGAGGAATGATAAGCAAATAAAACACTACCCAATGTCAGAAAGTGGAAGAGCGGTTGACACTCCACAGCACCCGTGCCCTACAGGCATGTAAATGTCTCCCAGCTGCGCGTCTGCCACTTATGAAATGTCTGTTTATAAGGCTGGAGTGATTCCATAGCTCATAAAACAGAAATCACTGACAGTATCAAGAAGGAAATTTGCAGATGTTTCTGTTACTATCCAAAGTCGGTATTTATTTACAAATGTTGGACTAACTAGATACCAGGTGCTGTGTGTGTTAGGGGCTGGGGAAATAAGACAGGATGAGTACTGCAGAGTTTACTGCCTCATGGTAAAGCTACATGCGAAGCAAATCATCATTTAACCCAAAGCTAGAAAGATCAGTGAGGGTTAGCAAAGCCAAACTGAAGGCTAAGTCAGGCATGGGGCAGTCCATACACCAGCTCTTGGGCGCAAGAAGGTGAGTACCTAGCGTTCTCCAATATCCAAGTCTCCTTTTCTTGCCTATTCACAGAGCTTTCTACTGCTCAGCTCCTTTGTAACCGGGCAGAGCCATGTGATTAATTCTGTCCATTAAAATCTGAGCAGAAGTGACATGCAGCACTTCCAGGCTAGGCCAGTCTCTGTCATCCTCTGATCTTTAATTGAAGAGGTCCTGGGTATGCCTTGGGTGGCTCAGTCGGTTAAGTGTCTGACTCTTGATTTGGGCTCAGGTCATGATCTCAGGATCATGAGATCGAGTCCAAGTCAGGCTCCATCCTCATCAGGGAGTCTGCTTGAGAGTCTTTCTCTTTCTCTCTCTCTCTCCCTCTGCCCCTCGTCCACTACTCATGCATGTTCTCTCTGTTTCTCTCTCTCTCAAATAAATAAATCTTTAAGAGGTCCTGTGTTCCAGGTTACAGGATCATGCCTCAGTCACTGAATAACCACATGGATGGCAGTTGTCCTGGGAAGTCACATGGACCCACAGTTGATTGTTCATTGATAAGAAATAATTATTGTCCTCAGCGGCAGAGACTGGGAAGTTTTTTATTTCTAGTGTAACTCAACTTATCCTATCTTACACAGGGATTTTATTTATGTACCCATCTATTAATTTATTTATTTGTGAGGAGCAGAGGGAGAGAGAATCTTACAACCCTGAGACCGTGAAGAGTCGGATGCTTAACCAACTGAGCTACCCAGGTGCCCCTTAAACAGGGATTTTAAATATCAAAATAGTATGCTTGAGTCAAGTTGAAGGGGTGTAGATCTGGAAATCAGAGTGTTAATTGCCTCAGCTATGGCTGACATCACTATTACACGGTTCCCAGAGCAATGCATTTCCCCAGTGTTAGCAGTTGGTACTCACTCTCTCTTTTTTGATTCTCCCCATGACAAGTTTCTGGAACACATGTTTTCCCAGCCCCATTTGTTTAATTTCTACTCAGAGCTCCCCATTGCAGTTATGTTTATAGTACACTTCACAACACACTACCACCAATCCCTGACAACTCTTTCTTTGAAGACTCCTCTAGCAAATGTAAAACTCAAATTTTAATGTCCAGTATAAAGTTTCTTTGCTTCACTTTTCTAGAACACTGTCGCCAAGTCTATTTGCCATGTACAAGAGAAACAACATAAAGAGAAGGCACAGGAAAGACTACCATGTTGCACCATAATCAACTCAACTCAGAGTAGTACAGTGGAGGGATGCGTGGCTGGCTCAGTCAGTAGAGCATGCAACTCTTGATCTCAGGGTTGTAAGTTCAAGCCCTACATTGGGTGTAGAGATTACTTAAAAAAATAATAAAATCCAGGGTGCCTGCATGGCTCAGTGGGTTAAAGCCTCTGCCTTCAGTTCAGGTCATGATCTCAGGGTCCTGGGATGGAGGCCCGCATCAGGCTCCCTGCTCAAAGGGGAGCCTGCTTCCTCCTCTCTCTCTGCCTGCCTCTCTGCCTACTTGTGATCTCTCTCTCTCTCTGTCAAATAAATAAATAAATAAAAATCTTTTTAAAAAATAATAAAATCTCTAAAAAAAAAAAGAATAGTACAGTGCAGAACATTTGGGGCATGCTACAGAAATGTGTATTGCCATGAGGGCAGATTACAGTCTGCTGAATTAGTTTTCATTGTTTAAATGTATAATAATAGTTAACATGACACAGGGCTTACCATGTGTTAATAGATTAGAACAGAAGAACATCATGGCACTTGCGTCAACCCTCACTTCAAGAAATTAACCAAAGACTGTTCCCATTTACAATATCCTAAAACCAAACAATGAACAATAAAAACTGTATAGTCATTTTCTCTAATGAGATGCCATTTCAGAATTGAAATGTTCCCCCTTGTTTCTCTAAGTTTCTATAGTTTGTTCATTTATATTCCGGTTTTTTTTATTATTTATTTAAAGAGGAGCTTTCCACAGTTTGGAGGACTTAGCAAAATTCAGCTCTGACTTTCCTGCCACAGACCAGGACCACTGAGCTAGACAACTTCTGTGTACATTCCTCAGGGCCTTGCTTGTCTCTTATATTTGAAGTTCCTGGCTCTGCTAGAGGATGAATCATGTGTTGGGTCTAAAATATAATTTCATTGCAGCTTCCAAAAATAAAAAAATTATTTTTCCCTAAGAAAATAACATTTTATTCATTCATGTCTTGAACTTTCTGATCAGATCTGTGCTACAAAAAATTCTTGGTAAAAAAATTCTTGGTGATATTGTGTTCTCTTATAAAACTTTATCTTATTATATTTTTTCATAAACATTATTTGTTGATTACAGGAAAAACAATATAGAATGATAAACAGAATTCCAGTAAGTCTAAGTCCATGATAAAAACTGGCACCATGGTTTTCTGCTTAGGACCAAGAGAGAGTAACAGATAACAGATTTACCCTCTTGCCTGAAACAACCAAAACAAATGGACAAAGTATATGAAAGGAACAGATTTCAAGATCCTGGGCATCAGGTGATAAACATCAATGACTGACAAATGAGGAAGAAATCAGGTACATCTTATGATTGCCTTAGAGTATAGTCTTAAGGAATTTCCAGGCCACAACACAGAAAAAGAACCCAAGAACTCAAAGCAGACTCCCTGCATTGAGATGGAGCTTAGAGTCTCAGGAAAACAAGGTGGCTAGAGTTGACAGGGCAAAGTACTAGAGATTGCAGCTGGAAAAGAACCACCCAAGAGGATTAGAACTCACGATGCTTAGTGCTCACCCAGGACGGGGAAGAGTGCCTGTTCCCACTAACTAGACTGAAATACTTCATAATTCACAAACCATTTGGTAAAGCATCTTGCTTCAGTAGTGCAGGATGATCAACCCTAGACTAAACCTTGCATAGGACTGCTGACCACATCTTAAAAGGAATTCATGAAAGAAACAAATTTTTCCAGTAACCTAACTGCACCCCAGAAAAAATGCTCAAGAATATTTTCACTAATATAAGACTATCCATCACAGAACAAGAAAAAAATCTACAATGTCCAGCATCCCATAAAAGACTATGAGGCATTCAAAGAAGCAACATACAACCCTTAATGAGGAGGAAAGTCAATGAATTGAAAACAACCAAGATATTAAACTTAGTAGAGAAGGACACTAAAACAGTTGTGTTTTCCATATGATCGAAAGTTAAGGATGGACACGGATGACATAGAAAAGACCTAAGTCAAACTTCTAGTGATAACAATTTTAGTAATGAGATGAAAAACAAATCAAATGGAATTAAGAGTAGAATAGAAAAATAGACAAGAGGCTTCACAACAAAGGGAATATCCTTAACACTATTGAGCTATATACTTAAAAATAGTTAAGATGGAAAATTTAACTTTGTGATATGTTTTTTACCACAGTAAAAAATTCTCTTAAAGAGTTGATTAGAAATTGCAGAAGAAAAACTTAGTATGTTTAAAGGCATAGCAATAGAAACTATCCAAAATAAAGCAGAGAAAAAGAAAATATAATAATAAGAGTGTCATTGAGCTGTGGACAACTAGAAGATACCATATCTATGTGTGTAATAGAAGTCTCTGTAAGAGTGGGTGACAGAAAGAAATTTGAAGAAACAATGGCTAATAATTTTCCAAATTAATTGAAAACTATATATCTGCATATCCAAACTCAATGAATCCAAGACACAAGATTTAGGAAGAAAGAATACACCAAAGCAGATCATAATTGAATTTACTAAACCAGTAATAGAAAATTGTAAAAGCAGGGGAAAAAATAAAAAACAGAAAGACCCGTTAAGTACAGAGAAATAAAGATAGATGATAGCAGATTTCTTGTAGGAAACAATGTAAATGAGAAGACAATGAAGCAGCATCTTTAATGTATTGACAGAAAAAAACAAAACAGAAAACCTTTCCACCTAGAATTCTATACTAAGCAAAACATCTTTTAAGAAGTAAGGTGAAATAAAGACTTTCAGATGTACAAAAGATGAAAGAATGCATCATCCACAGACCTGCTACATAAGAAGTGTTAAAGGAAAATTTGCAGGCAAAAAAAGGTAAGAAGACAAAAAGGAAAACAGAAGAATTGGAAACAATGGCAAAACAAATGGAAACAAATGGCAAAATGATAGACTTCAACTTAACTAGATCAATAATCACAGTAACTGTTAATTGTCAAAACATCCCAGTTAAAAGGTAGAGATTGTCAAATCAGATTTTTTTTAACGTAAGACCCACCTATATGCTGCATATAAGCACTGCATAGAAAAGGATAGAAAAAGATGTACCATGCTAACCTGAAGGAAGAGAAAGCTGGAGTCACTATATGAGTATCAGGCACAATAGATGTCAAAGCAGAGTATTATCAGGCTTTTTCAAAGGTTATTTCATAAGGATAAAGGAGTTAATACATCAAGAAGGTATTAAAAATATAAATATTTATATAATTGATAACAAAATACATGAAGCAGAAACTGAGAGAACTACAGAAGTGGACTAATTCACAATAGTTGGAGATTTCAATATTCTTCTCTCAATAGTTGATAGAAAAATAGGCAGAAAATCTGTAATGTCAAAGAAGAATTAACAACATAATCCAACAACTCGACTGAATTGATATTTTAGAACACTCCAATGAACAAAAGCAGAACATATCTTCTTTTTAAGTGCTCATGAAACATTGACCAAGATAGACCATATTCTGGCCTGTGAAAAAGTGTCTCAATAAATTTAAAAGATTCAAGTTACACAAAGGATGATCTCTGACCATAATATAGTTATTAGAAATCAATGACTAGAAGATCTTTAGAAAATTTCAAATATTTAGAAACTAAATAACACAATTCTAAATAACCCATGAAACAAATAATAAGTCAACAAGGAAATTAGAAAATATTTTAAATTGAGTAAAAATAAAAAGAAACTATTTCCAAATTTGTGAGATATGTTTAAAACAGTACTTAGGGGAAATTTATAGCATCAGAAAGTGAAACCCAAGTAACAGAGGGAAAAACAATAAATCAGATCAGAAACCAATGAAATAGAAACACAAACCCAGCAGAGAAAATAAATGAACCAAAAAGCTGGTTCTTGAGAAGATCAATAACACTAGAAAATCTCTAGCTGGGCTAATCAGGAAAATAAAGAAAAGAGTCACAAATTACCAAGATCCACAAAGAGATGTAATAACAGTCTAGATCCTACCAATATTAAAAGGACAATAAAGTAATATTGTGAAAAAATTTATGCCAATACATTTGACAACTAAGAAGAAACGGAAAAAATCCTTGAAATACACAAACTTCAGAAAAAATAGGTAACCTGAACAGTACTAGGTCTTTCAAACAAATTGAATTTGGAGCTAAAAACTTTCTCACAGAGAAACTTCAGGTCCAGATATTTTTACTGGTAAAATTTACCAGACATCTAAGAAAGAAACAATACCAATCACAAAATATTGCAGAAGGCCAATGAAGAAGGAATACTTCCCAATTCAGACAAGGAAGCAAACATTACCTTATACTAACACAAGACAAAGACAACAAGAAAAGAACACTACAGAGCAATACCTCTCATGACATACATGTCACACAAAATTACTTAACAAGGATTTTAGCAAACTGAATTTAAAAATATGTTAAAAGGCTACCAGGACCAAGAGGGAGTGGATTATCCCATAAATCCAACAATGGTTTATCATTTAAAAATCAATTAATATAATTCACCATATCAACAAAATAAAAAGAAAAAAACCACATGATAATCTAAATAAATGCAGAAAAAACATTTAATAAAATCTGATTCCCATTCCTGACAAAAATTCACAGCAAGGGAACTTTTTCAACCTAATAAAGAGAAAAAGGAAATCTAAGAAAAACCTACAGCTAACTTCATTCTTAATAATGAAAAACAAATGTCTTTCCCTTATGATCAGAAATGAGACAAAGATGACCCCCCTCACCACTTTTAGCCATCATTTTACTAGAGGTACTTGCCAGTGCAGAAGGCAAAAAAGAACAAATAAATAAATAAGAGATATCCAAATTGAAAAGGCAGATTAGTAAAAGTCTATTCACAGATGACATGATTGTCTGTAGAAAATCCTATGGAATTGATGAAAAAGCTACTAGACCTAGCAAGTAGACTCCACATGCAAGATCAATATGCAAAAATCAGTTGAAGTTCTTTATACTAGTAGTGAACCATCTGAAATTTAAAAAGCAATAGCATTGGGCGCCTGGGTGGCTCAGTGGGTTAAAGCCGCTGCCTTCGGCTCAGGTCATGATCCCAGGGTCCTGGGATCGAGGCCCGCATCGGGCTCTCTGCTCGGCAGGGAGCCTGCTTCCTCCTCTCTCCTCTCTCTCCGCCTGCCTCTCTGCCTACTTGTAATCTCTCTCTCTGTGTCAAATGAATAAATAAAATCTTTTAAAAAAAAAAGCAATAGCATTAACAATAGCATCAAAATGTGAAATAGGGATAAGTCTAACAAAAGATGTGAGAAACTTATATCGTGAAAACTATAAGACACCGCTGGGGGATGTAGCAGAACTCCTACATGCATGAAGTGATAAGACCATGTTCCTGGGTTGGAAAACTCAATATTGCTAAGATGCCAATTCCCCTCAAACTGATCTATAGATTCATTGCAATCCCTATCAAAACCCCAGCAGACATTCTTATGGACATTGTCAAGTTTATTTCAATACAAAATTTAAAGGAAATACATAGAAACTGGAATAGCCAAAACAAATCTGGAAATAAAAGCACAAAGTTGGAGGACTCTCACAACCATATTTCAAGACATAGTACAAATCTATAGTAAAATGCTGTATGTTTAGCATAAAGACAGACAGATGCTTTAATGGAACAGAATAGAGTCCAGAAATAGACCAACAGGTATATGGAAAACTGATTTTCAACACAGGTGCAAAAAAAGATAATATTTTCAACAAATATTCTGAAATAATTGAATATCAGTATGCAAAACTATGGACTTCAATCCATACATCTCACTATAAATAATAATTAACTCAAATGAGATCATATATTTAAATGTAAATCTTACAACTATATGACATCCAGAAGAATACAGAGCAATATCTTTTTAATCTTAGGTTTAGACAAGATTTCTTAGCTAGAACCCCAAAAGTAAAATATGTTTTTTTAAATAGTTCAGAAATTATGCTCTTTGAAAGACACGAAGAGAACAAGAAGAGAAGCCACAGAACAAGAGAAAATATTTACAAATCATATAGTTGAAAAAACACATGTTCAGATTACAGAAAGAACTTCCATAACAACTTAATTAAAAAATGGGCAAAAGACTTGATTAAACAAATTCTTCACCAAAGAAAATACACAGATGGTAAATAAAGTCAAAAGATGTTCAATATAATTAGTCATTAGGGAAATGGAAATTAAAGCCACGAGATCCTACCACACACTTAATAAAATGGCTAAAATTAAAAACAGTGACCATATGAGTGTTGGTGAGGTTCTGGAGGAATTAGAACTCCCACACATTGCTGATGAAAATGTGGAATGATGTAAAATGGTGCAACCATTTTGAAAAATATCTTTGCCGTTTCTTAAAAACTAACTATATCCCTACCATACAATGCAGTTGTTCTACACCTAAATATTTACTCAAAGGAAAACAAAGTATATGTGCGCATGATGTCTTGTATATGAATGTGCACAGCAGTTTGTCATAGCAAAAACCTGGAAAGCTCTCCTATGTCCATGGAGAGGTGAATGGGTAAATAATTTGTGACATACCCATATAATGGGAAACGCATCAAACATAAAAACAAATGAACTACTGAGCAACACAATAACATGGGTGGATCTCAAAACAATTATGTTCAGTGAAAGAAGGCAGAAAGGACATACATACTGTACTCCATTTATGTAAATGTTTAGAAACAGTGACTAATCTATAATAGTCTATATAATTTGTAATAGTCTAATTATTACCAAGAGGCATGGAGAATCTTCCAGAAAAAATGGATATTTTCATTATCTTGGCTGTGGATTAGCTCAACCAATTAATATATATGTCAAAAATTACAAATTTTGTACATCAATTACGTGCATTTTATTGTATGTCAATTACACCTCAATAAAGCTGTTAATAAAAATCTTGCAAGCTAATGTTCCCCAATTGGATAAAATTTACTTTGAGTCACCATCCAAAAACTTGACAAGGTTTATTTTTCCTATTTTCTGCTTTTACAACCCTGGGAGTTAATCTGGGAGATAAATCTCCACAAATTCTATCTGCCGAAGACCACAAATTATCAAATCTGTTGTCAAAGATGGACAACCACTGCCTTGGGGCTTGATATATGAGCTATGGAATCAACACATTAAACTGACTGTGATAATTTTCCAGAAGTAGCCTCAGTTCAAGTTAGCACATCTGCCAAGCCACTACTGCTTCTTATATGCAGTGTCGTTTTTACTCAAATTCTTGCACACATCCCACAAAAAGGCACCATTTCATCAATACTCATTTGGAATCACAGTGATCGCTTTGGGGTGAACTCTAGATACTTCCCAAAACTGTCCATCTTAGAATCATCTTAAAGCAAATGGGCAATCAAATCTCTAATGTTAAATGTACTGTCTTTTTTTTTTATTGCTATAGAGAAGCTTCTAAACAAAATTCCGATCCTCTAATAACTTTAATTACAAGGGAAGCGCCAAAAGCCCATAGCTTCATAGAGACGGTCTTTTGATCCAGTGGCAAAGACCTACCTTGCCTCAAGGCTATAGCAGCCACTGCCAAATTGATGGTGGCTTCGGCTGGCACAGTTTCAAGGTCTTCCTTGGAACTGGTGTTGTACAATTTGGCATTTAACTGAAAATACACATTTCCAGCAAACTGGCTTATATCCTGTAAAATAGTCTTGCTTACTCCTTGTTGCTTTGAAACCTTCTCTGGGGTTTGTGGGTAAGATCTGAAACCGGCCTCTGTGCTCAGAGGGCAGGGAGAGACTGAAAAAAGAGGCGACCACTCCAGGTTGGTAAGAGGCAGGTTTAAAAAGCAAAGGGAACTTACATACAAGGTTGAGTGGACCCCCACGTGTGTCCGCCAAACTTAAAACTTTATAGAGGCCCTAATCTGGGTTCAGTCATGTATGTCCTACAGATGTTCTCAACACATCAGTCTCTCAAGGTTGTGTCCTTGGAGCAGCCTCTGGGAGCGAGAAAGGAAAGTAGAATCCACATTCCAGGAAGGGTGGGGGACCTGATTGCCCACGTCCAGCTCAGGGGTCAACTGGTGGTCATGGCTTCTCAATGACCTCTTCCAACTTCCTGTTGGAAGTAGAAAGTATATACTTTGGAAGTATATTGGCTACTTCCAAGTGTTGGAAGTATAAAGACTACTCCTTTATAAATTAGTAGCCATTGTTTTAACACTTTCTACCTTGCTACTTCCCTTCTCAGAAGAAGGAGAAATGCACCCAACCGGGGGTAACGTCATCTATGACATCTCCTTAAAATTAGATATCCCTTGGGCAAGATTGATATTTAGGGGAAGAAGCCTAAGTTGAATGAATTTATCCTGAAATAATATTTTTGTAAAGTCTTGATTTGATTAGGTTTATTCTGAATTGGCAAAATTAAATTTTTCATTAGCTGGTGAAAATCAACATTTATGACAGAAAATAATTTTGACAATAAAAAAATTCTTAGCTGTATTTTATGCACAATTAGGGCCCAGACTGATACATTTGCAACCATTAAAACAGCTTCCTTTCCTGCTAGGAAGAACCAGGCTCCTGGATGGTTTCATTCGGACAATAATGGAGTGAATCCTACAAGCTCCTAGATAAGGGTCTCAGGCTAGAATTTAAAATAACTCCACTGCAAGGGTAAAAGAGGTTATGGAACAAGCTGATTAAGGCTCTGGAAGAGAAATGGGAATCTAACCCAGATTTATATCCAAGTTTATTTGAATCTAAACCCATGTTCTCTCTCTTTCTGAAGTGGTACCCCAGGGTTTGAAGTCCAGTTCACCAGTTTGGTGTCTGGGCATCACGGCCTCTTATGAAAAAGGAGAGATTACAGTGATCTTAAAATAGGAGATAGCATCTGTGAACATCTGCTCTTAGCAAGTGTTTAACACATTTTACTATGCAGCTATCAAAAGAAACGAAATCTTGCCGTTTGCAACGACATGAATGGAACTGGAGGGTATTATGCTGAGCGAAATAAGTCAATCAGAGAAAGACAATTATCATATGATCTCTCTGATATGAGGAACTTGAGGGGCAGGGTGGGGGGTCAT
>LNAC01000037.1:6774490-6829964 GCA_002007465.1 Ailurus styani | reverse complement strand
AAAACAAACTGAGGGTTACTGGGGGGTGGGAGGGTAGGGATAGGGTGGATGGGTTATGGACATTGGGGAGGGTTTGTGCTTTGGTGAATGCTGTGAAAGATGTAAGCCTGATGATTCAGACCTGTACCCCTTGGGCAAAGAATAAAAATAAAATTAAAAAAAAATAACACCTTTTTAAAAAAATTATAACCATCTAACAGAATGTCAGGTGATATGTGGGGAACCTGAGGGACCAACCCAAAAAAAAGGAGGCTTTCATACCTAATGATCAGTTTTCCGGTCAAGGAGAAGTGTATTCCAGTTGGCAGGAAAGAGGCAGCAGGAGTTTTGAACGGGCTGTACATGATTAGGTGGAACTCAGAGGGAGTCAGAAGAATATTTATACCTGCTTTCTCAGCTTCTGTCTACAGTGTTATTCACTGCATAAATCTTGCAGGGGCTTTGTTCAGACCAGTCCTCAACGCTTGCAGAGCTAATTGTCCCGCCTTTTGAACATTATTACTTCACCTACCTCTGTTGGAAGACAACTAATAGAACTTCCCATTAAAGGTATTTCTGGATCTGAAATTTACTCATTTTCTGCTGTCGTCTGATCCGCCCTCTTTACATATTCGCCAGTGTTCAGTTATTTCAGTTTGATTTGTTCTTGTGTCATACCTTGACTCATGCTTTCAGGCCATTCGATTTACCATCCAGCTTTCCCTGACCCCCTTCAAGAACAAAAACAAAAACAACAATCCAAAAAACCTTTCTGAGAGTATGTTTCTAAGTACCAGCCTTACCCATATGTTACAGCCTCTGAGATTATAAAATCAATACAAATATTTTTCTTTTGAGACAGATTTCATCATCACAGCCATGAAAGAAACACATAGGATGATTTTTAGTGTTGATTTTTTGAAGATGAGGATGCCTAGGGAATGGTCTATTTGTTGGAAGATGAGTCACATTTGGCAAAGGTTTAAATGAAACTGCGAATTTGATAAATCTGTCCAAGGTTTAAGAATATTCAGACATCTTTCTTCTCAAGAAAATCCCCATGGATCTCTTCAAGAACAAAAGCTTCTCTGCAATGGCTTCAAATGATTCAGACATAACTTCCTGCATATGCCACCAAAGGGATTTCTTTACTTTTAGTAAGACCATTAGCTAGCTTGCCAAATTCTTCAGCATAACAAAATTATAGGCCGTTTCTCTCTTGGGCATGCTGAAATGGTGAAAATTGCCCAGAGAAAATTGAAACCCTGATAATTGATTTTCTTGCTGTTTTCAAAAGACCCAAACCTTTCTACGATTAAATTGAAACTTTTCAGGAAAAACACAATCAAGACCATAGGGAATACCGCTAGATTCTTCGAACAGTTTCACAGCTAAAACCTATACGTGACATTTCTTCAGACACAGATTTAGAATTAAATTATTTTTCTAAAATAGAACTCTTCTCTTTGGGCTTATGCAGAATCAGCTAATTTAGTTATGTTGTTCACTTCGTCCTTGGAATCTGGGAGCCAAGAATTAAAAATGAAAAAAAAAGGTAACTATTGGCTGTGAAAAGGAATTCTTCACATTATAAACTTAATATTGAAAAATAAATCATTCTCCCCATTAGTGAACTTCAGATAGTTGACCAAATGACTGAAATGTGAGACTTTTAGTTTCCTCAAAGAATACACTTCTAAGTGGTAGACCATGTTGTCGATGTGATTATGTGGTGTATATATTTCCAAATCAAGATATTTCATGGTTGTCCCAAGACACAGATTGGGTCACACAATACCATTGCTAGTTGATACATGAAAAACATGTTCAACAGTTAAAGGAAGCTTGATACATATATGGAAGCTCTTAACATACAAACACTTGGTTACCTTTTCTAGGCTACCTTTTCTTGGTTACCTTTCTAGGATAACTGTGTTCCACAAGAAGATTTGGGCTATTAAGAAAAGTTCTTCGAATAATTATTTCTTGAACATGATACACCAATATTTAAAATATTGACTAATATGAATCCCTTTTATTCCTGAAGACCTAGATCAGAAGAAGGCATTCATGAAGAGGCCTATAAGGTCATTGCCTTCAAATTCTGGCCAGCCTTGCCCTTGGAACATCCACATTCCATCTTAGAGTGAATATTTGTTCTTTTTGCCAAGAACATCCCGTCTCCCTTATGGTGGTAGGTAACAGTATTCCAATTTTCCTTTAAGTAAACAAACTCATCCCTACTGCATGTGTGTGGAAATAGTCACTCCACTTTACTTCAGATGTGGGGCCTAAGCCAAGTTGCTCACTTTGCCATGTACTCCCTGCTATGTACTACCCAACCAGAGTGATTGGTTGAAGGATGAGACCCAAAGTGAGACCCAGAAAGAGTATGTGTGCATCTGTAGAAGTATGAGGAAGCTACAGAAAGTGATTCTCTCTCTGCAGAACTTAAGAGTAGAATAATATGGATCTTAGTCCATTGAGGACCACAGAGTAGATCCTAGAAATGGACCCTAGTGGTATTATTTTGAGCACAGAATTGAGCAATACCTAAAATTATCTCCATTTCATCAAAAGAAACATTAAATGTTAAGTCAGTTCAATCTTCAAATATTTGCAATGAAAAAAAATCCTAATGCACATTTGAGTTTCTCCATTGCTCAACAAACAACATACACATTTTATATCTTAATAAGATTATTGTTAGAAACAAGTTTTCGAAGGGAACTTTCATTAACCTGAGAGAAAACAAACACAAGTATAAATAGCTATGTACATAGTTTATAAATTATGTATACAGCTATCAATTTTATAGTACAGTTGTGATGTATTAAATTCAAATACTTTTTTTTAAAAAAAGAACTATAATTAAGGGTCTTGAATAGAGCCAATAGAATCGATAATAAGGGTAGATTAGAAACATGGTTCCCATGTTATGGTTTTCACAAGAGCATCATAAAAACCCAAATTCCAATTTTGACCAACTATTTTACTGTTATTTTACACAGCTTTACAGGTCATAATCATCTCTCCTCATTCTATAACTCCAAGACATTTTTACCATTTAATAGTTTATTTGAACAAACATTTACAGCTGGATGATGATAGCTACTCTGTCACCTCAAGAGGAATGGAGACTCAAAGACAAGCTTTTGCTTACAGAATCCTTTAGAAACTGTCTTGAGAGTAGGGTGCCTGAGTTGCTCAGTCGTTTAAGCATCTGACTCTTGGTTTTGGCCCAGAGCCTGATCTCAGGGTCTTGAGATCAAGTCCTACATTGGTTTCCATGCTCAGTGCAGAGTCTGCTTGAGATTCTCTCTCACTCTCCCTCTACCCCTCCCACTCACGCTTGTTCTTGCTCTCTCTCTAAAATCAATCAATCAATCCTTTAAAAAAAAAAGAAACTATCTTGAGTGACATGTCTCAGTCCTGTCCAATTCTTTACTCTCATTAATATCTCAGGTATAATTTCCTCAGAATAGACTCTATGAAATCAAACTTCTATGCAAAAAATAATTCTATTGTCACTCCAAGTTACAAATTCTTTAGCACATTTTCTTCTTTTGAAAGTGTAGGAGAGATTTCAGATGCCAGGTCTGGGTTTCTCGCTCTGTTGTAAGGGGAAAAAAAAAAGATGACCATCTGACCACAAAATACTACTTTATTTTTCCTTCAGTCTCATGAAGTTTTCAAATTAATGTCAGAATCATATTGGTATTTATTAATCACTTTAAATGGTGTTCTTCCCACTTGTATGATCTTGGTATAAAAGAAACCAGCCTTTAAATTCTTAACATTCTGACAAAATGAGAATAGACAAGAGTAACATTCTGAAAGACAGAGTTTTAATTTTAATGTTTTCAAAATTGAGTACATTTTAGACCTTTCAGTTTATGTGTATGTATGTATGCAGGTGTGTGTATAAAGGATATTATTTAGACCTTATTTAAATAAGGTCTATCCAGACTTCTGAATAGGAACATGGCCACATGGACAACAAGAAGAAAACTCTGCATATCAAGTCAGTTGATCCTGCAGATAATGGTATGTTTGGCAAATCATTCTTAAAATGTAATTCTAACCAAAATCAGATTTAGAATAATGCCCTACTGAACCCAGAAATTCAGGGTGGAAACCTAAGTAGGAGGCATAGAAAAGAACAACTTTTTTTCTGGTCATTTTAGGGTTCCATTATCATAAGTGATATTTGAAAAAACATATATTGATTTCTACTTAATCTCTTTTCTTAATAAACTCTGCCTTTCTCTCAGATTAGTTCATCTCTTAGAAAGCAACATCCACATAGTATCTTAACTCCTCACTGAAAAGCCTTTGCAAAAGTTTAATACTATCCTTTCAGTATCTGTCAATGGTCAATATATAAAAATGGTCATTCATAGAACTTTTTGTGCCTTCTATAAAATAATATTTAACAGTAATGTCCACTGTGTTATCAATTGCTCCTCTGTATGGATCCATGCCAGGAATTCCTCCTGGAACATAACTTCTGCCTGCCTTACAGTGTTGAGAATACTGTTTGCTTGTTTGTTTTCTTACTGTATACATATACTTCTTTTATAATATCTAAAGAGACCTCTAGAACCCACTAGACTTCCTTTTTGGTCTTGTCTACCAGTAAACTAAAGATATATATTGCCAAATTTAGGTTAAATTATATTTATATATTATATTCCATTAACAATACAATGTTAGATTTCTGTGGCAAGAAATTTATTTCTATTAAAATTCTGATCATTCTTTTACTCTTATTAAGTGCTTTTTCTGATGTCTGGGAAATATGTTAATAGTATGAAATTTCCAAATTTTATTTAGAAGTAAGGGTAAAATTACATATTTTCAATATAAGTTGCCTTCTTAATTTACATACATTTAAATTAAAGTTGAAAAAAGTGCTATGCAGAATTCAAAAACAAGGGGTGAAGAAGAACACAGGGAAAGCAACATGTATTAGGGGAACAGGCAAAGCAGCTCGAGAAAATGACATTTATGCTGGGCTCCAGAAGAGCAACATGAATTAGCAAAGTCAAGGAGGGCTAGAGGGAGAATATTCCTAGCAGAGAAAAAAGCCAGTGGGAGGGCGAGAGGCAAGAAAGATGCTGGCACATTTGAGGAACTGAAAGACCAGTAAGGCTCAGCTTAAAGAGTGAGGGAGGAGTGCAGAAACATGGTACAGAAATGAACACCTATTCGAACCACCAGATCAGTCAAATAAAGCCAACAATAAGGCAGAAAGCGATAGATGTAGATGTGATGGACTGATTGCTCTTTGTTGTTCAATGACTGAAGTAGAAATTGATATATGTGTCTGTGGTCATAATTTTTAGTAAAGTGAGTTTTTCAAAAGAGAGATAATTAGTCCACGGCTCTTGGTGCTATCAGAGGCTGAGTTGTTCTCTCATTAGTCAAAAAATATGTATTGTACTGGAGCTGGGTATACAAAGGCAAATAGGATAAACACCTCGGCTGCCCTCATGCAGCCTGCAGCCTAGAACGATAAAGCCAAGCAGGCAGACAAACACTGGGGACTTTCTCATAGATGAGCAGTGGTGAAGGTGGCCATTCCACAGAGGAGGGAGGGGAGAAAGCCGTGGTGAGTAATGACCACAATTCTGTGGTTGAAGCAGGTGTGAAGGTTGGACAGGAACCCAAGGCTCTGGTGGGAAAAGGAAATATTCCCCACCCGAGAGACTTGGACTGATAAGTATGGGAGGGGGGCTGTTCTGATGCCACCACATCCGTCTTGCCTGGAGCAAATCTCTCCTAGTTCTTGATTATCCAAGAACATTTCATTTTCTTTTCCTCATAAAAAGGAGGTACTACTGACTTGGGGAATCGTTCAGCTTAGATTCAGGGTTTTTTAATAAATAATTTTTTTACTACAATGTAAAATATCTGACAATTAAATGTCAGATTATTTGATTCTGTGTGTTTGCATTTGAGGGAAATGGTGGTTATAAGTGGGCATAAAAATTAACACCCTTTGAAGAATGAGGAAGTGACTCTTGCAGTTAGTAAATTGTTTCGGTCTCTGACCACAGAAGCAGAGGCTAGCATCAAATATGATTTACAAAGTAAATATAATTTCTACAGTTGGGTTCAGCCTGTTGTTTCCTTAAAGGATATATATTTTAGTTTGCACTGTGAAAAACACAGATTAGCATTTTTCGGAACATTAGGAATCAAACATAGTATCATAAAAAGAACTCATTTTATGTTCTAGTCACAGATGATGATCCCAAGCAAAACAACATGTGACTAATTTGTGGGGCTCTGCTCTTACCCACATATTATTCCACATCTGTTTCTTTATGGCAGCAGAAGACAAGACTCCAGCTCTGGTTCATCTGTGCGATGAGAATATGAATATAGCAGAATTTTCTCTATGCCATCTGATCGAGAACAACAGTCTCTTAATATTCTTGACTCTGGAAAGTATTGGAAGACCTTTGAATTCAACTCAGGATTTTTTTTTTTCAAAATAGGCCTTAATCATTGAAAAATTATCCTATATTCAAATTAAAACAATTTTAATAGAACTTTCCTTTCCAGAAACAATAACAGACAGAGCAAGGCATTTCATAAACTGTAGTCCTAAACTATTCACAGTACAAAAATAAACAGACACTAAGTACACTAGTCAAACAGAGAAAAAAATAAATATACACTAAGTACACTAGTCAAACAAAGACTCTCTGTCCCTTGAGCTTGAGAGGAGGAAGGACAAACTTTGGCCAGGGGTTTCCCAAACCAAATTTAAGCTCAGGCTGCGTGTTTAACATTTGGTGCTGGGATACAGTGATCAAAGATAGAGATCATAAATCAACGTCTGTATCCCAAAGTGCTTTTCTTTGTTTTGTTTTTTTTTAAAGATTTTATTTATTTGACAGAGAGAAAGAGAGAGTGACCACAGAGGGAGAAGCAGACTCCCCGCTGACCAGGGAGCCCATTGCAGGACTCAATCCCAGGACCCCAGGATCACGACCCAAGCCAATGACAGAGGATTGACCAACCAAGCCACCCAGCCCTCCCCCAGAGTGATTTTCAAAGTCGAAAGTAGAGTTGTAAGAGTTAAATACACAATAATCTAAACAGAACCCATCTGTATGGAGATGACAATAAACAGGGTGAGGCGGTGGGGGTGGGGGACTCTTATTCACCTTCTCTGCTCAAAGCTCCTGAAGATATATTTTGGTGCATGGGACCCTTTCAAAATCCTACAGGCACCGGACTGGACATGGGGTGGGCCCTGACAAGGGCAATTCATGGCGTATCCCCTACTGGAAACTAGAGTGGACCAATTTTGAGAAATAAAGGGTAAATCAGTCAGAAGTGAAGGATGGGAGCAGATGTGAAAGAAAGCCCCATAGTAGACTATAAAGCCTTTGCAAACTGAAGAGGAAACAGAAATTATGAGTAAGCAACGGAAGTTAGTAAGTAAGCCTAGAGAGGAAAGTGGAGCAGATGTGCAGAGAGAAGACAATGAGAGACAAACTATGTGCCTCATGATTCTTGGTGACTTTCCCATTCATCCCCAACCCCAGTCCACATATGTCCCCATTGCTATATAAGTAAGTTTAACAGTAAACAAATGCTTTTTCCTGGGTCACTAAAATAAATCTCTAGAAGTTCCTCACAAATAAAGAGGTCCTAATCATACACCAATCAATCCAAGTCTCTACTCCATCTTGTGCTGACAAGAACATCAACACTGAGAAAATGATTTCCTATGTCTTTAAGTGAAGAAAAAACATAGTCACTTATCCAAAATGAAGCTTCTTACTGAAAAGACAACTGACATTACTCCTGATCTCTCACAGAAATCCTGGCTTAATACTTGAAAATGAGGAAAGGTCCAGAGGGCATAAATGGATTTAGGGAAACGGACACCCAAAAAGTGATTGCCCCAAGAGTCTGTGTCCTGGGACACTCGCTGTTCAGTGAGCAAATATTTATGCAGGATTCAGCAGGGGGTAAAAAACTGACAAAAAATTCCTGCCCCACGGAACACACAGATTAGAAGAGAAGATATAGAACAAACAAAGTAAATAAGTAAGCTATACAGTGTTCTTTAGATGAGTTCTAAAGAGTGAAGCAAAACGAACAATGGAGATACAAAGCTGGGGGTAGGGAATATTGGTATTTTAAAGAGGTGACAGGGAGGCATTTGCTAGTAAGGTAACTTTTGTATGAAGAAGTGGAGAAAGGGAAGGATCTCTTCTTATAGACATCTGGGAAAACAAGTTTTAAGGTAGAGTAAACAGCAAATGCAGAAGCCCGATACAGGGTGTTGGAGTGTTGGTAGAAAAACAAGGCAGGGAACATGGCTGCAATGGAGTAAATGAGGGAGAGAGGTGAGTGAGGTCAGGGGGGTCACAGGGGACCAGGTCGTATATGGTTTACAGGCTACTGGACAGGTGCGGACTTTGGCTTTTACTTTGGGGGGGGGGAACCACTGGAGGATTTTAAGCATAACAGTAATGCAACATAATCTACATTTTAACAAAATCACACTGACTGCTGTATTGAAAGGGGGCAAGGGCAGAAGTAGGTAGACAAGTAAGAGATTATCTTAATAATTCACAGGATAAATAATGATGATTGGAGCAGGGCGATGGCAGTGAAGATGATGAGAAGCGGTTGAATTCTGAAAAAAGAACTAATAGGATTTGGTGTTGGATCAGATGTGAGAAAGGAAAGAAAGAGGGGAGTCATTTGGTCTGAGTAACTGGAAGAATGGAGTTGCCATTTTCCATAATGGAGAGGACTGAAAGAGGAACTTCTTTGGAAGGGAATATTAAGGGATACATTTTGGACATGTTAAATTGTTTATGTCCATCAAATATGCCCAGGCGGAGATGTCAGTAGCCAGTTGGATATATAAATCTGGGGTTCAAAGGGGTGATAGGGGTTGAAGCATTTAGGTGGAGTCAGTATAGACAGAAAAGAGGTCCAACCACTGAGCTCTGAGACACTCCCACACTGAAAGGCTGTGTGTCAGTTAGAATACAATCCACTGGATACAATAGAAAGCCCAAATAACAGTATCTTAAAGAACATAGAAAACTGGAAGTAAGTCTTCCAGAGCTAGTAGGCAATCTATGATATCAACAGAGACCCTGTTCCTTTTCCTCTCTGTTCCACCATCCCAAACTCATGGCTTCCATCTCCACATTTGCCTCAGAGGTAGAATATGGCTGCCATAGCTTCCATCAATACACCTGTTTTAGGCAGGTAGAAGGTGAAAGCAGAAAAGGTCAGAAGAGCTCACGGGCAGTACCACCCAGTGACCTCCACCTTCACAACATGGAGAGAAGAGATACAGGCTCTGAAAGCAAGCTCCTGGGTGAGAATCCTGCCGCCACCATTTATAGAGGTGAGGTCTTGGGAAGTCAATTAACTTGGGCAAGTTGATTAATCTCTGCCATAAATTTGCCCTCCAAATATGAAAACAATAATAGCTCTTACATAGACACTGGTGTGAGGAGTAAGTGAGATAATATGCTTGGAAAATTCCCCACCCACAGTAAAGGCTCCTAAATGGGCTGATGCGATTATGTTTCATCTAATAAGCCAAGTGGTAAGGGAGGCCAGAATACAGATTTTTATAAATTCTATGTAGACCACCAGTCATGTCTGCTATAGAAGAGAATGGTGTAAAATGGTGTAAAAACTTCTAGACTAGAAGTCCTATAACTTAAGTCCTTCTAGACTAGCAGTCTGGTGCTGCTACCCATTCAATGTGGCGCTTTCAATAATTCAACTGTCTGAAGATGACTTTAGGCATCTGTTAAAAAGAAATAAAAACACCTGCCCAGATTTCTTCTCTAGGATATTGGGAGGATCAAATGAACCGATGTTTGTAAAACTGCTTGTGTAGTATACAGTATTACATGAAGTAGAGTATTTTCTTAATCGTCATAAAATTCCTTCCATTCTAACCCTACATGTGCTTTCTTCCACTGATGTTATAGTTTACATTTTATATTTAGTAAAGTTTTCATTAAAATAACATACTTTTCTTGGGAAAAAATGAAAAATACAGAAAAATAAAAATTATCCATAATCCCACCCATGTAGCATGCTTCCTCACATATTTTTTCTGTGTGTGTGTGTGTATGTGTGTGTGTGTGTACATAAGCATTTGTATACATACAAAGGTATATTTCATTCTACAAGAACAATTTTTAGGTTGATGAACAATTGACATTTTATATTAGTTTTAGGTATACAACATAATGATTTAATATTTGCACATATTAAGAAATGATGACCCCAATAAGTCTAGTTAACATCTGTTACCATACATAGTTACAATTTTTCTTCTTGTGTTGAGAACTTTTACAATCTACTCTCTTAGCAACTTTCTATTATGCAATACAATATTGTTACTAATAGTCACCCTGTTGCACATTATATCCCCATGACTTATTTGTTTTAGACTTAAATCTTGTACCTTTTGATCCCTTTCACACATGTCACACACACACCCTCCAAACTCTGCCTCTGGCATCCACTAATCTGTTCTCTATATCTTTGAGCTTGTTTTTTGTGGGGGTTTTTTATTCTATATATAAGTGAAATCATACAGTATTTGTCTTTTTCTGTCTGACTTCATTTAGCATGATCTCAAGGTGAAAGGACAGTTTTTAACTTACCTTACCCCTTAATCTTATATCATGAGCATGACCCCATGCCATTAAATGGTCCTTAAGAGCTACAAAATGTTCCTGTTTGTAAATGTGTAATAATTCTATTTTTATCCTATGGGTATTTCAATTGATTCTAATTTTGTTATTGTAAATAACCCTGTAATGAATATTCTTGTGGCTGTAAATATTTCTGCATCCTCTGATTATTTATTCAAGATAAATTATTAGAAGCAAAATAACTAAATTCTGAGAGTGAATATTTTTAAAGCTTTTATTACATTTTGCCATATTGACCTCCAGAAATTTGATCAATTTTTACATCACTGCATTAAGAATGTGTTATTAAGGGGTTCCTGGGTGGCTGAGTCAGTTAAGCATCCAACTCTTGACTTCCATTCAGGTCCATCTCCTTCAGGAATTATTCCCATTTGTTCTCAGTCCTACTCAGAGGAGTTCCCTTTTCTTTTGAAAGTGAATATTGATGGTAATTTCTAATATCTTCCTTACTGGCCCTCTTCACACTGTCCATTCTTCTCTATAACACAATACTTTATCAAAGATTTCCATGAAGATTTTGTTGATCTCAATTACTTTTGGCCATATTTCCATATACTACAGAGTTTGTAGGATTTGTTTCTTGATGACCATGTGCCTGTAATGTGTTTTTAAATTATTTTTAAAAGAATCATTATACAGTAAAATTCAATTTGTGGGATTATATAAAATCCCAATATGTGAAAGTCCATATTCCATAAGAGTTAACATGTATTTGTATAAACACCACCATAATCTATATACAGAACAGTTCCATCACCCCCAAAATCTCCCCTGTGCTATCTTTTTACAATCATACCTTCCCTACCCTTAACCCCTGGCAAACACTGATCTGTTCTCTGCCATTACAGTTTTGTCATTTAGAGAATGTCATATCATTGGAATCTTGTATACAAGCTTTTGAGAGTGGATTCTTTCTCTCAGAATAATGCCTTAGATTCATCTAAGTTGCTGAATGTATTAATAGTTGGCTCCTTTTTACTGCTAAGTAGTATTCCATTATCTAGATATACCAAAGTGTGTTTATCCATTCATCCACTGAAAGACATTTTGTTTCCAGTATTTTGTCCCTATGAAAAATTCTACAGAATTTGTGTATAGGATTTTATCATGAATAGATGTTGAATTTTGTCAAATGTTTTTTTCTGTATCAATTCTTTAGATTATTTATATGGCAGATTGCATTGATTGGCTTCCAATTGAACCAGTCTTGTCTTCCCAGGATAAACCTCACTTGGTTGTAGTGTATTATTCTTTTTACATATTACTGAATTCAGTTTGCTAATATTGTATAGATTATTTTTACATCATTTTCTCCTGTTTTTCTTTTTTGGGTACCATCTTTGTCTGGTGTTAGCATCAGAATAATATTGATCTCATAAAATGCCTCAAAAGGCGTTCTCTCCTCTTTGATTTTCTGGAAGAGATTATGCAGAATTGGTGCTATTTCTTTAAATATTCAATGTAATTTGTCAGTGAAACAACATGAAACTAGATATTCCTTTTTCAGAAGGTTTTATGCAGCAAATTTAATATCTTTCATAATTATAGGATTGTTCAATTTACCTATTTCTTCTTGGGTGAGTTTGGGTAGTTCTTGGATTTTTTTAAATTTGGTTCATTTCATGTATGTTGTCAAATTTACATGCATGGAATTTTTTTGGGGGGGTAGTGCTCTCTTATTATCTTTTTAATGTCTGCTGGCTCTGTAGCTATATTCTCTGTTTTTAGTTTAATTTCATTATGGTCAGATGTAGAATGTTTTCCCACTTTCCTCATTGCTCTGTATGATTTCCAGAAGAAAAAATGGAAACATGTACAGTTAAGGTTCTTCTGCATTCTTAGTAAAACTGAAATATGAGAAAAACTTTCTTCAGATTTCCAGTGCCTCTTCTCTAACCCATGTCCAAGAATTTGGATTTTCAGTGAGAATAACATGTTAGGAAAGGAAACAGTTCGCTGGCAACAGTTGTGTTTCTCCAGGACTGAAACTGGCAAGTCATAACAAGCTAGCAGTAAAAGAGATTGTCTCATTCACTGTAAATATTCTTTGTGGTTTTCAGAAGTTATTTGGAAGCAGAAACCTAAATGAAGAATGGATAAGTGCTTAAAATTATTATAATTTTAATTTTCACATTTAATTTTAATAGAGATGCGATCAAATTTATACTCCCACCTTGGTAAAATAGGACCTATGTCTTATGTAGTATTTTGGAAAACACATAGACTTAATTACGAATTAAAAGGTGTTTCTTAAGTAACTTTTATTTAAGTGGAAGGGAGGAAAGTTGGTAACAGGACATTCACATTTATTTAAAAGATTTAATAATTTAATACACCAGATTTTAATTATTTTATGAAAATTTAATTTAAAACATGAAGCACTGCATCCAATACAAATTATGAAATATTTCAGTTCTGTTTACTGCTATAAGCAAAATATTTATAAAGTAGTAGAAATGTGTTTTTTAAACTGATAATCTTTTGGTTTTTTTACCCACCTAATTGCCATTTTAGTGTGTTGTTTATTGCTAAACCTTTCTAAATTTGCCTCTCATTTCCTGTTATAATTATTTGTCAAATTCTTCAGATTTTTAAAAAGTGGTCCAGATTGTGATTTATTAATGGGCAATACTCATTCAGAGGATTTATTTGTTCTCATGTTGTTCTTTTTAAAAAGAAGAAAAGTAACATAATAAATCCTTAACAAAGCTGCATTTTCTTGAATCCCCCTAAAAAGTTAACTACTTTTAGTGAATTCATCATTTTAGTCTATCCATTTATAACTTAATATTTGAGGGTCTCTCTACCTTAATGTTAATGTGGATTTACTGACAATAAATATTCTCAGATTTTTGTCAGAAAACCATGTCTTTATTGTATCTTCGCTTTGGAAGGATAGTTTTACTGCCTGCAGAATTCTAAGTTGGCAGTGTTTTCTTACAGCTTTTTAAAAATAGCATTCCATTATCTCCTGACTTTTATCACTGCTTGGAAGAGATGTATTTTGTCCTCTGGATGCTTTTAATATTTTCTTTTTATCTTTAATTTTAGGCAGTTTTATTATAATGTACCCAGGTGTGCTTGGGTTTTACAGAGAGTCCTGACTCTTTGCTTGATATCTTGCATCAGTTTTGGAAGATTCTCATTTACTACTTATCCCCCATTCTCTCCCTCTTCTCATTCTGGGGCTCCAATTAGTGTAATATGCAAGAATTTCTCACCGTTTGTTATATATATCTTGTTCTCTTTTGTATTTTTTATCTTTTTCATTTTACACTTCTTTTAAAGATTTTATTTGTTTGCATGAGCAGGACGGGGGGAGCAAAGGGAGAGGCAGAAGCAGACTCCCCACTGAGCAGGGAGCCCAATGAGGGACTCAATTACTGAGGATCCTGAGATCATGACCTGAGCAGAAGCAGATGCCTAACCAACTGAGCCATGGAGGCACCTCTTCATTTAACACTTTTTACTTGGCAGCTCAGTAATCCTCTTCTCTGCTCTAATTTACTGTTAAATTCATCTCATGAGATCTAATTTTGGTATTTGTGTTTACCAAATCTTGAACTTTGATTGGATTGTGTTTATAGGTTCCAGTCTTCCTGTGGAATTCTTTTATCTATTTTCTTATATATTAATCACAATTATTTAAAAGCCTCTGTCTGATGACTCCAATACATAGATCAACCAAAGGTCTGTTTGTATTGATTTACTTTTGTTTTAGCCATTTTGTTCTGTTTCCTGGAATACCTGATAATTTTTATTGAATGCCATCATTGTGAATGATGAATTCAAGGGCTTTGGATAACATCCTCCTTGAAAGAAGTTGGGTGTTTTGTTTGTTTGTTTGTTTGTTCATTTGTTTCCTAGGAGACAGTCAAAGAAGTTGTAAATCACTTTGATCCAATAGGGGATTGAGATGATTAAAATCCAAGACATCTTTGGAAATATCTGAATCCCATGTTTGTGTCTCTCAAACAGTGTCAAACTATCTGTTTCCACTTTCTTTGTTGCTTACATTCTCACCCGATGCAACTTATCAAATACCCCAAAGAAAAAAGAATTGCAGAATATTGGGCTCACTTCTTGCAATTCCCTTTATTCCAAGGTCTTGACTTCTCAGGTCTTGGCTACCTTGGCCATATGGAACCCCAACTCCTGCCTACCCAACTTTGTGAACATAATAAAAGTTCTAAGACTTCTCTTTCTGTTCATCCTTTCATCTGTGCCACTTACCTATTAGAAAATGGCTTGAGAGGACAACCAATAAAGAAGGTCATGTTTTCATCAATGCTTTGCTCTTGTTTCTAGGATTTGATCCCACTAATCCTAATAGCCTTAGTTGTTTTCTGATGCCTTCAAAAGCTGGGGGGGGGGGAGAGTGTTAAATTTTAATACATTTTACTATTTTTTTCATTGTTCTTGTTAGGGGAAAGGAGTTAATCTGATATAAATTACTCTGCCATAGCTAGAAACTTCCTTACAAGATTTTTGCATTCTTATCTATATATTCTTACCAAATGTATTTTCATCCTGTCATGTTTAACTTATTATTTCAGCTGAAAGAGACTTTACTATTTTCATTACTTAATAAAGCTTAGTTTTTGAATTTCTTTCCATTGATTTAAACCTACACCATTTACACATTCTGTTTCTTTTCGGTCTGTAACTTTAATCCCATAATCCAAATTCTTTCTGTAAATTCTTTGTCTAAAATAGTATTCACTGTAGTTCTCTTGATTAAATGGCTTATTTCTAAAGTTACAAGAAAGGAACTGTGATTTTTAAAAAACCGGCCTGCATACCTTTTGTTCATGCCAGAATAAATTCTTTTTCTTTTATCATTTGTTTCATTCTCAGGAGAATTTCAAACTCCCTTGCCTGAATATCCATCCTTGTGTTTCATAGTTTTTGTAATACATTTTACTTAAAGGGAATCTGAAACTCAAATTTCTCTGGGATGCCATAAATACTCTACTTGTATAAAATTTGTATTCAAAAGTTGTTTCTTTATTATGTCACTCATATAAGTAATATCCTCAGTGAGAGAAATGACAAACAAATAATTACATGGATGCCAACCTCATCCAAAGAATGTGAAGATCATGAGTTTTAATCATAATTTACTCTCTTTCATGCCAGTAACAAATTCTTTAAAAAATAATATATAGTATTTAAATAATACATAGTATTGTTCAAAATACATAGTATTGTTCTGATAAAGTTATTGTAAGGCTTGAAATTCCCCTTTGTAGGGGAAGAAAAATCTTATAAATGAATACTAGGGCTGCCTGCAACACAGGAGTCTTAAAAGATAAGTTTGCAGCTGTGTTAGTATCCAAAATTTACCTTAACAGCATGAGCTTTCCCATATCAAACTGCCCCCAGTTGTTTCTGAAAGCACCACTGAGCTTTGTCATATATGCTCCACAACAGATCCTGCATGTGGTTTTTCTGGCCCAAACTCTGAGTCAAGGAGTTTCCCTTTCCCTTCTCCTGATATGAGTCCTAAGATCACCATTTTGTAGGCGCATCTTCACTGTTGGAAAATGGCCATTGCTAACACCCAACCAGCCTACAGGACAGACCTTTCCCTTAACTAAGGGATGCAGCTAAGTTCAGACTGCAATAGATGATGAAAGGATACTGTAGTTTCTTCGATATGTAGCACCCAACAGAAAGGTATTTTACAAATGCTACTAGAGGTGGCTACCCTCACCGTTTAGCTCAACTTACCTTCAGGATGCACTGGGGCTCCCAGACAGAGTAAGCATAGTAAGGGTCAGGTTATTTTAACCCCAGGAATGCTCTGAATGTAAGTGTACCTAAGAGTCCAGGTCACTCAAGACAAGTTGAGAAAGAATGATTTTTTACCCTTCTTTGAGACTAAGGCCTTAAGATCTGTTCCTCTTGCTCAAGAATGACTGAAGAAGAAACAGCTTCACAGGAAGGTCCTGCCCTTGACCATAGGAGGGGCCTTGCATAAAGATCCCATCAGAACAATGACAGCAAACAGAATAGTACAGTGTTAGTCATCCTGGCTTCTGTCTTTTTTTTTTTTTTTTAAGATTTATTTATTTGATGAGGGTGGTGGAGAGGCAGAGGGAAAAAGAATCTCAAGCAGACTCCCTGCTGAACATGGAGCCAGAGGCGGGGCTCCAGGTGGGGGCTCCAGGTGGGGGCTCCAGGCAGGGGCTCCTCGCAGGGCTCTACCTCACAAACTGAGATGACAACCCGAGCCAAAACCAAGAGTTGGGCCCTCAACTGACTATGCCACCCAGGTGCCCCGAATGTTTGCTACTTTTTAAAAAGTTTCTCCAGCTTCTACTGATCAAGGTTTCAAAAAAGCATTAGGGCCACATTGTCAATCAATGTTCTCAATGACACAAGACAGGATAGGCGGGTAGAAGGGTATAGGGCTGGCTAGCTCATCTAGAGGCTGGAAAACTTGTGTTCTTACCTTAGCTCTAGATTAACTGTTATTTAAATAATAATTTCATTGGTTATATTAGTACTTACTAAAAAATGCAATTAGACCTGACAATGTCTGGCAGTGAAGCAGAATGGCAGTTTATTTGCCAGTGCAATGATACTAAAATTTGGGCGCCTGGGTGGCTCAGTGGGTTAAGCCTCTGCCTTCGGCTCAGGTCATGATCTCAAGGTCCTGGGATGGAGGCCTGCATAGGGCTCTCTGCTCAGCAGGGAGCCTGCTTCCCCCTCTCTCTCTGCCTGCCTCTCTGCCTACTTGTGATCTCTCTCTCTCTGTCAAATAAGTAAATAAAATCTTTTTTAAAAATGATGCTAAAATTTATCCAAAAAAAAAAAGACACAGAAGTGTCCTTTTAATAATGAAAATACTTCTTCATTGGATAGCTGGGTGGTCTGAGCTTGCTCTGAAGGCTTCATAATCGGAAAGATAGATAGAATGGCAATACTTCAACTCTCAGAAGTTTATAACTGATAAATTGAATGGTGGGAGTGGGGATTTGTTTTTAGGATAGATACCTTCTTTTTGAGGAGGTATCACTTTAATGAGCATTTCAAAATCAAGAATCTAACCATTTCCCTTGGGATATCTCTGGGCATGGCTGGAGGAACCACAAATGTTTCATGCTGAGACACTAAGTATTCTGTTTAATAATGTTAAAGACTGTCCCATAACCCATCTCTAATGAAGGGTCTTTTTACTCCAAATTGATTGTCAATTTCCCTGGTCTAATAAGAAAAAAGGTTGGAGAGCACAGGGCCTGGGTGAGGAAGGCAAAAGGGAAGGCCCAAGTCAAGGATAAGAATGCTAAGGGTATTGCTCTCCCTTTGCCTGGACCCTCTGCCCTGGTCTTGGAATGGTAATTCTGCCTGATCATTTGAATTTCAGCTCAAATATCTGCCTCACCAAAGAGGACTTCTTGAATTGCCCTGTGCATGGCAACCTGTAAGATGGTTTCTCATTGTCAGGGTCTCCAAAGGAAGGAAAGGAAATAACTTTTAAATGCATCACTAAAGAAAACAAAATTACCACAGTTTATTTTCCCCCTCCTTTGTATGTAGAAGTATCATTTTTAATCAGTCACTCTAAGAAATTTATAGTTCCAAGCTATAAATTTCAAGCAAAATTTCAAGAAGAAATTCCCATATTGTTTGTTAGATAAGAATAAACATATTGAATTCTTCCTGCCATCTGATGCTGAGATAAAAGACACCATCTTTGCTCCCAAGAAACACAGTCCAGTGGGGTTATAGGCAAATAGATCACCATAATGAAATTAGATGAAAGGCTGCAATCATGGCAATTCTTCTAGGTAGATCTTACAGTTCCTACTTGACACTAATATTAATAAATTGTTTTGACCCTTTTAAGTTTTTCTCTGCTTAATTCTAAGTCTTCTGGGGATTAAAAAATACATACATATTGAGAAAGATGATTCCCTTTCTAATTAATTGAGATTATTTACTGTTAGAGACAAATGGGGGATCATTTGTCCCCCATTTGGGGGATCCTCAAGACCTGAGGATTAATGCAAAACTCTACTTAGAGTAATCATGCTAATAATTTCACAACTCTGAGAGAAGTGATCACCCAGCTCACTTTCCTGGATTTACATAATAAACAATTTCTAATTCTTCCGTCTACCTTTAGAAATCTACATATCCTGTCCAGGATGATCCATTTGATGTGCTTGGGATTCTTAATCTATGTAAATATCTCTTTGACTCAAAAGACTTACAAATTGAAAATATAATAAAATATGTAGATGTTTTTCCATTTAATTTTTTTCATAATCAAAATTTTTGTTCCCTGATAAGCCCATAAATGCTCTAAAACTACTTGTAAATAATTCTTAATATAAACACTGAAAGTTTCAAAATTCATGAGTTGTAATCCATAGCAATTTTTCTAGTAGTTTTCTATCTTAAAATTTGTAGGCAAATTGTTCTTAAATAGAAGATGTCAAATACCAATATTTTAAAATACTGATGAGCTGTTAGACCCAATTTCCCTCCAACTTGTAATTTAATGCAATACACAAAAATGTCCACTCTTTGACAGCACATGAAAAAAGTAATAGAGCACCACTACCAAAGGTGTCACAGTTCTAACGGAAGAGCTAAGAACAGGGAGCAGGCATTTGGGGAAACAATTCTACTTTAAAAATGGATTTTAAAAAAGTAAGCCATTTGAAATACTTGTCATGCCGAATAAATGATTATGACTTCAAATTGTTCTTTAGTTACACCGCATATTGTAGGCTATTCAAGCTGCACTTCTGCAACCTATGGAATGTTAAGTTGACACAGAAGGCAATCATTCACTTTTAAAAGATTTGCAGAGAAAGGAAAAAAAACACCTACCTAAATACATAAAAAGGGTGGGGGAGGAGCAAGTAGAATAAGGGGTGGGATTTTTTTTTTCCCCCTTTAAAATGTCTTCCTAGAGGACACCTGGGTGTCCCAGTTGGTTAAGTGTCTGCCTTTGGCTCAGGTCATGACCCCAGGATCCTGAGATCCAGTCCCATGTCGGGCTCCCTACTCAGTGGAGAGTCTGCTGCCCCCTCTCTGTCTGTCCCTGCCCCATGCTCATTTCTCTCTCTGCCTCTCTCTCTCTAATAAATAAATAAAATCTTAAAAAAATGAAAAACATCTTCCTAGAGCTACCAGCAATTTGCATTTATAAAGGATTGGTACAAATACCTCTGGATTGACAAGAAGAGACATCCAAGGACCATAGGTGAGAGCCGGTATATAACACTAGCCGGACTTGACTTTTAGCTTCTCTGGTTTCTGCAGGCAGTCTTCTATAGTTTCTTGGTGAGCCACCTCAGCCTTTTCGCTTTTGTTTGCATTTATTTTTGTCTGAAGATTTGTCCTATCCTGTTGTCTTTTGGGGCTTTGTTTCAATGTGGACAAGCAGGCTCAGCTGACAGCCTTGCTGTTGCCCCTTCAAATCTTCTTGTCCTGCTCCATCTATTGAACTGACCTTCTTTTGCTCCCCGTGGTGGCATTTGCCTCTTCCACTTACCTTTAAAGACATTTGCACAGGACACATTCTTTCCCGTTTGCATCATTTAAAAAAGTGATGCAAATGAATTTTGGAATTTGGCTATTGACTGACTTTAGTTATAAGTTATGGAGTCTTTCTACTGACATTCTTACCTTATGTCAGAAAATGCCTTTGAACTGATACATTGAGGATCAGCTAATTTCTGTAATCCTTATAGGAACAATAAATAAGCCAATAATGCCAAGTAAAAAAACAAGGCTCAGCAGTAATAAATTCTAGTCCCTTCATCTTCTTTCAAATACTTCATGTGATTTTTTTTTGTTGTTGCTGTTCATCATTAGGGAATCGTGGCTTTTTAATAGATTAAATGTATATAAGTTGATTGCATGATTTGTTATCATTTTTAATGTCAAAACTTTGGCTAGTGGTGGGTTCATTTAGGCAGGTTCCTGTCTTTCCAATATGACTTTATTTATTTTGAAAGATGTCTTGCTTCCTGGCAGAAGATGATCCAAACTATCCAAGCTGTAAGTCTAAATCATGCATAGACTGAGATGTTTCTCTAAAGATCTTTAATTTCTTTTTATGAAAAAATGGAGGCACCAAGAACTGAGTAATAGGGCAACATGGGGCAACACTGTTCCTAGGTTATTTCAATAACAAAGCTATAAAAGTTTTTTCTTTTTTTCAATCTTTTTTTAAGATCGATTTATTTATTTTGGGGAGGGAGAGAGAGAGTGCCAGAGCATGGAACCTGATGTGGGGCTCGATCCCAGGACCCTGAGCTCGATCCCATGACCTGAGCTGAAATCAAGAGTCCAATACGTAACCAACTGAGTCAGCCAGGTGCTCCAAAAGTTTTCTTTTAAAGCTTACATTGATATTTCTAATCCTGTTCTAAAATTACAACGTTCCTCCTTAATTTGATGAATTCTATAATCGCAGCACCTTTTCTCTTACCCAAGTAAGAATGATTTCTTATTTTCTTTATTTGACTAAGACTTCCAAAAGACCCACCCCAATATCAATATGAACAATAAAGTATTGAATGAAGCACACCATTCTATATGTAGTCACCTTTATTTTGAGAGGGGGATCCTAGAAAAGATGTGCATTCCAGCTACTTGGTTCTAGGTTCATTCTGAAGGCTTCATTCTTCATAGCTGTGCTGATGCTTGTTTGACAAATGCTTTAAGTTTCACTTGTTTCAACTGGTTTTGAGTCTGAGGTCTCAGCATCCTCACAGCTGCCAATTCTGCATCATAAGAAGTGGAGGCTTTGGGTCACTACTTCTTTCTTGGTGCCAATATTCAGCTTTGAAAGAGAGCCCAACTACTAACCCAGTCCACTCTGAGAGGAAGGGAGGAGTTTTGACCTGTGGTCCACTGTGACTTTCTGAGCAATTAAAAGTATAAATTCATTATCTAAGTGCATGCTGGGCAAATTGATCCTTCTTACTCCTCTTTAATTTCTAGTAATTTCTATTTCACACATTTAATAAAATTTTAGCTTTCCTAAATTTTGCCTTTCCCCGATACTCTTTAAATGTATCTTACTCTTTTTCCTGAGCCACAAGCACATCCTTATATATACCATGGACCATTTCCTCATTCCTTAGCAACCTAACATCGAGGAATGTTTTATTTGCATTTTATGAACCCAACTGATTCTCCCAGTTCCACTTCCATCCAGGGCCAGTTCAGTTGAAAGTGTTTAATTTTCTGTAGGGAGATGAAGGAAAGACTTCATGTGCAAATAACATGACATGTAAACTTGGGCTTTTGAGGTTTAGACACAAAGTCTCTCCTTTGACCTATGATCAAAAATTCATGTATTTTGGGCGCCTGGGTGGCTCAGTGGGTTAAAGCCGCTGCCTTCGGCTCAGGTCATGATCCCAGGGTCCTGGGATCGAGGCCCACATCGGGCTCTCTGCTCAGCAGGGAGCCTGCTTCCTCCTCTCTCCTCTCTCTCTGCCTGCCTCTCTGCCTACTTGTAATCTCTCTGTGTCAAATGAATAAATAAAATCTTTAAAAAAATAAAAATTCATGTATTTTGAAAATATCATCTGATAAAATTTTCATTTATCAAAAACATATATGTCTTTAATTACAGATGACATCGGTATAGAACTCGACTTTCTCAGGGGTCTTTGAGTAAATAAAAGTACCCATTACTTATGTTAATTATGAATTCAAGCTTCTAAAAACGACCTCAGGATATCAGAAAATAAGCAGAATGTAACAAAATAAGACAGTTCAATAGAAATATTATGTACGTTTACCTAACACTTGTTTTTCACTTGTTTTTATGCAGAAGTTTAATCTTGTGTCATTTAACCTTACAGAGAAAAACACAAAATCGCATTAAATTTTCCAGTTTCACGATACAGTATAGGTATGATTATACTTCAAAATTTAACAGATTTTTAATACAGAATTACCCACTTTGGGAATAATTTTTTTGTTGTTGTTGCTGTTATTCAACCCTTATCTTTCTAGAGCTGGGGTTTTTGCTATTAGGACAGATTTTAAATGGCCACTTTTTTCCTCCTCTCAAAACTTGACTCAGCTCCAAGCTTCCTATCTTTTCCTTGGCCTTAAGTTTTCTTATTGGCACAAAGTCAAATATTTCTTTTTGAGCTTAAATCTATGATATAAAAAAATGTTCATTTGGAGCAGCTTAATTCATATAACATTTAACTTCATCTATATACATTTATGTTGTCATCCTATTCTTTAGCTAAATACATATAACTCCATTCAAACAAAATATTCAAATACAAATTCTTCATACATTCTTTTGATCAATAAAGCTTCATCATTTCGATTAAGTGTATGTTTTTTTAAATTGTTGGCTTGTTGGGGCACCTGGGTGGCTCAGTTGGTTAAGCGGTAAAGTGTTTGCCTTCAGCTCAGGTCATGGTCTCAGGGTCCTGGGATTGAATCCTGTGTCCTAGGGCTCCCAGCTCAGCGGGGAGTCTGCTTCTCCCTCTCCCTCTCCCTCTGCCCTTCCCCCTGACTCATGCTCACTCTCACACAAGTGCACTCTCTCGCTCTCTCTCAAATAAATGAGTAAAATCTTTAAAAAAAAATTCTTGGCTTGTTGTTACCCCCCCCCCCCCCAAAGATTTTCATTCTTTAGATTCTAAGAGCTCTGGATTAAAAATTTTGAATTTTGAAAACTTATGTCAGTAGCCTGTTTTGTTTTGTGTTCAGGCAGTGTTCAAGCTCTGTTCAAGCATTGATTTCTGTGAACAGATTTCTTCTGGTGAGGGCCCTTTGTCCTATTCAGTGTGGGACACTGCAGGACAGTACTTCTTTTGGTGAGGACCCAAAACCCGTTAGTGTTAGGCTGTCCTCTTCTAATCTGGGGGGAAGTAGTGATCATGCTGCAGGAGCTTCTTATTTCTAGACAATCTGTAGAAGGCTTCCCGGCATCTCTAGAGGAGGGATATATGGTGGCTTGTGGGATGTCATAGGAAGGTAGATGCAGGGCAAAGAACAATAGCAAAGATTGAAGAGGTTGACCTGGGCACTGACATCCCCAACAACCACTACTTTTTAATAATAGCTGACATTTTTCCCTACAAAGTGCTTTTTTTTTAAGATTTTATTTATTTTTTTGACAGAGAGAGAGAGAGAGAGAGAGAGAGAGAGAGAGATCACAAGTAGGCAGAGAGGCAGGCAAATGGAGAGGGGGAAGCAGGCTCCCTGCTGAGCAGAGAGCCCGATGCGGGGCTCGATCCCAGGACCCTGAGATCATGACCTGAGCTGAAGGCAGAGGCTTTAACCCACTGAGCCACCCAGGCACCCCCTTAAAAGTGCTTTTTAAAAGATATTACCTTTTGCCCTCGGGGGCACTATGCAGATCCCCAAGATGATTTCCTTGAATTTGTCCTTCATGTTTTCATTTATTTGTTTATTTAGTTATTTTTATCTTAATTTTTTTAAGTAGGCTCCACACCCAATGTGGGCTTGAATTCACAACCCTGAGATCAAGACCCAAGATCGAAAATCAGACACTCAACTGACTGAGCCACTCAGGCACCCTCCTTCATGTTTTTAATGCTTTTGCAAAACTCTCTTGAGTACCTATGAGAAAGGCAAGTATGAATTTGTCCTTTCCAGATACCATGATTCCATCTGACCACAGTCCAGGTTGAACCTAGGACCACCATGACATACAAAGCCAGGGGACCCTTTATTTTGTTTCATTGATGATCCCTGGAGTTAAACAACAAGCCAGCTCTGACAGGCTCCAACTACAGTTTGGCATCACTACTGATTAATTCAGTTCTGAATGGATACAGAATGAGTCCCACTAAATGGCATAAAGATGAGTAGAAGAGGTGAGGTGCTTCCTCTCCCCAGTCCTTGAAACTGAACAAAGGAGCACAAATGGTAAATGAATCTAGTCTAGGAAAACCAGTCACATAAAAGATTATTAAGAGCTGAAAAGACTCTTAAAGATTAAATAGGCAGATAGACAAACTCAGTTAATGGTCTGTCTCCAAAACAACAAAGGCTAGGCATCCCACACCACAAAACGGACATAAGGAGGAGACATAATAAGGAAGATAAAAATGTGTCAGTGATCTAAACATTTGCTCACTCAGTCCTATCCCGCTGACCACCTCTGCCATTCTCAGGGTCTGTGTTGTTCTAGATCCTATCATAACCACATCAAATTATTGTGCAGGAAAAGGCCACATACTTAGAATTTAAAAATAGGTCCAGACTCTCTGATAAGAACTACATTGCAAGAAGGAAGGAGAAGAGAACCCACCAGCCTGTAACTAGGTGACCACCACACCCCTATTTTTTAACACATCAAAATGACAGGCTTTTCTTAAACACGAGTTCAACCTTAAACGCTTTCTGAGAATTGCTCTGTGATCAGCAGGGGAAAAGGGGCCTCATGACACTCAGGTAGGGGAAAGAAGAACTCATGACCTTCACAGAGGAGAATCAAAAGAACCTTTGATACTAAACAGAGAAAAGAAAAATGAACCTTGTAGTCATTAGTTACCAAACCTCAAAAAAGGGTTTTTGAAAGAGAAGGGTTTGTCAAACCTTTGAAAGGAGGCACAATTGCTTAGGGTAAAACACCACTGATCTATCGTTTTGGAAGTCTTTATTCCTTTCTTTAACACTTGACAAGTAGTGCTGTCTTATTAGGAAGGGCTGGGTTTTTTTCACCAAAATGTCATCTAACAGCAGATCAGCGTGGCTCTGGACAAAACTCCAAGTCCAAGGGAGATGGTAAGATGATCTGTGAGGTCCCTTCCCTTGCCAAGATTCTACAAATGCCACAGTAGTCATCAAATCCCACAACAAGAAGGAATGAGATGAGGGGAAGCGTTGGGAGGGGAGAGATACCTAACAGGGAGTTGCAGCGCAAAACAATTGGTAGTCTGGCAACCTCAAAGTTGGGACCATCAGCAACTGGTATTTTCCATCTGCATCATTGCCTTCTTGTTGCCATTAATTGTGTGACTATAGCTCTTTCAAATGGGATGTATAGTCCGAGTTTTCTGTAGGGAACATGAGTCAGAGGAAGTGGGACACCAAAAGTTACAATGCCCCTGGAGTTCAGGAGCTTCTGTCCCCAGAGTTTTGTTATGAATATTCAAATGTCAGCAGGATTTTTCTATTGGTCTGCAGCAATAAACAGACCCTTACCCAAGGAACATCCTGGAACTCTGCCGTGCAAATCGCTGATGACACATATTTTAGACAGGACTAAGGGGAAAAATGTCTCCATGCTTCAACCATGTGGCCTTCAAGCCCCCTTGTAGGTACTCAGAGGCTGGGATGGTAAAGCCTGTTTCAGGACAATGTCATTGCTGCAGCCCTTGGCAGCTATTAAAATTCAGTTTTACCCTTAATGGACACATTCTAAATGAACAAGGCAACACACAGTCCCGTGCTTCCAGATCTCTCAGCAATTCGGTAAGGAGGGGCTTTTCAAAGATGAGAGATACAATATTACACAATGTGAAAGACTTTATTCTGACCTTTTATGAACAAAATATTGACACAAGCCAAATTGTCCTTGTACAGTGCATGCAGTAAAATCTTGTTAATTCAGATTAAACAGGGAATCAGTGTAAAGAAGCTTACTCTAAAATGTATCTGCATTATTTATAAGAAGAAATTCATGATTAAATTATTATCATGAAAAAAATTTAAGTGTAATCAAATAAGGCTACTTAAGAAGTGGAGCTCTTTCCAAGCACAAGTGTAGCACCCAATATTTATGCAAATTTCAAATGATTTATTTTATTCATGAAAGCTAGTTCACATTGCCCTTTCTAGAGACAATCCTGTTTGATTAATTCTTGCTTAGAGGTAATAAAACCAAAGTCTTTTCATAGGATATAAATCATAATTTTCACTTCTGGAGACTAACTGTACACAACAAGTACAAATTAAAGAGGCGTCACCATAAGAATTGAACATTGTAACTTGCTGCATAGGTGTTTGTATTTAGACTAATTGGAAATAATTTCTGCTTGACCACAATCCTACATTTTCCCCTTTTCCAGAAACACAGAGGTGTTGTCTGATAAGTAGGAACAGAATGTACAAAGATTTGCTCCTCACCACAAGCCAGTCTAACCCAGGTCAACTATATACCATGACCAAGATATAATACAATAGATTCTCACATTTAACCTTACTTCTAGATAGCAACAATTTCAAAATGCTGTTAGTGTAGAAAATATGAATTTCCATTTCACAGGCTTCACTTCAATATATCATTATTGGAATTAGTTAACATAGATTATGTGTTCATTATTTACCACATTTACTATGTTAGTCTCATAACAGCCATATAAAATAGGTAGTCCCATTTTACAGAGAAGGAAATTGAAGCTGAAGAAGTTAATATATAGTCTAAGGGGGGCACCTGGCTGCCTTATTCAGAAAAGCATGCAACTCTTGATCTCAGGGTTGTAAGTTCAAGCCCCACATTGTGCAAGGAGTCTACTTAAAATAAACAAATAAAATATAGTCTAAAGTCTAAAATAAAATATAGTCTAAGTAAAAGACAGATCTGGAATTCATATGCAAGCTGCCCGATTTTCACGCTTATAATCTTAATTATTATATGATTTCTGCTTCCCTTAAATCCACAGTAAAAAAGTATAGAATTAATAAACGCATATTTGATAAAGATCTTAAGTAAGTCATTTAATCTAATTCTCCCCATGCAGAAATTCCTTCTTCAATATCTCTAAAAGAAAGAAAAAACAAGGCTTTATGAGATATTTCTGGTACTGAAGCTTCTGATTTTGGCTGATAGTTCATTTCATTGTTGGACCACTGTGATATTTAAACACAGTGACTCCTGACTCCAAGATGCATTGTAAAAATCTTTCTAGCCTCTTTTTCCTCTAAAATTCTATAGCAAACAAGAACAAGAAATAGAAACTTGTAACATCAATGAAATCAGAAAAATTGAATTTGTAAACCCCAAACCATAATGAATGAGGACTAGAACAAAAGACACAATGGTAAAATAATGGTAAACAGAAAAAGGATGCTTGATGGAAATGGGTTAGTGAGCTGAGGAAAAGGCAGCAGGAGAGTCAGAAGCAACATAATTTTCCTGGTAGACTTTGAAAAGACTAAAGAATTTGAGGTTAATACTCAGCAAATAGAGGTACTATCAAAAGTAGTAGTAGGGCTGGGGTTTCTGTTTGTTTGTTTAGTTGGGTTTTGGTTTTTGGTTTTTAATTACGGGAATGAAGAGTCAAACCCAAGGGTCCCCAATCCCACCTCACAAAGTAAAGTAACTTCTCTCCACCTTCTCAGGATACCTAAGGATTGTTCTCTGGGGAAGCTTAACCAGAAAGAGTCTGCATTCAGGGACATGAGGTGCAGAGGAGGAAGAAGATGAGCAACAATGATAAAGGAGGAAAGAAGTTAAAGCCATAAATTTCTAGATTTAAAAACCCATTAAGCATCCAGAACAACAAATGAAAAAAGATGCACATCAAATTTTATCATTGTGAAACTTTAGAATATAAGAGATAAAGAGAAGATTCTAAAGGTTCCACAAAGGGAAAAAAAAAGAAAGAAAGAAAAAAGGATCATACAAGAGATCAAGAATAAAAATGACTTTCCTCTTTCAAGGAAAAAAAAATTAGAAACCTAAAAAGACAAGGGAATGAAGCCTTTAAAAATTCAATAGACATGTAAAAAAAAGTTTTATTTAAAAAAAGGGGGGGTTGTTTTGTTTTGTTTACATTTTGTAAAAAAGTTCACATCTAGCCAATCAATAAGTATAAGTGTAGCAAAAAAAACATTTGAGACATACAAAGTCCCCCATCACTGCTTTCTCAGAAAGCCAGTGTACAATATGTTTCACTAAATGAGGAAGTACACCAAGAAAGAGGAAGAATGGGAATCAGGAAACAAGAGAGAAATAAAGGGAATTCCCAGGATGACATCAGGGGAAGTGCTAGGACCACAGCTGTGCAGCAGCCCAAGACTGTGCACCAAACTAGACTGTAACAGGAAGTCAAGTCTCTGGGGATGTTCCTATGTGGGGATGATATCTCCAAAAAGATAAAAGAATGTATAAATTATCTGAGAGATTTTACCTTGGAGAAAATTGCATAGCAAGGCATTTTACAGAACTTTTATGCAGTTTGGGAAAACAGAGCACTCTCAGTATTAAACAAATGATAAGAGAAGGTAATCATTAACTCCAGGAAAAACAAAAAGTTACAAAAGAATGGAATTATATATAATCACAGTGCTTTACCCAATTTAGCACTGAACATTTTTTCAATAATGAAAATATAGAATATTAATTTAAAATGAGTTATATTTTATGAAGAAAATGAGGGAAAGGTAGTATAGTTAAAATCTTTATTATTACGGGAAGACAATAAGTAATGTCAAAAACTGATGAGTTCACAGGCAGCAATCTAAGTGTCTTATTTATAAATGAAAAAGTAAACCACAGAAGAAATACCTGGATTGGCTTAATATTACTACCCCTGGAGAACATGACAAGGTTGGAGGAACAGGGTGGAGAGGCACAGGGATTATTGTTTCTTGTGATAAACTTTTTAGTATTGGTGTTAGAAATTAGACTATTTTCTTATAACATTTGCATAAAAATTAAAATGTTATTTTCCAAAAAAATTCCTTACGATAACTCAAAGGAAAATCACTGAGTTCTGGGGTACCTGGGTGGCTCAGTCAGTTAAGTGTCAGACTCTTGATTTTTGGCTCAGGTTATGATCTCAGGATTATGAGATCAAGCCCTGTGTCAGTTTCTGTGCTCAGCAGGGAGCCTGCTTGAAATTCTCTCTCTCCCTCTCCCCTCTCCTTCTGCCTCCCCCACTTCACTCACAAAAATAAATAAATAAATCCTTAAATTAAAAAAATAAAATACTACTATTATTAACTTGTTTTCTTTACATTTCCAGTTCTTTGGGCCTCTACCAGGCTACAAATGGATTATAGATAGCTACATTTGTATTCATTTCAATAATAATTAAAAATGTATAAGCCTATCCTGGATCACCTGGGTAACTGTCATTTGGTGCCATCACTATCACGTGTATATCTATCAACTTAGCTCAAAGTAGCACTACTTTTTTTTAAGTTTTTATTTCAATCCCAGTTAGTTGACATATAGTGTAATATTAGTTTCAGGTGTATAATATTGTCATTCAGCACTTCCATAAACACCCTTGCTCACCACAAGCACACTCCTTAATCCCCATCATTTATTTAACCCATCCCCCCACACACCTCCCCTCGGGTAACCATCAGTTTGGTTTCTACAATGAAGAGCCTGTTTCTTGGTTTGCCTCTCTTTTTCTTTCTTTTTTCCCCCCTTTTGTTCATGTGTGTTTTTTTTCATAAATTCCACATGAGTGAAATCATATGGTATTTGTCTTTCTCTGACTGACTTATTTCACTTAGCATCATACTCTCTAGCTCCATTCATGTCATTGGAAGTAGTAAGATTTCATTTCTTTTTTATGGCTGAGTAATATTCCATTCTTTTTTATCTTTTTTCTCAGATCTAGGGTTAGTATTAGGGTTAGGGTTATGGCCAAGGTAAGGGTATGCAAGTAGCATTACTTTAATCATTGCAATAAAGTAAGAAAGAGCTATAAATGATACATTTGTACCAAAGGAAGTCCAGTTGAAATGACAGCAGGTAATGTGAATTAAATTTGTGCAATCATGTGGATGGACCAAGTGTTGAAGAAATCGAGACATTTCATAAGGTACACTCTAGAAGAGTGTCATAAACTCAAGAGGACCAGCAGGCAGTACCATATTCACGTTGCAAGTAACAATTTGGGTTCAGCAAAATATTATCTGTCACATAAAAGTAATGTTCATTTGAATGGTCCTTATTCATTTTGTAGGGCTTTTAAATAATATATATTTAAAATTTGTATCATATAATAACTATAAGCATCAGAAGTTTATATCTATTTTCACGTTAGTACATATTGGTAAAAAGGAAAATATAATAACTTCTTTCAATCATGGTAAGTTCTCTTTTTTCCTTTAAATTAACTTCAACATTAAATTATTCTGTTAACCCATACATTACTTAAATTTGAGAAGAACGGACTTACTTTTTGTATTCACTGAGATATCTAACTACATCAGTTTGATGCAGTCCAGTATGCCACCCTTTTGTGGCCCTCACCAAGGGCACCTTAATTTAGAAAGAAGTACTTTTTTCTCTCACCCATTTTAGTTTACCAACTCTATCATCAAATAATGCATAGTTGGGAACACTTATCTGTATATAACTTATGCTTCCCTTGAACTCAGAGAAAGGTATCAGAAAATGTTTGGGGGGAGATATTTTAGTTTTTCTTTACTACTGTAACAATTTACCATGAATCTAGTAGCTTTACAACAACACAAGTTTATTGTTTTACAGTTTGGGAGGTAAGAACTCCACAATGAGCTTCACTGAACTAAAATCAGGTGTCAGCAGAATTGCATTTCTTCTGGAAATAATCTCCAGAGAATAATCCACTTCCTTGCTTTTCCCAGCTTCTAGAAATTTCCCAAATCCTTTGGTTTCTGGCCCCACATCATTTTGACCTCATTTGGAGTCCTTTTCTGACTCTGACCCTCCAACTTCCCTCTTTTATTTTTAGGGACCCTTGTGATTACACAGGGCCCACCCAGATAATTCCGGATAACCTCCCATCTCAAGATCCTTGATTTAATCACATATGCATAGTCTCAACGTCTCTTTCATCTTATAAAGTAACATATAACCAGTTCCTGGGATTAGGTTGTAGACGTCTTTCTGGTGGCACTATTCTGCATACCACAGTGGGTGTCATTATGCTCAGCCAGTCCCAAGAGCAGGAAGTCTGATGGAGGACCCATGTTCTCTAGAAACAGAAGGAAAAGGGCATGGATGTAAGGTAAGAGAAAGGGGCATTTGATGGTGAATAAAGAGAGGTTCTTTTTCTGAGGAGGATTAAGGAGCAAGTTGAAGACACAAGAGGGGTGGAAAACCTTGGAAAAGCAGCTGGTGGAAAAGGCTCCAACTCAGGAAGAAAAAGTGACTGCCTCCTCAAGGGCTTATCTGTGATGTGAAGGCGGTGACATGCTTAAGATGTGGGATCTGAGGCCAATTACACCAATTACCATGTCTGTGAAGATGCCACCAAACCTAGCCCCAAGACAGCCACCTCCACTTGTACTTCAAACTTTACAAACAAACCAGTGACATCAGAATTCAAGTAGTTCTCCGACCTCCTCTTTGTTATGCCATTGGATTTTTTCCCTCATGATTCCTATGAGAAATCTGATGCTAATTAGACTAGCATAAGAAGGGGAAAAAAAAAAAAGGTGAATCATGGACCACACTGGAAATAAACTAAGAAATAAGAAAATATGATCTCTGCCCAAAAGAACAACGGTGAAAAATTGTGCTTACAGAGGACCCTGCAGTGAGAGTTTAAATTTTTTAAAGGACAAAACATGGAGAGTCTGATATGATCTACCAGCTGTTTCTCTTTCCTCGGATACTTACCCAGGAGACAGCTACTGAAACTTCGGTGTATTTCTCTCTTGCTGTGTCATACGCTGTTCCTTTCCTTCCCCACCCCCTCCTTGCTCTCCTGCCGCTTTGGTGCCTGTGTGTGTGTATGTGTGTGTGGTTTCTGTCTCCCATGTAAGAACACAGCTGCCTGCCTGTCTCCCGCTGTCGCAGCTCCTCTGACTAGCTTTTTGCAGACTCTTGCCTTTCCTCTTTCTGCTTAGCTCCCTGTCTTCTGGTAAGTGCGACAAACACTCCCCCAAGCCCTGTGAGAAGTTGCAGGGTGAGGTTTGTGGTGTTTGAAACTTGCAACTTTGAAATTGCCGGTGAACTGTGGAAGAACTTTCCATTGTTTTATTTATAATTGAAATGTGTTACTCAGGAAGGGATGTGGGTGATTATCTGTTGGATTCCCCATACTAGTGAAAAATTCTCAGAGGGGGGAAAAAAAGGCAATAAAGTGTATTAAGAAGATAAAATTTAGAAATACTTTCATGCTGTCAATTAATATGGAAAGGAACAATTGAAAAGTAGCAGAGTTCTTCGACTTTATTTTTTTTTCCTTCTTGATGATTTATCTTGAGGCTACTTTTAGGAATTGAGTTGTCTTGTGGTTTACAATGATTCAGTTATTCTGTTTTGAAGTAAATGTGTGCTATGAGTTTAAAGGATATCCATGGAATTAATATTAAAAACATCAATGTCTGTGGCCTCTGAGGAATGAAGAATAAATGAAATACAACCCAACTTTTGCAGTTAGACTAACCATACTAAAACTCCTGTGGAAAGTCAGTTTTAAATTCATTGCTTTGAAGTTGGGGTTGACTTTAGATTTTATTCCATCCTCAGAAGCCTCCCTAACACTTTAAAACCCACATATGTATTTAAGCCAGTACATGTTTACTGCTTTTAGTTTTGATTTTAAAAGGATTCTCTTCCCTTGATTTTCAAAGAAGAAGAGCTAAATGCCATGGCTCCTTTTAGAAGAGCTTAAAATAACTTCTGGCTGGACAGCAGGTGCCATGTATCTTTCTCCGAGTTGGGGGAGGCATAAGTTATATATAGAGAGTGCGCCCAACAAGTAGCGGTCAGGATAAAGAAATGCCAGTGATGGAAACAACAAGGCTGTTTACTGCATCATTTAATCATAAAGTTGGTACATTCAAGTGGGTAAGAGAAAAAAATACTTCCTTCGAAGTGAATGAGTATTTAAGTGGGCGGCCTATGACTGTGGGTTGAATTTTCCGTTCTTGTTGGGGTCCAAGCACTAGACAGCCCCTGCCCTGCGAACGAGAGAGGAAGTTGTGTAGTGCGTGGAACAGTATGCTTTTGTTTTTCCTCTCGGGCCACCACAACAGCAAAACCTGTGCATTATGAGAACCTCGTCATATTTTTATGCTGTTAGTTAGCAGCGTGACCATTAGAAACCATTTACAAATAAAATGCACCATCACTTAAAGGCCTTAATCAACTCTACTGCAACCTGAGAAATGGAGATAGCCAGAAATCCCGGAATTCTTTGATTCAGCTTGTACTTAAGCCCCTATTTCCAAAGACGCCATATTATATGTGGATTATTTCCCAAGTTCATTACACATTAAACTCCCTATTCATTAAACATTGTATTTCTTAAAAATTACAAAGATATCCTAGAGCTTCTTGACTAAGATAAAAGAGTTGTAATCTGTTTTAAAGAAAGTCAGTTTTTATATTGGAATGGAAAAGCATGATAGAAATTCAATAAATTATTATTATAACCATCACCATTGCTCCAAACTAGTTTGTTGGTTAATTTGTACCTTCTTCCATTCTCCGTTTTATTCCAAAAATGAAGCTAGTTTGAACCTCAGAAAACATATTTTGCTGAAGGATAATTATGTGTTGCTCATCTGAGAAAAGGAAAATACTTGAAAAGCAAGAAAGTACTTCCTGTATATAGTATAATAATTCATTTATATCAGTGTACTCATATTTATCAAATCTTCACTTATGAATTAGAATAGAGTTTAGGATTGCTGTTGTTATGAGTGATTTTAGTAAGTTCAGTGGCTCTCGTATTAAATGTTTTAACTTTGAAAAAAAATAACACCACTTTAAACATTTTAAATATAGACATCTCTGTACTTACAATGACCGTAAGCCTACACAGAATAATGTAAGAGAGTGGTAACAGAAGTTGGCTTAAGCAATAAGACAAACAAGAAAAACAATATTTTGAGTTATTCCATTAATGTCAATCAAAGGAATTTCTACTGGAATATAAAGACCAAATCCAAAAATATGTTAATAGTGTGACTTGCTTTGGAAAAATGGCTTCCCACTGTTTCTACCTAATTGCAGTATCAATGGTTTGTGAAAGTACATTCATTTTATGTTAGAAATTATAATTACTAGGTGCCCTTTTGTGAATATCCTTACATTTTACATGTAAGTGGGTTAACTATATAAAATTTGACTATGCTTACCCCTAGATACAACTTCCAGTATGGAGACGAATCACTCTTTACAGCTCTCAGGAGAACCCCAGTCAACACCTCCAGGGGACAGTTCATCATTACCAAGTCAAAATGGCTTGGAGAAGCAAGATGATAAGGATTCCTCAACCCCACTCCAAACACCAGAGGAGAAGGCATGTGTGCAGTCTGAACAGGGAGCTCATGATATCTCTGAGGAGTTGAATCGACAACTGGAAGACATCATTAACACCTATGGGTCTGCTACTGAAAAAGGGGGTCCCACCAAGGCAAAGGAGCAGTCTGAGAACATAGAAGCACCAGACAATGAGGATGGGGACTGTGATGAGGCCACTGAAGAGACCGAGAGAGAACCCTTGTCTTCTGGAGAGCCAACCACAACCAAAGAGCCTGTCAGCAATAAAGAGCAAAAATTGGAAAAGAAAATCCTAAAAGGATTAGGCAAGTAGTTACGTTCTAATGCATGACTTTTCTTTGATGATTCCTAAAAAAGGCACTTCCTCCAACCTTCGCTAAAAGCCGCATCTCATTTTTGGATTACTGTAATAGCTTCCCTGAGGGTCTCCCTACACTTCCTTTGCTATACTTGTATTTAGCCGCTTCCTTCAAAAGAGAAAAAGCGGACTTTTCAACATGTTACTCACCTATCCTGTCTCCCCAGTGGTTTCCCACTGCTCTTATGACAAAGACTAAAATTCTTAACATGGTCTTTCAGGCCCTAATGGTCTAACCCAAATTAGTCTCCCTAGCTTTATCTCCCATCATTCTACCCCAACAATATCTCCTTCCTGAACTCTCTAACTCTATCACCACCACTACTACTGCCTAATTGTTAATCATTCTGATCTTCTCAGTTTTTTTAACAAAGCATGCTCCATCCACAAAGCCCACATACATCCTATTTTCTCTACCTAGAAATTCCTACATATTCAGCCCTTTGGGCACTTAACAGAGCATTTAGCTCACAATTCAAATGGCATTTTCTTAGCCCAGCCTTAGATAAGGTCTTCTTGTTTTCTGCTTCTGTTGTACCTTGTATCTTTCCTTCTGAGCCAGCAGCATATGAAAGTGTTACATTTATTTTTTGTGATTATTTGGTTAATGCATGTCTTCCCTTCCCCTGGCTCTTTAAAATCAAGAACAGAGACTGTGTGTGTATTCAGACATCATTGGATGCCTAGTGTCTAAGATAGTGGATGACACATGTTAGGTGCTCAATAAACATTTGTTATAAGGATGAATGAACAAGTAAATGAAAGGGAAATTGCTTAAAGCAAAGCTAGTGGAATCTGGATTTAAACAAAATATAAAGATAGAGATAGTCTGTATATAAAATGATTGTCAATTAGATCACTTAGTAGTATGTTCTATTACTATAAAAAATATTTTTTTAAAGATTTTATTTATTTATTTGACACAGAGAGAGAGATTACAAGTAGACAGAGAGGCAGGCAGAGAGACAGGAAGAGGAAGAAGCAGGCTCCCTGCTGAGCAGACAGCCCGATGCGGGCCTCGATCCCAGGACGCTGAGATCATGACCTGAGCCGAAAGCAGAGGCTTTAACCCACTGAGACACTCAGGCACCCTAAAATATTTTTTATTTCACAGAACTCTTTAAAAATGTTTCAATTATAGAATGTCAAAAATTGCACAAAATATTTTTATTCTCATTAGTTTATTGATTCAGCAAATATTTATTAATGCCTCGTCTTTATGAGGTACTATGCTAGGTACACAAAGATAAATAAGTTATCAAGACTCTTTGGTTAAGGAGCTCTAAGTATGGAGAGAAAAACAGATATGCAATCTAATTGTTATATAGGATAAGTGCTAAGAACAGTCAGGGGAAAATTTTAGGAGACCATGAGAGATTTTACACCAAAAATGGCTGTGAAAGAAGGATGAGAGAGTTAATTTTTTAGCTACTAGTGAAAGCATGTTACTGTATGTAGGAGAACCCCTCTGCCTGTCTTCCTTGGTGAATTTCACTGTGACACTCTGTACAAATACCACCTCCTACATGGTGCATTCCAGGACATGCCCAGCTAGAGTTAGCATCACCTTTCTTACTTCTCCATTAAGTTTTCTGCATCAATCATTTGTTTATATACCTGCCTTCCAAGGGAGGTAGAGAATCTATTAGGAGCAGCTTTAATGTCTTATTCATTTCTGGAAGATAGTGTGGCAAAGTGAAAGATCATGGGCACTGGAGTTAGAACTGGGTTCAGATTCCAATAACGAGGTATCTATAAATCCCAAAATATGTCTCTGCTGGCATGGGATAGCACTATGGTACTTAAAACCCACTGCGGGCAATGCCTTCAAGAAGGGCTAAAAGACACATTTAAATAAGACATTTGATTCACCCAACATAAAAAATAAAATAACCCCAAAAATACTTTAAAAATATCTACCAAGCTGCAAAGTGCCAGACTGGAATCACTCTAGTGTTTTGGATCTTTGGGAAAGAGAATAAAGTTGCTCTACGTTTGAAGGCTGTTTTTCCTTATCTAGCCAACTCACTTCAGAAATGTCCCTCTGTATTAGTCATTGTTAAACTTCCCATAAGACGGTACAAAATCACATCGTGGAGGGTTATGATTTCAAGTGTTCCTAACCCGGAAAGTTCTTTTGCTTTATCACTCTACAACTATTTCTGCAGAGGGATGAGTATGTGTTGTATTGAGGGAACATGAAAAAAATTAGGGGTAAAATTGAAGATGAACAATTGTGGCTTCTTCTCTGTCTTCCATGAGTTATTTCAAAATCTATAGTAACCATCTAATTACCAGATAATCAAAAGAATTGTAGACAAAGAAAAAATTCCACAAGTTTTCTAATTCTGCCACTATCTCCAAGTTATCAGGTTTCAACTGAATGTTTGATCAGAATCAATGTTTGTGAGGCCAGTGCACACTTGTGTCCACCCTAACTACATGAGTCTCTGAACACCATTGGCATATTCTTCAAAGCACTGTAATGTTTCAGCTACATTATGACTTAAACATTTTTAGGTTAATTGAAATATGTAACTACCATTTTAAACATGATTTCAGCCGTCTGCAAGTTGCTTTAACAGGCTTCTTAGCTGTTGATCGTCTAGACCAGTGGTTTTCAAACTTAACTGTGCATTAGAATCAAATACAGAATTTATGAAGAATGCTGTTCCTGAGCATAGAAATTCAGAATTGGGAGGATTTGAGTGGAACCAAAGCACCAGGGGCAATTTTTATATAGACTGTAGAAGCAATGATCCTGCTGTTTCAGAAAGTTCTTCCTTCCTCTGCCCTTTTGAAGAAAAAGTGAAGGGCTGACTGTGGTCTTCTTTAGAATCTATTTGAACCTTTTGTAGAATTTTAGTAAATCATTTGACCAGTACCTGAAAACATATCCTTAGATTTTGCTTAAGTACTTGATCAAAGATGAGTCTTTTATTATTTCATGTTTATCAGATAATATCTGCTTTACTGGTATTTTTGAGATGCTGAAATGTTCTGGCTCTCTAACCCAAAATTTTCCATAGTATGTACTTTGGCATATTTGAGATTTCAGACAAAGTTAAAGTTTCCTTTACTGCCAGAATCCTCTGACCTTTGCTATATACAACAATGAAAATCTCCACTATAGATGAGCATAGTTTACAATATTTTCTGGACTTCCTGGACCAAAGAGGCCCTTCTTTCACAGAACACCTTGATTATTTGGGAAATGTCTCTACAACCCAAGTACCCAGGACTTGTTTTTCCCTTAGAGACTTCATATTCTCCCACAATCAACACACTATACACCAGAGCAGTTAGAGGACCATTTTTAAATCTCTTTAGTTGGTAGGGTCACTTTCCCCTTGGCATCTGAACTGAAAGAAACAAAAACAGAGTCCCCATTAGACAGCACCATGACACATCTTGTCAACATCTCAAGTATCTCCTTTACCTCCCCCACCCCATCCTCTAGACTCACAGTATCTTATTAATCACTTTTCTGCCAACAGTACGTGGGCCGCACAAGCACAACATAGTAATAAGCACAGAATAATGACAAAATATAATATCCTTTCTGATATTCCAGTTGGCAACTGGTTGAGTAGGAAATCAGAGGTTTGAAGCATAAGCCTGCGAAGAAAACAAAGCTGATCCACAGGTCCAGTCTGAGTTCAGAACACATCTAGTCAACCTACTAATTTTATAGACAGGGAAATTGAAGCTTAGAGAGTTTAAGAGTCTACAAAAAAGGTTACTCAACTAGTTGATGTGATTGTGAGATTAGTCATAAAGAAAGCAAGGGGGCAGAATTGAAGTCATTAATATCACAGGACTGAAAATACATATAAACTAATTGGTATATTGGTTAAGGAGCATTTACCATAGCCCAGTTAATGGGTTTTGCCTTTAGTTGCAGGTGACTTTCAGTTTGTACCTTCTGAGGACCTTGACTAGGACGGTGGATTCCAAAATGTCTTTAGAAAGCCATTTACTTACTCTTCCTTAGAATGGGCACTTTCCCAGATGATTTGTTTCACCCATTTTAGCTTGATTTCTAGTTTCACAGTGAAAGGGGAATAAACTGTTGCCTTGATACAAATGCTAAACTTTCAGAAGAGATGGTAGGAGACCAGAAAAATTCAGGGAAAAGAGGAATCAGCAGAGATTGCAAGGTTCATGAGTAGATTCACAGGGCTAGATTTTAGACCAGGTCCTAAGCGGAGAGAGAGGTTTAAAGAAACAGGTCAAATGGGAGAGAAAAATATAACTTCAGCAAAATGATTAGTACTCTTTTCTGATCAGAATTAGGAATGGATGTATTCATTTCTTACTGTTCTTCCTGGTATTTTTCTTTTTCATTATAAGGTTTTGCTTTATTTTGTTTTCCCTGGAATAATCTCCTCGTTGTTAGACTCTTGAAGTTTTTTTTTTTCCTTTTAAGAAAGCTTTCTTTATAGTTATAGCGAAGACATTGCTAATAGTTCAAACATATCAACTGACCTAATAAGAAGTCCAGGTCCACTCCCCAACTAGGTGAGAGGCTAAAGTTCCAAGTATGTAAAACAAGGTGACTAAAACACAAAAGATATAAAATGTTGGCCAAATAAAAACAATGTAACTAGAAAATACAGAGTAGGTATTTTCAAAACTGATAAGCCATTAAAACCAAGCAAAACAGACAAAAAGCAGACTATGAGAAGTGACAATGAGGGCTAAGAGAATCTTGATATATTTTAAAAGTCTATTGTTGCTGTTTTTTCCCCAAAACATTTTGGAAAGACAAATAAACGATTCAAACATTGTTAATTTTGTTGTTGTCTAAATCGAGCTAGAAATGGTTAAAATTATTCCAGTCATGGAATCAACAAATCCTAAATACTAAACTCAGAACCCATTTAGTCAACTTAATAATTTTATAGACAAGGAAATTTAGGCCCAGAGAGTTGAAGACTCTATAAAAAGGGTTACTCAACTAGTCAGGTACACAATCTGTTCCGGAACCCAGGGTCTAGTCCTTATCTTTAGTCCAGTGTGAATTCAACTACACTTCCCTTTTTATCAACATACACAAATCTTACTTCTCTCAAAAGATATCTATAGATACTCAGGAATTATTTGTATCATAGTCACTATTTTTAAATTGTGTTAGAAAACAAAATTAACATTGAAATGTGAGTCCGGGTCTAATATTTGAAACAGAAAATTCACTCTCTTTTCCAGCTTTAAGCTTCTGCCATAACACATGGAAATCAGGAAGAGGGGAGAGAGGCACACTTATATATCCAAGACCAAATTTTAGCCCCAAACTTCTAGAAGGTAATTTTGGAAGAGAAAAAGCCAGGTTTTAGACATTCATCAATTCTGCATAAACTTAGTATAAACAGTTATCACTATGCTAAACGTTTAAGACAAATGCCAGTCTTCATTTACATAGCTGATTTCATTATCTCAATTGAAGTGTTTTAATTTCTTTGATGTAAAAATCATTCCTTTGTAGTATAATACTCCCTCAGTCTACAACTGTGCCATTGGCCATAGCCATGTGTGACATGGCCGTTCTTGTTGCTCAGGTGGTCCTACCTCCTTGTAGACTTACTACTCAACTGAGTATTTGCGGAGGGATGGCCGTATGCTCTTCATGTGCCTTCTCCAGCTTCAATGGGGACTTCAGGTCTGTCCCTCGCTTTTTCTATGACTAATCTCACAATCACACTGCTTTGGAATGACACACTGGAGAAAAGGCAGGTCACTCCCTCCCAATAAAACGTTCCTGGAAAAAGTCAGTTTTTCTCTTGTATCTGACACTATCACCAAATGACCCCATTTCTGTGGAACTGTAATTACAGCCTTTATTAGAAGAGGAGCAATCTCTGCCTACTCCTCTTCTCCATGATAATCCCACTCAACATTCTAGTCCAGCAAACTAATGGAAGTTTAAAAATTAAGCTCCCTCATGCCACAAATTTATTCATTCTGTGCATGCCTACCTCCAATTTCCTGGATTTTTGTGTTGTTGTTTTTGTTAAAGGGTGAAATCATTTTTGAAGGATAAATTGAGGCTTCTGAATGTTGACCTTCTAGGCAAAATAAGAGGACACAAGAGCAGAAAGATAACTCCATGAGTGTGCCCCAAACAAAACAGAACAAAATAAAACCCTCTTCTCACAGTTAAAGAAAATAAAAAGGAAAGAAGATACTTAGTGTGGAGAGACCCATTGGACTCACTCAAATGTTTCTCTCTCCCCCAAATGAGACATGTAATGGTTTTATGTGACCGTACTCATACTGAGAGGTTTCCTAAGCATATATTCAATGGCACAGGTGAGAGTAAGATCTGTTACTCACAGAGTCAGTCACAGAGTTGTCTTCGGGACAGGGTTCATTTAATTCACCTGCTACTAGTGCACACACTGGCTTTGCTTTGTTCCACTATTACCAACATTTACTGAGAACTTGCCACAGACCAAACATGATTTGGGTTCTGGGCCACATCTGATCCACAGCAATCTCTTTTCTCTAATAGACGGCACTCACTCAGGACAACAGTCTTCATGTGGCCCTTTCCCAGATTGAAGACAAGGGGGAAGGGATGTCCTGACCAATGCACATCTCTCCCGGTTGCTCGAGAACTAACTCCGAGCACAGGCACAGGGGAGGTGGGGCAGCAGTGGTGATCAGTTTAAACTCGGCTCGATATGCCACAGGCCATAATTGGAGAGCTGGCCGGGTGCCTCTCACACCCACCTTCTCCCCGTCTCAGGCCATGTCTCTAATCTGAACTGACTCACTGGGCAGAGATGGACAAAACCAGCTGTTAGCAATGAGGTCATGTTTTTTAAGAAAAAGTTTCCTTTTATTTCTCTGGGTTTCCTGGCATCCAAACTCCACATGGGAATGAAGTGATTTAGAGCAAGCAGACAAACCTTGGATTCAAGCCTTGACTCTGCCAGTGCTAATTATGTAACTTTGGCCTTCACTGGGCCTTAGATTTTTCATCTAAATCTATAAAATTAACCAGTTGTCTGGATGCTCTTTAAAGTCCTTCTAGACCTAAAATTCTTTGATGCCTTAGAGTTAGCAGATTTAGCAAATGAAAATACAGGATGCCAAGGGGGAATCTGAACTTCAGTAAACAATGCAAATTTTTTTAGTATAGTCATGTCCCATGTCCTGTATTTCATCTGGCAAGTGTAATTCCATGATTTATCTCCCATCTAGAATAAAAGCAAATATTCTAGCAAAAGCAATATGCCTGTTCTTGGGGAAAAGTTGTCAAAGTTGATAATATTCTTACATAGATTTACATCAGGAAACATGGCCTCTACTGTGTGGCTTGACCTTCCTATTCTAATTAGACAGAGTGGCTGTCACTTTGTTCCGCCTTGATCAGATTCTTTGAAAAGACATCATCAGTGGTACATGCAGGCCCCAGGGTCCCTCTCCTCCCCACCAACACTCGGCCCAATGGCTACTTGAAAACAGGATTTACAGTCCCACAAAAAGGCAAATGGGGAGGCTGAGCTGAAGAAGACAAAAGAACAATGAGCAAAAAGAAGAATTTGAGATTTACCATCAAATAATCATGAACAGATGAGTCTTAAAATGTAGCATAAACTCCAAGTGGAATCCAAGTGAGAAAAGGAGACTGCCAACAAAGATTAAGGCCTGAGTGGGATGAAGGAAGGGCCAGGGAGACTGAACCCTTTATCACAGAGACCCAAAAAGGCCTGTGGAAAAGGCCCTCTATGTCTTGGCTTGGTTTTCCTTCTGTGTTGATTTAATTCTCTGCTAGGTAGGAAATACGAGCAGAACATTCTCACCCAAACCTCACAGAAAGCATTCACGCACAGAGACAAGACAACTGGTTACCCCCCAAAAGAGAGAAAAAAGGTACTAAAAGAACAAAAACAAAACCCAAAAATGGCAGACAAAACTGTCAAGGTTCTGTGCTTTGGGCTGGAATTCTAGAACTGCACGTGTCAATGCAAGCAGTTTGGTGGGCAACAGAAGTTCTGATTGGCTGCTTTGCATCTTTTTTTTAATTAATTAATGGGGGAAAATGGGTGACTTATTCGTATATGAAGTCAGCATTTTTTATTCTTTTGGATATTTTCAAAACATTTTTCTAAATGTCTTTATGGTTTTTATTTTCCTTGAAGGCAAAGAAGCCAACCTGTTGATGCAAAATCTGAACAAGTTGCAGACACCTGAAGAAAAACTGGATTTTTTATTCAAGAAGTACGCTGAATTGGTAAGATCTCTGATGAGCTCTTTGTGTCAGAGAGACTCAGGCTCTGTTTAGAGCTGAGAAAAGGCCATTTGTTTTTCGGGGACCTCATTAGAGACAATAGCTGGTTACCTCACACAAGCCAAAGCGAGAATCCATAAAAGCAGATTTTTTTAAAGGAAAAAGAAAGAGGAAAACTGAGGAAAAAACAGCACAACAAAGAAAGAGGATAGAGTTGGAGTCTATTCTGCCTTCAATTATATGTATAATTTGGGGAATGGAAGAGAGAATTAGAGAGCATTGAAAATTGCAGATATTTTAAAGTTCTTTTTTGGGTTTGTAAGAAAACAGAAATATACTCGACCTAAAGGCAAACTCTCATTCAGTTCTTCAGTGCCCAGTTATTTTGAGGGGACCCCTCAGAAAGGCAGAAGGATGAGTTTTTCCTACCCTCAGCTTGTGACCCCTTCTCATTTGGTTTTGAACACTCTATTTGTTCGTTCATTCAGTCATTCATTCCACCATTCATTCCTTCTCTCTGATCTACATGCTTCTCCCACCCCCCACTGTGGCCGTGTTTGGTGCGGATTGCTTTGTGCCTAGTTCTAGGTCCTCCCCAGCAGGCTTCCTCTGGAGAAGGCCACTGGGAGGCAGGGAAGCCACTCAGAGACATCAGAGGATCTGTGAAGGGCACTGCCTCCCAGCCAGTACTCCCACGATGGGTCAGTTGGGAAAAAGAGGAGAGTTCAGCGAAGCCAGCCTCTCTGCTAGAGGAGTGCCATCTGAGGTCTGGGCACTACCCCCCGGGGTGTGCGACCCTCCACAGGGATGGGACATCCTCTCACCTAACGCTACCCAACATGCTTCTCCTTCCCATCTGTTTCTTTCTTTCTTTCTTTCTCTTCCTTCCTTCCTTTCTTTCTTTCTTTTAAGATTTTATTTATGTATTTGTCAGAGAGAGAGAGCACGAGCAGGGAGAGGGGCAGAGGGAGAAGCAGACTCCCCACAGAGCAGGGAACCCGAGGCGGGGCTGGATCCCAGGACGCCGGGATCATGACCTGAGTCAAAGGCAGACACTTAACCAACTGAGCCACTCAGGTGGCCACTCTGCTTGCTTCCTTTAGAGAAATGTTTTCACTCACTTATTTCTTTTGGACAAGCAGTGACAGGAGGATGACGCTAAGTCCACACAGCAAAACACTTCCTCCAGGCAGCAGGCTGAAGGCAGATTTACCTTGAGGCTAATGAAGTTTGATTCAGAACCTCTCACTGGCATGGGCCCCTCTGAGGCCCTGGACGCAATTCTCTTTTCTTAACTTTGGTGGTTTTTTGTGTGTTTTGTTTTTAAAAAAGAGCCTCCAAAACTGAATGAGCTTCAGGCACACAAACCCCTCCTCTTAACCCTCTTGATGGAGTGGAGTTTAGCAAGTGACTTGTTATCTTTCTTTTTCTAACTCTCGTCCTGTGGCCATGTTCTTCCCTTCCTTCCTGTCACCTTGCCTCATCCTCTTGGGCTGAGCAGTCCTGCAATGAGCCCGGAGGGACTCCGGAACCCTGAGTCACTGGCTGGTTGTTTAACTGAGCCAATACTTTTTAATTGTTTTTTAATCACATAAACCCCGTATCATGATGATATGAGAAATGTTGCATACACAAGCAAACATATCACTAATCCCATAACCTCAGACACAAACTTTGATTTATCCGTCTTCATTCCCAGTTCTGCTATAGATGCAGAGATAATCTTTACAACAATTACTATCATAAGGAACATATATAATTTGGTATCCAGTTTTGTTGGCTCATAAGATAGACATTTTCCCATGTAGTTTAGACTCTTCATAATTATATTTTATAATAGTTATGTCATTTTCCATGAAGTGGCCATAATCTCCTGGTTCTCTGATTTGGGGACATTAGATTCCTTCCACTGTTTGCTTTACCAAATACTGCTGCACTACACATCGCCATGAATTAGAGCTGCTCCTTCTCCTTCATTTTATGATCCATGATCCCAATCCAGAACTAGGATTAATGAATAAAACTGCATGAATGCCTTTTATTTTTTTAGGCATTTTTTAAATGGTCATAGTACTTTCTAACAGAATGGCAGAAATGTATAAAGTGAGTATCAAGTGTATCAACTTGTCTTTATTGCAGCTTGTTTAACATTAGCTATTAACCATCCATGAGCAATTTCTATGCCATAAAATAAGCTAGGTTTCAAAAATATTTTTCCCAAAAGTAAGGCCCCCATTCTGGGTCCATCCTTGGTCTCTTTGGTATTTTCTTTTTTTTTTTTTTAAAGATTTTATTTATTTATTTGACAGAGAGAGAGATCACAAGTAGGCAGAGAGGCAGGCAGAGAGGGAGGAGGAAGCAGGCTCTCCGCCGAGCAGGGAGCCCGATGCGGGCCTCGATCCCAGGACCCTGAGATCATGACCTGAGCCGAAGGCAGAGGCTTTAACCCACTGAGCCACCCAGGCGCCCTCTTTGGTATTTTCCACAGCGTTTTCCCTTTGCCCCTCCGATTTACCTCCTTTTATCAAAGCCATTCATATTTCTAGTGCCATGCTCCATACTTGGCCGGACTGGGCAACATTCCAGTCTCATAAGGGAAGCCATGGGAGGGGCTGCAGCCCTCAGCAGCACATCAGAGAAGCATCACTTCTCCCATCTGCCTGAGATTTTCTTCCTGAGCCACAGCTGTTCACCCTAGGAACTCCCTCCACCTACTCACCCTCCCAGTCAGGAGTCACACTATAGAGGTTTTCTTTCCAGAGAGTCTACTCAACTCAAGTCTTACTTACTATAAGTTGGCATTTATTTCATGTCCTATAATAAACTTTAAAACCCAAAAGATTATTCTAGAAAAAATGAATAGGATAAAATTGGCCAAAAACCCATTACGTTTCCTTTTCAGAAAGGAAAAATTATGAATAATTTCAATATTTTACCTGGAGACTAAAACCTATTTCATTGCTCACTGACTTGGATATTAATATAAAAGGTGTCTGACATGTAAGTGTTAACATAGAATAACATCAAATTCAAAGCTGTGAGTCAAACTGCTATTCTAGCTAATTCACCCTTCCAGATTCTGAATCCTGTAATATTACCTACTATTGTTTTCATTAGCAAGTAAGGATACATTTACTTTAAAAAGATACCACATGACCGGGAAGAAGTAGTTTTTCTAAGTGTCCTTAGTTTTAATGCAGTTACCACAAATCACTAATACTATTCAGACTTAGTAATTGGCATTAATTTATTTTTTTAACTTAATAAAAAAGGGAGAGAGAAAAGTAGCAGATAAAAATCCAATATGCCTGTCACAATAGTATAGAAGCACTGTGGTGTCTAAGTGCATCATTAAATCGCTAAGCCAGGAAGTAATCTGACTGAAGTTGACTTGGTTGCAATATGTTCACTTTCACTCATTAAGAAACCATATATGTATTCACGAGCCTGAAGTATTTGAATAGAATTAGCCATGCTCTTAAAAAAATTGTCAGAAAGTTAAAGGCTTTTATATAGAGCACATAAGATAGACCTAGCTAAATGCCAAATGTATATGACTTTGCAGTAAAACTAGAACATTACCTGGTTGATAAGCAAGCAAACCCATCTCTTCCAACTTAAGAAACCCATGTAGGGTATCTTCCTCCTGGTGCTCAGGTGAATCCATACGGGGCGGTGTTCCCCCACCAGGGGCAATAGTCGACGTCTGTCTGGAGATATTATGGATGTTATGATTATGGCAGGTGCTATTGGCAGCCAGTAGGCCGGGGACAAGAATGCGCCTAAGGAGCCTACAATGCCCAAGATAGCCCCCCACAGCAATAAATTATGTGACTCAAAGTATCAATCATAATGGCAATAATAATAATAATAATATATAAATTTCAGAAAGAGATAATAGGTCATTCAAAATCCAAATATATTCTCTCTTTAAAAAAATTTTTTAATTGAGGGGGTGCCTGGGTGGCTCAGTGGGTTAAGCCTCTGCCTTTGGCTAAGGTCATGATCTCAGAGTCCTGAGATTGAGCCCCACATCGGGCTCTCTGCTCAGCAGGGAGCCTGCTTCCCCCCGCCTCTCTCTGCCTGCCTCTCTGCCTACTTGTGATCTCTCTCTCTCTCTGTCAAATAAATAAATAAAATCTTTTAAAATTAAAAAATTTAAAAATTAAAAAAAAAGGTTTTTTTAATTGAAAAAATTGCAGAAAAAAAATGAGGGGAGGTGACTAGGTGACTCAGTAGGTCAAGCATCCAACTCTTGATTTCTGCTCAGGTCATGAGGATAGAACTATGCATGGGGCTCTGTGCCCAGTGGGGAATCTGCTGGAGATTCTCTCCCTCTCCCTCTGCCTGCTCCCCACTCCTCTCTAAAAAAAAAAAAAAAATCCAAATATAAGCACAAATATAACTAAGGTGCAAAATGGAAAAACTCATCCTTCCTGTTAACAGAAGGTTAGCATGAGAAGCATATAATAAAATATCAATGATTGTCCAATTGAACCTCAAGAAGGAAATCAATTTCAATGTTTATAGCAATATGGGCCTAATTTTTCCTGATGCTAATTCTCACTAATAAATAAAGACTGCCCGTAAATGTGATGATAGAATATCATGTATGAACATCCCCAGCTTAATCCAGCAATGATCACTTTAGTGTGGTGGGAGGAAGGGAGAAAGATAAAATGTGAACTACAGAGAGTGTGACAGTCTTGTCCAAATAGTTCAAAAAGAACAAATGGTTTTTCAAGACAGGGAAACTGAGGCATATATAAGGGTTCATATCACGTGTGCCATCACTTGCATCAGGCTCTTCAAGGCACTAGGAACAGCTGGGATCCAAAAGCCCCAACAGTCTCCCAAGGGCTATTCCTCCCCTCAAGCCAATAAGGTCATAATTGGGACAAGCACCCTCCTAGATTAAACATCATTCGGGCACTCAGGGAACTGACCCCAGCAAAGGAAAGGCTCTGGACCAAGAGCTGCCCTTTGCAGACAACCTCACTGACTGTCCATCTGAGATCAACATGCCTGGAGTGTGCTAGTCTCTGGTGGCTTCTGTAGGTTGATCCCCAAACTCCCCACACGGGAACTAAAATTCCATTCAAACATTGCCAAGTTCAACAAACAAAAATACAGAACACCCAGTTACGTTTGCGTTTCAGGTAAATAATTTTTTTTCTCTCTAAAAGTGTCCAATGTAATACTTTTGATACACTCTTACTAAAATTTAATTTCTTAATAATTTGAAATTCAAATTTAACTGGATGTCCTACATTTTGTCTTGCAACTCTATCCCAGAAGTATAGCACCCCAAGATGGAACATCCCACGGCACACGGGCTTCATTTTCCACACCATCCCTAATACTTCGTGGTAGCTGCTGGAGGAGTGTGAGAAGAGGCCCCAGCTGTGGTTGACAGAAAGCGCGCATGTCATGATTCATTAGCCATAAACATGGAGGATGGGGGTGGTCGGAGGGCAGGGCATGTTAGGGATACTTGCCATTTACGCTGTTGAACTGTGCAGCTTCCACTTCTGAAGCTCTGGGGGGAAATCACCAAGGCTGGGTAGTCAAGAGGGCCTTCTCTTCTCCCCCTGTTTCAAAAACCACAGACTTCATCTTCCTTTTTACCAGGTGGCTGTTTTATGCTTTCCTATTTAAAAAAAATAGTTGCTATAAGTTTGTTTTGAGAAAGAATTGTGAGAACAAATATACACAAGCAGACACACTGTTGACCATTGCACCAATGCAAGGCATTATCATGAATTGTGAGAGCCTACAGATTCCAAGAAGTGCCCTTCCTTATTGACCGGTGTCACTGGAGAGACTCAAAAGAAAGAAAACAATTTCTAGACCACCAAAAAGAAGATCAGAGTACGGAGGGACTGTTATAATGATAAGGAAAAAGCTATAAATGATATGCTCTAAAAGCCGTATCGACAAGTATCAGAAAGTCCCATTTATGAGGTTTATTTGATTACAGAGGGGGTTGATGATAGCAAAAAAATGTTTCCAACAACCAGAGTGATCTTTAGGTATTTCCTCTTTTTGCTGCTTTTCTGTCAACTCAAAAGCGATTCCTGCCATGTTCTTTTATATTTGCACCCCTTGTGTCTAGCTGGATGAACATCGCACTGAGCAAAAGAAGTTAAAGCTCTTACAAAAGAAACAGGTACAAATCCAAAAGGAAAAGGACCAGTTACAAAGCGAACACAGCAGAGCTATCCTTGCTCGAAGCAAACTGGAGAGTCTATGCCGGGAGCTGCAGAGACACAATAAGACACTAAAGGTATGTATCACCACTGCTCTGAATAACATACTTTCTGATATGCTACATAGACACAGGCTTCTCCCACTCACGGAAAGAGCATGAATTTCTGACCTTCGATAAACTATTTTAACTCCCCAAGCCTGTTTCCTCATCCCAAAATGGGGATTACACCAACTTCCCCGTGTGGCCAGGGAAAAATTAAATGAGGTCATATGTGTAGGGTGCTCTGTAGTACCTGACCCAGAGCAGGCGCCCAATAAAATGGGTGCCATCCCCCTTGCTTTATTACCTCGAGTTGGTTTTATTATTTAAGGTAAGACTTAGCTCGACTCTTTAAAATACAAATTTGTGAATTCAACAGTTTTTGTATTATAATGAAATCTGCAGGACATGAGAAAAATGGACACAAATCTAACTAACATTAGACAGCAAGATTGAGAGCCAAAATGTCAATAGTCAGCTGAAAAAGAAGCTACTTGAAAAAACACTGAAGCTCTTCAGACTTAATTACTCAATCTAAAAATAATAGACTGATCACTTCATTCAGTCTGCATGGGTTTCATTAATTACAGCATAAGCCTGTAGCAGTGTGCCTAATTTGATTACACATAGACACTAGCTCCATTCAATGAAGCAAGATGCGGGGCTCTCCAAGATAATACTGCAGGCGTCCACGATCCCCTTTCCAGCTGAAGATCTTAAAGCTTTTGACAAACAGTAATTAATTAGACACCAATATTTCCGTGAGATAGTTATTATCACATGTGTTTAAAAGGAGATCCTTTAAGAAGCAGAGAGATTAAGATCATTGCTGAGTCTGCACAACAGAGTTGGGAAGAAAGCTGGAAGAGAATCATGGCTCTTCATATTCCAGATCGGTTTCTGATATCTGGGAAACAGAAGGCAGCCTGATGAACTATAACTCTCAGATCACAAGTTGTAGGAGAAGGGTTTCTGGTACCTCTTCAGTCATTGCTCTAGGGACAATCAGAAATGCAGGTTAAATGGGGGCCTGGGGATGAGAGCATTATTCTGCACGCCAGATACATAGTCAAGTAAATAGCACTGTGTGTCTACATAAGTACTGTTATATTGGAAGGAGATAAAAATTAAATCAGAGTGGAAAGGTTATCAACAAAGATATTTAAAGAATGGGATGGGGCGGGGGGAGGGGGGAGCAAGATGGCAGAGGAGTAGGAGACCAAAATATCATCAGGTCCCAGGAGTTCAGCTAGATAGTTATCAAACCATTTGGAAAACCTACAAGCTCAACAGGAGATAGAAGAGAAAAAGAGCAGCAATTCTAGGAACAGAAAATTGACCACTTTCTGGAAGGTAGGACATGCAGAGAAGTGAATCTGAGGCAAGATTTTTGGGAATATAGACCTCAGGGGGAGGGGCCAGCTCCCAGCAGCTATAAAGCAGCTGAGCACAAAATCGAAACTTTTATAGGTTTGCTCCACTGAGGGATGTCGCTCCAGAGGTTAAGGGGGCAGGAGAGGGGGGGAGAGCCCTCGCAGGGAAAGTGTGGTCTCAGGACCCACAGGGTCACAGAAAGACCAGGGGTGTCTGAGTGTGGCAGAGCTCCCAGGTATCAGAGAGGGGAAGCCAGCTACAGACAAGGATCCAAAGAGGGTCTCTCAGCTTGGGATTACCTTAAACCGTGATCCAAGGCACAGCTGGGCACTTCCCTTCGAGCAGTGACCCCACAAGTGGCAGATCCAGAGAGACCCTCTCCTTCCTCCAGGAGGGTTGGTGTGGGAGTGCACTGCAGGAATCTGCTGGGTTTGGAGACTCAAATGGGGACATGCACCAGAGATAGAAACACTGGGTCACAGGCTGGGTAAGCTCGGAGTGCAGCCAGAGAATAGGGAGACGGGAGAGATTGGCTGCTTTTCTCTGAAGGCGTGCTGAGGAGGGGGGCCCCGAGCTCTCAGCTCCTATGGAGCTGGAGATTGGGAGGCCAACATTTTCATTCCGTCCTCCAAAGTGGTACAGAAAGCATTCAGGGAACAAAAACTATGGAGAGCGAACTGAGAAGATTACTTAGCCCGGCCCCTGGCAAGGGCAGTGCAATTCCGCCTTGGGCAGACATTTGAGAATCACAGCAACAGGCCCCTCCCCCAGAAGATCAGCAAGAACATCCAGCTAAGACCAAGTTCACCCATCAATGAGAACTGCAGAACTCCAGAGCTAGGGGAAAGCAACACATAGAAGTCATGGCTTTTTTCCCATGATCCTTTAGTCTTTCAAAGTTAAATTTTTAAATTTTTTTTCTTATTCTATTTTCTTAAATCTTTCTTCTTTCCTATTTTAACCTTTTTTAAGTATTTTATCCTATCAATACCGTCTTAAAAAATCATTTTTAATTTTCATTGTTATAGTCTTATTTTATCCCTTCATTGTATTTAACCTTATTTTTTGTATACATGTAGGGTTTTCTTTTTCTTTAAAATTTTGGGATACAATTTCATCTAATAGATCAAAATATACCCTAAATCTAGTGCATGGCTTTGTTCCAGTCTCCAGCCTAATCACATTCTTTCCTCTATTTTTTCTTTTTTCAACCAAACTTCTTATCTTATCAATTCCTTTTTTAGAATCTTTTTTAATTTTCATTTTTACAGTCATATTCCATCCCATCATTGTGTTTATCCTTATTTTTGTATATACATAGGTTTTTCCTTCTTTAAAATTTTGGGAGGTAGTTTCTTCTAACAGACCAAAATGCACCCAAAATCAAGTGTGTGGCTCTGTTCAATTCACCAGTTTAATATATATATGTGGGGGGGGGTTGGGTTTTTTTATTTTTTTCTCTTTTCCCCCTATCTTCTTCCCCTGGTTTCAGGTCTCTTCAGATTTGGTTAGTGTATATTTTTCTGGGGTCATTGCTACCCTTTTACTATTTTGTTCTCTCATTCATCTATTTTTATCTGGATAAAATGACAAGGTGGAAAAACTCACCACAAAGAAAGGAGCAAGAGGCAGAACCAATGCCTAGGGACCTAATCAATATGGACATTAGTAATATGTCAGAACTAGACTTCAAAATGACGATTATCAAGGTGTTAGCTGGGCTCGAAAAAAGCATGGAAGATATTAGAGAATCCCTTTCTGGAGAAATAAAAGAACTAAAATCTATCCAAGTTGAAATCAAAAAAGCTATTAATGAGGTGCAATAAAAAATGCAGGCTCTTACCGCTAGGATATATGAGGCAGAAGAGAGAATTAGTGATATAGAAGACCAAATGATGGAGAATAAAGAAGCTGAGCAAAAGAGAGACAAACAACTATTGGACCACGAGGGGAGAATTTGAGACATAAGTGATACCATAAGACAAAACAATATTAGAGTAATTGGGATCCCAAAAGAAGAAAGAGAGAGAGACAGAAGGTATATTGGAGCAAGTTATAGCAGAGAATTTCCCTAATTTGATGAAGGGAACAAGCATCAAAATTCAGAAGGCACACAGAAACCCCCTCAAAAATCAATGAAAATAGGTCCACAACCTGTCATCTGATAGTAAACCTTACAAGTCTCAATGACAAAGAGAAAATCCTGAAAGCAGCTCGGGACAAGAGGTCTGTAACATACAATGGTAGAAATATTAGATTGGCAGCAGACCTATCCACAGAGACCTGGCAGGCCAGAACAGACTGGCAAGATATATTCAGAGCACTAAACGAGAAAAATATACAGTCAAGAATACTATATCCAGCTAGTCTGTCACTGAAAACAGGAGAGAATAAAAGCTTCCCAGACAAATAAAAACTAAAGGAATTTGCAAACACCAAACCAGCCCTACAGGAAATATTGAAAGGGGTCCTCTAAGCAAAGAGAGAGCCTAAAAGTAACAGACGAGAAAGGAACAGAGACAATATGCAGCAACAGTTACCTTACAGGCAATACAATGGCATTAAATTAGCCTTTCAATAGTTACCTTGAATGTAAATGGGCTAAATGCCCCAATCAAAAGACACGGGGTATCAGAATGGATAAAAAAATAAGACCCATTCACATGCTGTCTTCAAGAAACTCATTTTACACCCAAAGACTCCTCCAGATTTAAAGTGAGGGGGTGAAAAACAATTTACCATGCTAATAGACATCAAAAGAAAGCTGGGATGGCAATCTTTATATCAGATATTTAGATTTTAAGCCAAAGACTATAATAAGAGATGAGGAAGGACACTATATCATACTTAAAGGGTCTGTCCAACAAGAAGAGCTAACAATTTTAAGTATCTATGCCCCTAACATGGGAGCAGCCAATGATATAAACCAATTAATAACAAAATCAAAGAAACACATCGACAAAAATACAATAATAGTAGGGATTTTAGCACCCCCCTCACTGAAATGGACAGATCATCTAAGCAAAAGATCAACAAGGAAATAAAGGCTTTAGATGACACACTGGACCAGATGGACATCACAGATATATTTAGAACATTCTATCCCAAAACAACAGAATGCACATTCTTCTCTGGTGCACATGGAAATTCTCCAGAATAGATCACATTCTGGGTCACAAATAAGGTACCAAAAGATTGGGATCATTCCCTGAATATTTTCAGACCATAATGCTTTGAAACTAGAACTCAATCACAAGAGGAAAGTTGGAAAGAACTCAAATACATGGAGGCTAAAGACCAACCTACTAAAGAATGAATGGGCTAACTGGGAAAATAAAGAATTAAAAAAAAATCATGGAAACAAATGAAAATGAAAACACAACTGTTCAAAATCCTTGGGACACAGCAAAGGCAGTCCTGAGGGAAGTAGATAGCAATACAAGCCTTTCTCAAGAAACAAGAAAGGTCTCAAGTACACAACCTAACCATACACCTAAAGGAGCTGGAGAAAGAATATCAAAGAAAATCTAAACCCAGCAGAAGATGAGAAATAATAAAGATCAGGGCAGAAATCAATGAAAAAGAAACCAAAATAACACTATAACAAATCAAGGAAACTAGGAGCTGGTTCTTTGAAAGAATTAATAAGACTGATAAACCCCTGGCCAGACTTATCCAAAAGAAAAGAGAAAGGACCCAAATTAATAAAATCATGAATGAAAGAGGAGAGTTCACAACCAACACCAAAGAAATACAAACAAGTATAAGAACATATTATGAGCAACTCTACACCAGCAAATTTGACAATCTGGAAGAAATGGATGTATTCCTAGAGACATATAAACTACCAAAACTGAACCAGGAAGAAATCAAAAACCTGAATAGACCCATAACCTGTAAGGAGATTGAAGCAGTCATCAAAAATCTCCCAAGAAACAAGAGCCCAGGACCAGAGTGCTTCCCCAGACAGGGGAATTCTACCAAACATTTAAAGAAGAATTAATATCTATTCTCCTGAAACTGTTCCAAAAAATAGAAATGGAAGGAAAACTTCCAAACTCATTTTATGAGGCCAGCATTACCTTGATCCCAAAACCAAAGACCCCATCAAAAAGGAGAATTATAGACCAATATCCTTGATGAACACAGATGCAAAAATTCTCACCAAAATAGTAGCCAATAGGACCCGACAGTACATTAAAAGGATTATTCACCACAACCAAGTGGGAATTATTCCTGGGCTGCAAGGTTCATTCAACATTCACAAATCAATCAATGTGATACAATACATTAATAAAAGAAAGAACAAGAACTACATGATAGTCTCAAAAGATGCTGAAAAAGCATTTGACAAAGTACAGCATCCTTTCTTGATCAAAACTCTTCA
>LNAC01000037.1:6650579-6774453 GCA_002007465.1 Ailurus styani | reverse complement strand
TAAGCATAGAGGGTACATACCTCACTATCATCAAAGCCATCTATGAAAAACCCACAGCAAATATCATTCTCAATGGGGAAAAACTGAGAGCTTTTCCNTGGGGAAAAACTGAAAGCTTTTCACCAAAGGTCAGGAACATGGCAGGGATGTCCACTATCACCACCGCCATTCAACATAGAGGCTAGAAGTCCTAGCCTCAGCAATCAGACAACAACAACAAAAATAAATAAATAAATAAAAGGCATCTGAATTGGCAAAGAAGAAGTCAAACCCTCACTCTCTACAGATATGATACTTTATATGGAAAACCCTAAAGACTCCACTCCAAAACTGCTAGAACTCACACAGGAATTCAATAAAGTGTCAGGATATAAAGTCAATGCCAGAAATCAGTTTCTATACACCACCACCAAGACGGAAGATAGAAATTAAGGAGTCAATCCCATTTACAATTGCACCCAAAACCATAAGATACCTAGGAATAAACCTAACCAAAGAGGCAAAGAATCTGTACTCAGAAAGCTATAAAGTACCCGTGAAAGAAATTGAGGAAGACACAAAGAAATGGAAAAACATTCCATGCTCATGGATGGGTAGAATAAATATTGTGAAAATGTCTATGCTACCTAGAGCAATCTACACATTTAATGCAATCCCCATCAAAATACCAGCAATTTATTTCAAAGAAATGGAACAAATAATCCTAAAATTTATATGGAACCAGAAAAGACCCCAAATAGCCAGAGGAATGTTGAAAAAGAAAACCAAAGTTGGTGGCACCACAATTCCAGACTTCATACAAAGCTGTAATCATCAAGATAGTATGGTACTGGCGCAAAACCAGACACACAAATCAATGGAACAGAACAGAGAGCCTGGAAATGGACCCTGAACTCTATGGTCAACTAATCTTTGACGAAGCAAGAAAGAATGTCCAGTGAAAAAAAGACAGTCTCTTCAACAAATGGTATTGGGAAAATTGGACAGCCACATGCAGAAGAATGAAACTGGACCATCTCCTTACACCACACACAAAAATAGACTCAAAATGGATGAAAGACCTCAGTGTGAGACAGGAATCCATCAAAATCCTTGAGGCGAACACAGGCAGCAACCTCTTCGACCTCAGCCCAGCAACTTCTTCCTAGAAACACTGTCAAAGGCATGGGAAGCAAGGGCAAAAATGTACTGGGACTTCATCAAGATTAAAAGCTTTTGCACAGCAAAGGAAACAGTCAACAAAACCAAAAGGCAACTGACAGAATGGGAGAAGATATTCGCAAATGACATATCAGATAAAGGGCTAGTATTGAAAATCTATAAAGAACTTATCAAACTCAACACCCAAAGAACAAATAATCCAATCAAAAAATGGGCAGAAGACATGAACAGTCATTTCACCAAAGACTTCCAAATGGCCAAGAGACACATGAGAAAGTGCTCAACATCGTTCAGCATCAGGGAAGTACATATCTAAACCATAGTGGGATACCACCTCACACCAGTCAGAATGGTTAAAATTAAGAAGTCAGGAAACAACTAATGTTGGCGAGGATGCAGAGAAAGGGGAACCCTCCTACACTGTTGGTGGGAATGCAAGCTGGTGCAGCCACCCTGGAAAAAAGGATGGAGGTTCCTCAAAAAGTCGAAAGTAGAGCTACCCTAAACCCAGCAATTGCATTACTGAGTATTTACCCTAAAGATACAAATGTAGTGATCTGAAAGGGCACATGCACCCGAAAGTTTATAGCAGCAATGTCCACAATAGCCAAACTATGGAAAGAACCTAGATGTCCATCAACAGATGAAGGCAGGGCGGAGGGTTGCGTACATACAATGGAATACTATGCAGCCATCAAAAGAAACGGAATCTTGTCATTTGCGACGATGTGGATGGAACTAGAAGGTATTACGCTACGCGAAATAAGTCAATCAGAGAAAGACAATTATCATATGATCTCTCTGATATGAGGAAGTTGAGGGGCAGGGCGGAGGGTTGTGGGGGGTAGGGAAGGAAAAATGAAACAAGATGGGATCGGGAGGGAGAAAGACCATAAGACACTCTTAACCTCACAAAACAAACTGAGAGTTGCTGGGGGGGGTCAGGGGGTAGGAATAGGGTGGCTGGGTTATGGACATTGGGGAGGGTATGTACTATAGTGAGGCTGGTGAAATATGTAAGCCTGATGATTCACAGACCTATACCCCTGGGGTAATAATACATTATATGCTAATAAAAAATAAAATAAAGAATGCGATGCGGTGTCTGGGTTGCTCAGTCCATTAACTCTTGATTTTGGCACAGGTGGTGAGCTCGGAGTCGTGAGATCCAGCCCCATGTAGGGCTGCAGGCTGGGTGTGGAGTCTACTTAAGAGTCTCTCTCTCTTCCTGCCCCTCCCCCTTCTAAAATAAATAAATAAGGAAATAAATAAATAAATACAATAAAGAATGGGATGATATGGCTTATGCTCTCGAGGTAGCATTCAAAGACAGAATGATGGAAGTGACAGGAGACCCAATAAGTATAGCCACACACACACACCCTCACTAATGACCTCCAGTTATGGATGATGAAGTTAAGTATAATTATTATGCCAGGACTTGTGCTAAGTGCCTTACATATGTTATTTTATTTGATCTTCACAACAACCTTGCAATGGTTATTAGCTCCATTTTATTGCTGAATAAACTGAGACTTGGCAATCCAAATCATTTGTCCAAGGTCATGCATATATTAATTATCAAAATCAGGCTTCAAATTCAAAATATTTTCTGAGTTCCCTCCTCGGTTTTTCTTTGACTCATGGATTTTTTAGAAGTGTTTCTTGTTTTTTATAGCCCATCATACATGGTCTATCAATGAACATACTATACACATTTGGAAAGAAGGTGTGTTCTTCAAATGTTAGGTATAATTTTGCATAAGCAACAATTAGCCCTAGATCATTTAGGTTTTTACTGAATTTTTGTCTAGTTGTTCTATCAGTTACTGAGGAAATCTTCTAGTATAATTAAAAATCTCCTAGTATAATTGGGGAACTGTCTGTTTCTCCTTTTAATTATGTAAATGTTTGCTTTGTGTGTTTTGAAGTATTAATTTGACAGGTATACACATTTGTGATTGTTATGTCTCCTTGATAAATTGTTTTGTCACTATGAAATGTCCTTCAGTAATAATCCTTATCCTGATGTCTACATTATCTGATATCAATAAAGCCCCTCCAGTTTTCTTACTCTTATTGTCTGCATGGTATATCTCCTTCCACCCTTGCTTCCAAACCTGGCCTTTATATATAAAGTGAGCCTCTCATAGACAGTATATAGTTAGACCTTGCTTATTTTCATTCTTATGATAGTTAGCTGTTAGAGTACTAGTCCATTAACATACAGTGTAATTATTAGTGTGGTTGGATAGGCTTCTCCTATTTTACTATTTATTCACTATTTGCCATCTCTGTTTTCTGGTCCTCTATTCTTTTACTACTTTTCTTTGGATTATTTGAATATTTAAAAAATTCCATTCTAATTTATCTCTTGGATTTCTAGTTATACTTCTTTGTATTTTCAGTGGTTGCTCTGTGATTACTTCAACATTCTTAACTTTGAATGCTACCTCGAGAGCATAAGCCATATCATCCCATTCTTTATTGTATTTATTTATTTATTTCCTTATTTATTTATTTTAGAAGGGGGAGGGGCAGGGAGAGAGAGAGACTCTTAAGTAGACTCCACACCCAGCCTGCAGCCCGACATGGGGCTGGATCTCACGACTCCGAGCTCACCACCTGTGCCAAAATCAAGAAAGTTTCTAGCTGGAGTTAATACTGTCTCATTTTATATAATGTGTAAAAACACTGCAACCTAAATAGGTCCATTTACTGACATCCTCCCTTCAAACTGCTATTGCTATATGTATTACATTTGCATACTTGTATAAAGCCCATGATCCAATGTTATAATTTTTACTTTAAATAATCCTATACATATATTTAAAAATTAAAGGCAAAAACTGTTTTTTTTTTTAATTTACCCAGATATTTACCATTTCTGACACTTTTTATTCCTGAAGCTTCAACTTTGTGTCTGGTGCCACTCCCTTCAGCTTGAAGAACTCCCTTTAGTATTTCTTATACAAGTCTGCTGGCAATTGATTCTCTTATTTGTTTTCTTTTTAATTGTTAATGTCTTTATTTTGCTTTTGTTTTTAAGGCTAGAGTCATTGGATATAAAATTCTGAGTTGGTGAGGGGTTTTTTTTTTCTTCTTCTTTCTCTCTCTCTCAGCCTTTTATAGGTTCTGTATTCTGTAATCTAACCTCCACAGTTTCCAGGGAAAATCAACAATAATTTGAATTGTAGTCCCCCAGTATGCAATATGCCGTTTATCTCTGGCTACTTTCAAGGTTTTTCTATTTACCTTCGGTTTTCAGAATTTTGACTTCTTTATGCTGAGCTGCAGTTTTCTTCATATTTATCCTATTTGGGATGGACTGAGCTTCTTGTATCTGTAATTTATGTCTTTCACCAATTTTGATAAAGTTTCAACCATTTTTCTTCAAGTACTTTTTATGTCTCATTCTCTCTCCTTTCCTTCTAAAATTCTAACTTCATGTGTGTTAGGCCTTTTTTTTAAGATTTTATTTATTCACTTATTTATTCAGAGAGAGAGAGAGAGAGAGAGAGAGAGAGAGCAGGGGGAAGGGCAGAGGCAGAGGGAAAAGCAGACTCCCTGCTGACCAAGGAGCCCTAAGCGTGGGGCTTGATCCTAGGACCCTGGGGTCATGACCTGAGCCACCCAGGTGCCTCTGTTAGACTTCTGCTGTTGTCCAACAGGTCCTTCAGTCTCTCATATGTTCTTCACCAATCTTTTTTTCTTCTATCTTCAGATTAGATCACTTACATTGGTCTAGCATGACATTCACAGGTTCTTTTCTCTATCATCTCCATTCTGCTCTAAGTCCATCTAGTTATCTGTAAATTTAATATTTTGTTACTTTAATTCCAGAATTTCTATTTGGTTCTTTCTTATAGATTTTTTTCTCTCTTGAGATTTCCTATCTTTCCATTCATTAAGATAATACTTTCCTTTATAATCATTAAGCATTCTCATAATACCTGTTTTTAAATTCTCATGGCTAATTCCACATCTGGGTCATTATGGAATAGGCCTCCTCTGATTATCTTTCCTTATGAGAATGGGTCACATTTTCTTAATTCTTCATCCATCAAGTCATTGTAGACTGTATCCTGGATGTTGCAGCTGTTGTGTTGTGGAGCATATAGATTCAACTAAACTCCTTAAGAATGTTGTTGTTGTCATTCTTTTTTTTTTTAAGATTTTTATTCATTTATTTGACAGAGAGAGAGATCACAAGTAGGCAAATAGGCAGGCAGAGAGAGAGGGGGGAAGCAGGCCCTCCACTGAGCAGAGAGCCTGATATGGGGCTCAATCCCAGGACCCTGAGATCATGACCTGAGCTGAAGGCAGAGGCTTAACCCACTGAGCCACCCAGGCGCCCCTGTTGTCATTCTTTTTAAGCGGACATTTAACTTGATTAGAGTCAAATTGCAAATCCTCTCTCTTGGGCAGCAACTCAAACTCAGTACATTTCTTTTTTCTTAATTAGACTGCTTTGAGTCTGCCCTACACATGTGTGGTTCAGGGTCAGCCAAAGATTTGGCCAGAATTTATTCACAAAATTTAGGGCTCTTTCTCTCTCTCTCATTCTCTTTTTTGGGAATCTCCCTTCATCTCCCAGTAGCTATAGCTGTCCAGAACTCTTCATTCTTCACCCCAGAAAAATGGTAGGTAAGTTTTTATGTGTGTTTTACCCATCCCAAGCAGCTGCTAATTTCAGTCTTCATTCAAGCTAAAAGCTAGAAAAAAAGAGAGAAAGAAAGAAACTTACAGACTACCATTCCCTTTTTTCCAGGTGTCAGCTTCCCTATAGCACTTGCCGACTCTACCTCCAGTTCTCTAGTGTATATAAGTAGTTGTTTCTTGCATTTTGTCCACGCCTTATACTTATTATCCATAGAAGTGTCAAAGTGGTATGAGCTTCCTTGGCCATACTAGTAAAACAACCTAAGTATATCTGCACCTAAAATCCATGTGCTAGGAGCTTGGGAAGATATAGAAAAAGAATGCATGCCAGGTTCTTCCACCAAAAAAACAAAAACAAAAACAAAAAAACATCTTAACTATTACTATTCTTTATTAAAATTGATTCTTTGGTGAGTTAAAAAAAAAAACCCACAAAAACTCACAATTCAGAATAATGTAGAAAAAGAACAGTGAAGGTCTGAGACATGGGTTTATTTCAACAAAATACTCATATATTTGAAGCAATAAATGTGAACTTCTAACTATACTGAAAAAAGAACTGGCCAGTAAGAAATGGGTAAGTGTTTTAGGGAATATGATTTTAGTAGATGAATAAGTAGGATTTGTTACCATAATATCATAGAATTTTAAAATGGAAAGGGCTATAAGACTCACCTCTTCCACATTACTCATGTCTGTATATAAATTAATAATTTATTGACTCGCTGGATAAGCATTTACTGAATATTTATGAATGGTGTGCCAGGCACAGCACCAGTTCTAAGATGCACAGTGCTACTTGCACAGTCTGCTTTCTTACTTATTTCAGACTTTGCCCTTCTATCTTATTTGCATTATTAATTTCCATTTTGAATAATGTACTTGATAAGGAAATTTTTTTCTCTGACATCATCCAAATGATTATAAATTCTTTTCCGATAGAATCAAATTTTATAAGATTTTGCTAGATTTACTTTTCTCTCGTTGAGAAACAGTGTACTGTGAAATGCAAAATGCTACTTTGTGGGCCAGGATTTAGCACTGTAACGGTTTGACCTGTGTTTAAACCATCCTAACATCCACACGTTTGTTCTATAGCCAGTTGCCAATGACAAGCTCAAACATGCTGATTATCCTGGGGTGTTTCTTTCATTTACTCATTTGTTCATGGATGGAATAGTTAAAAATGGAAATGGAATCCAGATCATAGTCTATAGTTCTAAAGCTAGGAACCTGTCGACTTCTAAGCTAAGTTGCAGCAGTAAGGAGACAATCACTATCATATGTATATTCGGTGACTCTTAGCAGATGGCTATAATCATGCTTAGTGAAATATATATAGTGAGTGTTAACATACAAAGATCAGGGAAATAACATCTCAGTTAATATCTTCAGATTAGGAAGTGTGGATATTTCCTACAATACCCCTAAGAAATGTTTTTATGGCTTAATTATGATTCAGATATCAGGAGTTTTATTGGAGTAGGAGAATATGTTAATACTGTAGGGGAAAGACGATACCTAATGATAAGTTCATGTAATTTCAGAGCATAATTCCTAGTATCAGTTTTTATTTTGATCACATTATTCTATCCTAATAAGGATTTGCACAATTACTTCTATTTAAATCATTATTTCTTTTAAAAAATCTTGTTACATAATTTAATCACAGGAGGCAACTAAATGCAGTATAATTTTACTTGCCAACCATGAAGCAAGCTTTCATAACAATTAGTCAGAACTGAAAGGCATCCTAAAATGTCTATATCATTTTTCAGCAGTGTCTCTATCTTTGGTATGATATAGCAAGATTAAACCCTTTGATTCTAAAAGAATGAGAGGAATCATCACAAAGCAAATAATTCTCAATATAGATATGGAGGAAATTTGGGCATATTGTTGGTAGTTAGCAATGAAGGGAGGGTTTTTATTTAGGAGAAAAGAGAACAGAAATGATATTAAAGTTAATTTCCAATTCTTGAATGTTAACACAGTGAAGAAGGGGAAATTAGATGTTTCATTTGAGAGTAAAGAAAATTTGGAACTTAAAATTGCTTTCAGATTCAAAATTTATATTGAACATTTCAATTACCCCGTGTGACACGTGGGCTGGTTGTTCTTTCAGAAATAAAATATCCAGCAAATTTTCTAAGATTTCTTTTTACATTCTTGAATTGCTATAATTGATCTATAGCTATCTAGCTATCTTCAATTCTTTTTCAAGCTTGCTGATGAAAGTTTTTCTTATTAAGAAAAAGTTTATATTGTGATCGCTTATATTTATAAAACTTGGGTAACACAATTATGTGGTTAACATGCCATAGTTTGTTTTTTGTTAATAAAGGAATATAAGATCTATTATTCTTCTTTCTGTACCAAACCAAGGTAACACAGGATCTGTCTCATCAATCAGTAAAGCTGAGTGGCCTTTTTTCCAGTCCACAGCCAAGAGATCAAGACCCAGTTACTGCATGTTTGTTAGAAAGTGGTACAGTATATGCAATCAGCAGGAGACCTGTCATCTTTAAAACAAGCCTATTCATCACTATCAATTTCAAAACCCTCATTGCACCTGCTCTGAGTAACTGTGTATTTACAACTGAAATTTTTGCTTGTGCATTTATTTTGGGTCTGAGCAAGGTTAGCTCCAGAGAACTGAGGAAAAATATCCTGCTTAACCTTGTACACTGATCTCCTGTCATTGACCTAATGCTGAGTTCTATAAACCCGGATGCACATAAACCAGCATAACAAGAGACTTTGCTTTTTATCCACAGGAGGAAACCCTTCAGCGGGCACGAGAGGAAGAAGAGAAAAGGAAGGAGATCACAAGTCATTTCCAGACCACTCTGACAGATATCCAGGCCCAGATTGAACAGCAGAGTGAGCGAAATATGAAGCTGTGTCAGGAGAACACAGAGCTTGCAGAGAAACTGAAAAGCATCATTGATCAGTATGAGCTCAGAGAGGAGGTGAGAACCACATCAAACAACTTAGGGGCACTATATATAGATCCAGATCTGGGCTGTGAAGGTGGGGGACTTGGTTAATAAGAAAGTTATGGCCAGCCCTTCTCAAATGATTCGTATTTAGGATTGGATTTCTTTTACTAGCTAAAATAAAAACAGGTGGTATTGCAAAATACCTGGCTGAAAGCCATATGGGATTTCTTCGAAACTGGAATCACTGCAAAACAAAGGCAATAAATAGGAAGTAGTAGGCCATGAGCACAGTTATCCTTGAAAATATTATTTCTCAGCTTTTTAAAAACACTTTCTACAGAGCCAGGAAATATCTCACAGATTCCCTCTTAAGAATCATCATGTCATCTAAATGAACTGTCTGTATTCTATATGCCCTGCAAACCAATAATAGTATTAATAATATAATAATTATAATATTAATGGTATTATTTACTCAGTGCTGAGTTTGTGCCAGGAAAGGTGCTGAGTACTGTACTTTACATACAATATGTCATTTCATTGTTTCAACAATCTTATGCATTAGATAATACCATATCCTCATTATGTGGGTGGGAAGCAGAGGCTGAGTTTAAATCACTTACCCATAGTCACAAAAGCCAAAAGAGTTTTGCTTTCAGTATTTTACATTAGGGAGACTATGAGGACCTTTGATTATTCCAAAATTATATCTTAATATTTAATATATTTTAAGACTCCAGAAGCCTTCTCAGGGTTTTTATATATCATATTATTTACTTCATCCCACCTAAATTTTAAAAGTCTGCCTTAAATGTCACAGAACATAATCAGAGTGTCTCTGTTGGCAACATGCTAAGATTTTATCAAGAGAAAAACAGCCAATAGCACACAGAAGCAGCAGTTAGGTAAATCAAGAAGCACCTGGTAGTAACCCAAAATGCCATGCTACCATTTTATCTTGTCACCAAGATCAATCCTACTCCAGAATGGAGGTTCAGGCAAAAGCAAAAGGGAGTAGCTTAAAAAAAAATTGTCCCTACTCTTCAGAGCGATTCCCAGAGAAGAATGGCCTGGTAGACCAGTTGTTCATTCTTGAGATTGGTTCTAGATAAGTCCCAAGGCTAAAATTCCATAGGTCCTCTTGCTGATGGGACCTCTTAATGACTAAGAAATTCTCTACACTGAAGAATTTGAAGCTTCTCTTCACTAAACTAGTTGAGAGGTCCAAAGATGTAGAGGAGGCAGGAACACATTTGCATATCAATTCATCTGTGACCCTTGGCCTTTGTCTTGCTCACCAGAGCAAGAGAGTTGAAGGTGGGGGGAGGGGGTTTCCTCCCCTCAGTCCCAGACCCTAGGCCACAGACTGGTCCTCCAGAGCTGCCTCACAACCCTTGAGACGAGAACGTGGAAGAGAAGTCACTATGATAAATGGTATGAATATGATTAAAAGCAGTTTTAGATTCATAGAAATTGCCAAAATACTGAGTGATGGTGCTGTAGCTCTTGCAATATACATCACATCAGTCTGCCATCTAGCCTAGTAAGTAGCATCATGTCTAGAAGATACTAAGTTTAGACAAATAAAGTTGGGATCTTCTGGAGCTGACATTACTGAACTCTGCACTTCTACCTTTTGCAGCCACTACTTTGCATAGTGCCAAATGGAGGGGATTTCACCAATTTACAACTTTTATACAAAGCCATAAGTGATGCCAGTGCATTTATTCTCCCTGCCTCCCTTTTCTTTAAATCTCAAAACCTGGAGAACATGTGTGTCGATATTACTTTTTTATCTTACATTTCTCAGGACCAATAATAAGTCAAGCTTGATACATGCCATTTCTTTTCCCTTAGCATCTGGACAAAATATTTAAACACAGAGAACTGCAGCAGAAGCTGGTGGATGCAAAACTGGAACAGGCCCAAGAAATGATGAAGGAAGCTGAGGAGCGACACAAACGCGAGAAGGAATATGTACTTATCAGTGCGCTTGTCTGATCTGCCTGGGGGTCAGAGAACCTCTGAGAAAGTTGTCTTGATCATAATCACAGAGCACTAGACTGAGGGAGGGAGCTGAGCTTCCCTAGAGAACTGCATTGGCCAGCCCATAGAAGGCACTGTACCTACACGGTTTTTGACATAAAATCACCACGCATCCATCCAACAAACCTTTTTCAAGCACCTGTCTTATGCTAAGCATCATCCTAGGTACTAGGGAATAGATCAAGAAGGCCATGTCTTCTAGTCTCAGCAGGGAGACTAGAATCTAAGTAAAACAAGACAGGCAATAAGCAAGCAAACAAAGAAGGAAAATTTCAGATAATAATCGGTGCTGTTAGGGAAATGAGGAACTGAAAAGGGGAAGGAGGAGGGGGCTACTGTAGACGGGGTAACCAAGGCCAAGTTGCATAGCTCTGTAAGCTTGAAAAGTAGTTTGGATTTTATCCTAAACATACTGAGAAAGTCTGGGTAGTTTTAGCTAAGGAAATGACATGATCTGCCTTGCATCTGTAACAGATGAACTTGGCTCCTGGGTGGAAAATGAACTGAAGAGGGACAAGGAGCCTACTGCAGCAATATGGAGGAGGCCTGTTGGCGGCTTGGGTTGGGGATGTGGTAATGGACCAGGGGAGCTGGACATGGATAGAAGTTTTCAGTGCAAAACTAATAGTCAGTGCTCTGAACTGAAGATGGTCACAGTGAGGAAAGGGAACAGTTAGGGATGACTTCTGAGTTTGGGGTCTAAGAAACTGAGTGGTGGCTCTTAATGACATCTTGTTAACTCTAAACATTCCGAAAATAGCTGCAGGGCCATTCTCCTGAGGCAAGAACTGAGGCTCATAGAAGATATGCAACTTGTTTAAGATCACACACTGCTAAGTGACCAAGATGTGTTGGTCACACTTCCAACTCATCACATCTCCAGTGTGTCTGTCTCCAAAGCCAAAGCTCTGTGATGGAACATCACACTCAGAGATGTGTTTCAGAGGCATGCGTCAAAGTGTATTTCTGTTGCTGGGGAGAAGATTTAAAATGCAGTCGGTGGACCAATCATTCAAATTTGGCCATTTAACAATTGATCACAAATTCTGAGATTACCTAAAACCAGACTAGAATCACTTCAATTTGTTAGAAGAGTAATTTAATAATAACTTCAGTTTCTAAACATAGCAACAAAGGACAAATTTTGGAGAACATAACCTGATGGACATTGGATAATCTCAAATCAGAAGTCCATGGGCTCTTAATAAAACAGATTAAGTTGGGGCACCAGGGTGGCTCAGTGGGTTAAGTGTCTGCCTTCAGTTCAGGTCATGATCCCAGGGTCCTGGGATTGGGTCCCACATCAGACTCCCTTCTCAGAAGTGAGTCTGCTTCTCCCTCTCCCTCTATGATCCCTCTCGCTCTTAGTCTCTCTCAAATAAATAAATAAAACCTTTAAAAAATTATGTTGTTAAATCCATCTATAACCTAGCTCTCACAATAAGAAATAAAGCATCTAATTATTATTCAGAATCCAAGAAAACTGATACTCCACCATTGGCATAATTATTCTCTTAGGCAAACTATGCTCCCTTCAGGATAGCAGTACTTTTGATATAAAACATAAGGCCTAACATAAAACATTTGATATATAACATAAGACCTTTGATATATAACATAAGATATATAACACAAGCAGTACCTTTGATATATAACATAAGACCTGACAGAAGAATAAGTAGGCAGAGCTTCATTTGAAAGAGACTAGAGGCAGTTTTGAGGGGACCCAGCCTTAGCAAGAAACTAGCATGCTACCCTATTTTCCTACCCTCGTTTAGCAAAGTAGCAGATTTGAGTCCAAAAAAAAAGTAGCCCCCTCAGTTCTTCAGATTCCAGCTGTGATGTGGAACCCAGGTTCCAGCTGTGATGCTTCTTACTGAAAGTGGTGAAATATCAAGTCAGAGTTGGAGAGTTCCTTCATTCCAAGAAGAACAAGCAGCCACCTTCCTCCCTCTTGGGCAGGGAACCACCCGTCACCACTGGTCTCCTCGGCCTGCTCAGTGAAGCAGGGGCTCAGGTGGCCAGACGGGAGCCTACAGGTCTTGGACTCCACAACTGCCTCAACCCTCCATGGGATGGGTTGATTGCGCTCTTGTAACAATTAACTTTCATGGCTCCCTGGGAGTCATAGAGGAATAGATATAACCCATTTTACAAATGGAGAGGTTGAGCCATGAGAAAAAGACAAACTTGAATCCTAAAAAAGATGCCTCCAAGTTTTTTTAAATGATGATTTTATTGGTTTTTTTCTGATTAGAAAAAGTGGACATTTTTTAAAACAGGAGCAAAGAAAAAGGAAATCAGCCTACCTTCATATATACTAGAAACTTCTTAACCTGATGGCCACCTAATTAACTAGCCAGATTAATCCATGATGCCCTTCATTCTCTCTGTAAGCACACTAACGATGCTCACAGCATGTTGAATCCTGTGGCTAGACAGGCTACACATGGGTTCCCAAGTTAAGTAAGAATGCACTGACCAAGAATCAGCTCTTTGCTCCCAAACTTTTTCTTTCAGTTATCCTTGCTTTTGTATTATGAAAACCAACAGAACGACACAGAAACTGATGAAATATAAGTGTGAAAAAGTTGTTTCTATGAAAACTATGCTTAAGGGTTTGAAAGACTACATGTAGACAAATAGCACAAAACAATTATCAAGTTAGATGGGAGTAGCTATAAAAGACTGGGAGAAAGCTCTACAGCTCCAGAGAATTACCCAATCAAGCTTCTCAAATACCTTTAGGTCTGTAGGTTCTAGTACTATTGTTTTAAAAAGTAAAAAAAATATATAAATTTTATGTGGCACATTACGGACATAATTTTTACAAAAACAAAATAAAGAACAAAAAGCTTCTTTGAATTTCAATCAAAAGACACATACCAAAACAAAGACCACAGCCCTTTATCAAAACCAATAAATAAATATGCATCTTAAGCTGAAATAACATGTGTTATTATTTTTATAAAGATTATTTATTTATTGGAGAAAGAGAGAGAGCACACAAGCAGGGGGAGGGGCAGAGGGAGAAGGAAGAACCAGACTCCCGCTGAGCACGGAGCCCAACTCAGGACTCCATCTCACGACCCTGAGATCCAGACCTGAGCCAAAATCAAAAGTTGGGTGCTTAACCGACTGAGCCACCCAGGCACCCCAAAAATAACAACATCTTACATATGTGTGTGTGATTTTTATATCTAGAACAACATTTTCAACTTCACCTATCAGCTCCCAGTTCTGACCATCTTTGATATGAGGGTTGTATTTGAAAGGCTGCCTCGTGGAAGAGGGATAAGACTTACTGAGTAAATCTGTAAGATTTCGCATAATAGGTCAAATTTCTAACCCAGTGTTCCTCAAAATGTAATTCATGGAACACCAACATCCAAACTGTCTTGGGGATTTGTTCTCACTATAGACTGTCTCACACCCTGTACTTCCTAGCTGACATTCTTTGAGAGGGATCTGCATTTTATCATGCTCCCTAACAGATTCTGATGCATGCGATGGTGGAGAACCGTGGTCTAGAGGGTAACTGAGTTTACTATAAAGGAACAGCTGCTCACAACAATGATCCAAGTGGGGGTGTTCTGGAAATGTTCAAGCAGAGGCTGGATGATGGTTGAGCAGGATTTCTAAAGAAGGTTCCAGAATTTAGTGGGAGGTTCAATTTTGTGTGATTCATGCTAGAGTTGCAGGTTATTTTTCTCTTTTTTATTCATTAGAAGCACAAATTTTCAGTGGAGAATCCAACTGTTTAGCTGTTTTCTTAGCTTTCCTAGATACTTTGCAAAGTTCCCAAAAAATTACGTAAGAGGGTTAGTTAGCAAGTCATTAAGTTTTATACACAAATTATCACCACATGGTGATGTAAAGGGCAATTTGACAGTCTTTCCATGCATTCTCTCTCCTCACAGTTGCTGAACCAGGCAGCAGAATGGAAACTTCAGGCCAAAGTGCTGAAGGAACAAGAGACAGTTCTGCAGGCTCAGGTGAAGGGGGGGCAACAATGCATGGGGTGTGCTCTCCACACCATGGGGTGTGAACCAAAGCTAGTCTGCACCAGGCCTCATGTGTGGCAAGGCCGGGGGGTACAGGAGTTAGAAGTGAGCCCTAACTTCATATTTATTATTTTAAAATAAAAAGAAAAGCACAATATTATATCTAAGAAAAAGAAATGCTCTGCAACAACATCCAGTCCAATGGTTTGCTGACACACCAGTGAAGGCCCTGAAATGGGTAATCAAAATGAGCTGGCGTCCAGGTTCCTGCCTATCTGTTCATAATACATCCTCCCTCTCACCTCCCCGTTACCCTACTAAAGTAAGAATAAAATGCAAACTGATCACGTGTACCATCTAGAATATCCTTGCTTGTTAGATATTATTTATAACAAAAGGAAATTATAAAAATAAAGTCAGCACCAAAGTTTTCATGCTATCAGAAGTTGGCCTTGGCAGTGGTTAATGACTAGAAATGACGGACAAGTAGGGTACAATTTTGATTTGGCTTTGTGATGTCATGTGTGTGTTCTGAGGAGACTGCAAGAATTCCTATTTCAGACTCAAGAATGAAGCCTCAGGCAACAGATGACTTTATCCATCTTTTCCGTGCCCCTGGGGCTCTGCCCTTCCGGCAAATGTTCTCTGTCGTGTTCCAGGAGAGGCATCCCAGGGCTGAGCTGTAGAGGGGCGCTAGCTCCCCCGCTGGGAGTCCCAGTCCTAGAAGGACTGTAAGTCACAGAGAGCAAATAAACTCACAGAAGGCGAGGAAATCACAAGCCTTCCAAACTGGGCAGCGTTAATTTCAGATTTGGGTAATTCACTTGTAAATGTTTATGTGCGGACTGCTATATGCTTAATCACTATAAAAAACAAAACCAAAAAACTTGTTCATTACCTGAATAAACAAGTTCAATGGATACTTGTTCATTTTTAAAGAGGCAAATAAGAAAAATAAGAAACTTAAAATCACAATTCCTATCACTACAGATAAAAACACAGATAACATTTTCATAACTAAACTTCCTAAAGTAGACTTCTCCAATGTGTGAACCGAATGCAATGATAATTGTTTTCCCTCAGTAATATAAAGTAACCCATCAAAATCATTTTTAAATACTAATTACATAGGAATTGGAAGCATAATGTTTCTTACTGTTAATACAATCAAAGGATCCAGAGTTAAAAGACAACTCTAGAGTTACAACTCAAGATCATCCTCTAGGTCATCACAGAGCCACCACATCATAGTTGTGGGATGAGTGGTAGGCAGTGGTCGCTCTCTAACCAGAGGTGGGCAGGAAGAGAGGAGGTGTGACCTCACAGTCTTGGAGTCAGTCCAGAGAATCAAGGCAGGGCTCCTAACCCCATCTCTGCCCCATTTGTAGCACAGAACCTTGAAGGATACAATAGACAATATTTGAAGCTCTTCATTGTTCAAATCATTTATGACAAGCAATCTCTACTCCTCTACACTAAATGGTGATAATGAACTTGAGAACGGTAGGTTAATACCATTAGCCTCTGGGCTAGAGAGTCATGTCTTCAGCTGACATCAGAATCTAGGCCTTTAAAGACCTGTGGAATAAAACACAAAGGTGTGATCCAATATCCCACCAATATCCCCTCAAATTCAAAAAAGCATCTACCAGGGGTTTTAGACTTGTCCATGTTCCTTGCTCATCCCTGGACTGAATCCAGGGACCAAGGACAGAGTCCTGGCTCTTCTGCTCAGAATTTGTCTGACCCTGTACAATTCATCTGAACCCCTCTACACCTAAATTTCTTTGTCCATAAAACAAGAACACTGTAATGCATCAGTGACCCCAAGCTGTAGTTCTCCGACCTGTGGGAGGCTCATCACTTTTCAGTATTTCCAAAATATAACAGCATACAAGGCGTCAGCTACTGTCTAAAACATAGTTGTTTTTGACATTCTATCAGCACTCCCTCAGCAGCTACAGATGGCAATTATTCACGTGTTTGGTTAAGTTTATAAAAGGAAAATGAGTTAATGAATATGTAATACATGCAGTTTGTTTTCAAGTTATGCATGCAAAGCACTTAGCTCCATGCCTGGCCCATAAGAAGCCTAATTAATTCAGCCAATATTGATTGAGTACCCACTCGGTGCTCAGCAAGATTCTAGGTGTTGGAGATATACTAGTCAATAACAGAATCAAAAATCCCTGCCTAATTAAATTTGCAATCTAGTGATAACAATTTTAATAAAAATGCTAACAATTAGTGTATGAGCTAATACAACTATTATTTCATAGGTGAGGATATACATAGGGATGTATGAGACAAAAGGAGTCTTTAGTTGCAAAAAAGTTGAAGAACAGCTGGAAAAGATGATCTCCAGACCATGTCCAGCTCTAGTTCTTGAAGGCAGAGAACTTCCAGAGTTGAAGCCGTGTGACCCCGAGCTAGGTTAACTTTGACTGCTCTTCTACTGCTTTGTTTTCCATCATGTGGGGCTCTCTGCAAGGACCCTCCCTTGTCTGTCTCTTGTCTTCAAGGCACTTTTCAAAAGCCCAGTAATAACTTAATCTTTAAGAAGAATAGAGAGGCCCCCAAATCCTATGTGTAATCATGTTTAAAGTTCTTCTTGAAAAGTAGCAACTTATATTTTTTAAACCATTAAACCTTGAGAAACAAAATCTACCACAGGTCAGTGTGCTTAGCCCTTGAACACTTCCTTTGGTTTTACGTCTCTTTGAAGGAGTAGGGTGGTAGGAGACAGAGGTCTTAAGTCCATTAAGACCATCTCTATGGTCTGAGCAAGGGAAATAACAAGGATAGATTGTTCTTTACTAGATGAAGTCACTTTCAGCCGTAAAACAACAGCTTGCCAGTCTGGGGCACGGTTTTCACTTAGGGAAGAAATGTCTGGCTCTCAATTATATAAACCAAGGCAACAGAGTAAATGTCAGAAATGATCAATGGAATACAATTGTCACTACAAATAGAGTGTTCATTGGATCGATATGGATGAAGATGGTAGATGTGGAAAGTCAGCAACACTAACAACGCAGCCACAAAAATATGGCCCAAGGGGAAAGATCACCAAGTAAATTGTTAAAGACAGTAATCATAGCCTTTAAACCCAGAAGTCCTCACCTTCTGTAGAGAGGATGAGAGAAGATTATTCTGAAACTACTATTATAATTGGGACTTGTCCCCAAACCAAATCTCACAGGTTTGCTAAGACGATTCCTAGACATGCTTCTGTTTCCTATATGCTATGAAAGTTTGTAATTAAAATTCAGTGCTCCATTAAAAGAACGTGTGTGTCGCTCACCCACTTAAAAGTGAAAATGTTGGGGCGATTGCTGTTATTACTGACCCTAGAATAGTTTGTTTCTATTTCTGCCTCTGGCAGGAGTACTGTGGATGACCTCTGGATGTCCCTTCCATGCTTCTCTGAAATACCAAAATAAGAGCAGGAATATGACACATGAAACCAAACATGCATCATGTCAGCATAATAGTGAGAGGGGAGGTACTACCACGCAAACTGGCATAAAGTAAACAGGAAGTGCCCGTTTTTAGTGAGTTAAGTAAAGAGCGTTAGAGTTGGCTATCTGAGAAAAGTATAATCCACACAGATTATGCCACCTACAACAAAGTCAAATAGGAAGAAAAGCTGAGCATGAAAAACAGTTCTAGAAGGGAAACGAGGAGTTAACTGTTTCATAGGTGTCGAGTTTCAGTTTTGCAAGATGAAATAGTTCTGGAACTTGGTTACACAACAACATGAATAGAGGTAGCAATACCGAACTGTGCACTTAAAATAGTTGAGATGGTAAATCTTCTATGACATTTATTTGCCCTAATTAAAAAGAAAGAAAAAAAGTTGAGGGAAGAAAAAAAAAACAGTCCCTAAAAAAAGGCCAGGAGAAGGGGTAATGAAATGAGACACCGCTTCCTGGCACTCGGGGTGTGTCTGCCTTCTCCATGCCACAAGAAAACACAAGGAAGGGACACAAAATCTGCCCAACATATACACCCAAAAGAGCGTTCTGCCCAAAGGAAGGGCAGAAGCTTGCCCGAGCTGGGTGCGGTTGCCCCTGCTGATACTGACAAGGTTGTGCCCGGGAGGTAGACAGCGCATGCGCCCACTCCGGCTCCTCCTGCCGGCAGCCTGCGACTTCAGGGCTGCAAGAGCGGGTTTGGGAGGACCTGCTCAGGAGACCCAAGTATCTGCCACCCTCCTGTAACTCTACAGGAAGTACTGAGTGTGGAAAAGAAAGAAGATAAAGTCAGAAAAAGGAGCTTAACAGGAGATATGGCCAAGAATGCAAAGGAATGGATTTTGCGATAGAAGGTGAAGAGGATCATCCCGGAGTAGCTGTTCCCACCCTAGACCACTACACTAGATCATGTGCAGTGTGGGTAGTCAGTCCCATAGAAGCTTATTCTCGGATTACGGGGCTTGACCTACTCAGGGGCCCAGAAATCAATTCAGCGGATCCCAGCCAATACTTAAAATAAAATAAAATAAAATAAAACGATTAAATAGAATAGGTCAAGAATGCATTGCACATAATGAGTTAATGAGTAAAGACTGTCTTACGCACTGTGTGTGTGTGTGTGTGTGTGTGTGGGTGTGTGTAAAACCCTGGGGTACCTTCCTGGCCATGACTTCCCTGATGCTCCTTTACTCAGTCTTCTTTAGTCTGTGTGCCAAGGAATCACAATAAACAAATTTTAGGCCACCAGATTTGCCCTGTCACATATTCACAGAGCTAAGATGTGATTTCAAGGTGATGGTCAGCCATTGTTTGACTTCAGAAAAATCTATCCTGTGGAGAGGTTTTATGCTATCATTTTGTTGTTCTTGTTTACTATGGTAAAATCTCTGCTATTCTAAAACATATGAGAATAAGCCTTTCAAGATAAGCAGATTTTCTGAGTCCTAGGGAGTGAATCCCATACTCTACCTCTCACCCCCAAGACTGAGAACTCTCCAATCTACTGGCTTCCAGTCATTAGTTTTTTTCTGCTTTTGAAATGAGAGTGTCACGGGTACCACCAGCTAGTCATTTGGTGCCCATTTGAGCAGTTGGAGCTGCTCCAGGCATTCCACAGTACTAAATACTCATTTGAAAATGCAGGCTTTACTAACATGTAGCACCCATATTAAATCTCCACTCACTCAAAGCATGCTTTTCTAAAATCATTTTCAAAAGCAAGATTTTATTACTGCATTACTGTCACTAGCAACACACTCTCCTTCCCTGCCCTGCTTTATTCCTACCCCAAATGCAAGCCTTGGAATAAGGATGTGGACAGAGGTGCAAGGTACTACTCCCATGGTGAGCCATGCACTTGCCAATGCTAACCCATATGATGCTTCACATTGTATGCATATTAGAAAAGGCATTCCTTCCTCAAGGCTTATTCTTTCCATCTGTAGAAAATTGGTATAATAAACTTATTTGATGAAAAAGGACATTTAACTACTATTAGCTAGAACACTGTATTCATAAACAAACAAAACCGACTTGACTAAAATCTAAATGGTGGCCGCTCAGTGTGGAGCAAACTGTATAATGACAGCCGCCCATGTCTGGTCCACCTTTCCTACCACTTCTTTTCATCTGCCTACATTCACACTCCCTTTAAGACCAAGTGCAAGGCTCGCCTTTTCCACGAAACAGGGCTCACGTGATCACCTGCCATGTTCACTTCCTTCTCTGACTGGCATCTTTAATGGAATTGGCACTTTGTATTCACTGTCCCACAATCAAGTTGTCTTTGAGATTATCATCCTATCAGGAGCACAAGTCTCTCAAACACAGTAGTGACGTGTTAAATGCTTTTGTACATAGAGTCAATATGTTCAGTGCTCAACAGAAGTTTGTTGGTAAAAGTTACGATATAATTAAATGGCGATGACACATGTTATTATTTCATTTTTCCTTAAAGATGTACTTCAGTCATACTCATGACTTAGGTTATTCTCATAGAAGATAAAAGGACTGAACATACTATTAACATTGTATTGAGAATTCCCCTACGTCATTTTTCTTCACAAATAATAAACAATGACATGTTGTTTTGCTCTGAAAGAAGCCCTAAAACAGATCCACTCTTTCCCCTATTTACAGCTTACTCTCTACTCCGGAAGGTTTGAAGAGTTCCAGAACACACTAACAAAAAGCAATGAGGTGTTTGCCACTTTCAAACAGGAAATGGATAAAGTGAGTATTACTTATCCCTCACAAAATCCTGACATTTTCTATTTTGACAGGCAATTCTCCTTTGGGTTCATTTTTCTCTCATTAAGATACTTCAGTGCATTTCATAACGTAATGAAACATTTATACATGCAAATGAGATTTAGACTGTATTTTTTTATTGGTAGTATCTGGTGAATTAATCTCAGAAAGAGTCCAAAAACACTAGGATACATTTTCACTCTAAGAAAGAATATTTTCCTTTTCTAGTCCATGGAGAGAGAAAAAAAAAAAAAAACAAGAGCTGGCAATTTAACATTACATTGTTTATACTAAATTTTTTTTAATTTAATTTTTAAAGATTTAAAAAACAACTTTCATACAAATACACAAGAGGAGAATTTTAGAATAGAAAACCTATTTCATGCAATCCTTAGAACAGAATATATGTAGTATGTTGTAACTGACAGAGCCTTCAATGAGAAGAACGCCTGAATTCAAATTCTGGGTGTGTTGTCACTCCTTAAGTAGCACTGGACAATCCACTTAACTTCCCTTCAATTTTATTTGTCTTATCTATACATTAAGATACCATTTCCCTTGCCTACTTCACAAGATTGTGAAGTTCAAATATAGATTAATGTATTTTTCAAGGATTTTAAACTTCTTTTACAAATATAAGGTGTTAAATATTATTATTGGACATAATGTTTAAATTTTATTCAATACACTATTTTCCCAAAATAAAATCAGCATCAGAATTGTGTTTCTTAATAGACATTGGCATTAACCTTTTTTAAGGGCACAAAACATCCTTTTAAAGACATATTCTTGGGGTGCCTGGGTGGCACAGTCAATTAAGCATCTGCCTTCAACAAAGGCCATGATCCCAGAGACCTAGGATGGAGCCCATGTCAGGCTCCCTGATCAGTGGGGATTCTGCTTCGTCCTCTCCCTCTGTTCATGCTCTCTCACTTGCTCACTAGCTCAAATAAGTAAAATTTTTAAAAAATTTTCTTAGAATTATGTGATAAGTTTCATAATTCAGTGAACCAACATAAATAGGTGAACACTTGTTAAAATTACAATTTTCTCACTCCAGGATGGATCTATCCATTTTTCAAAACTCTTCTTTCACTATAGAGTGTTAGATTAGAATAAATATTAGACCAGGAAAGTGTTGTGTTTTGTTTTGTTTAAATATTTATTTATTTATTTATTTATTTATTTATTTGTCAGAAAGAGAGAGAGTGAGAGAGCACAAGCAGGGCAGCAGAGACAGAGAGAGAAGCAGGCTCCCTGCTGAGAAACAAGCCTCATGAGGGACTCGATTCTAGGACCCTGGGATCATGACCTGAGCTGAAGGCAGGCACTTAACCGACTGCGCCACCCAGGCATCCCCAGAAAAGTGTTTTTACTTATTTCAAAATTAGTTTTGAGATTGGAATAAATATTGGAACAGTAATTTTTAATTTGAAATTTATTTATAGACTTTTAGAGTCAACTTGAGAATTAGCACGTGCACGCACACACACACACACACACACACACAAAATTGATGTGCATATTGTATTTCTTTGAGTTTGGTTCCATAGATTTTATCAAATTCTTAAAGAGGTTGATGACTTTAAAAAGTTTCTAAACTACTAACCTGGTTAAGAATTTATCAAAATTAGGGACGCCTGGGTGGCTCAGTTGGTTAAGCAGCTGCCTTCGGCTCAGGTCATGATCCCAGGGTCCTGGGATCAAGTCCCACATTGGGCTCTCTGCTCAGCGAGGAGCCTGCTTCTCTGTCTGCCTCTGCCTGCCTCTCTGCCTGCTTGTGTTCTCTCTCTGACAAATAAATAAATAAAATCTTAAAAAAAAATAGAATTTATCAAAATTAAAAACCATTCAAGGCTTCCCTAGCTTCTCTATAGAGCCCAGGGGCTGACAGCCTGGGCCCAGCCTCTGGCTTCCAAGCATACACAGCCTCAGACAGCATGGCACAGAGCAGCAACTGCCCAGGTGTGGTTCATCCAGAGAAACTGCACCTGACTGCATGCCTGACCTTCACTTTGTCCAAGCAGAGCAGAGATCCAACAAACAGTTTCAGGTTCAAAAAACAGGGGCTGTGTTTTATTAAATTCTGTATCTCCGACACCCAGCCCCTTACTGGTGACCAGCAGATACTGTGCATATGTTGCATTAAATGGAATGAAATAACCCTAGTTCCACACTTCTGCTACCCCACCTGAATATTCTTCCACCTCTCTGAGCCTCAGTTCCCCCAGTGATAAAATGGAGGTGAAAACAGAACCTTCCGTATGAGACTGTTTCAAGGATGAAATGAATAATGCATGTAATCACAGTCTATGAATCCCTCCACACTCTACAAATGTGAAGATAGAGGAAGCAGGAAGATGGCGGTGGGGTAGGAGGACCCTAGGTTCACATCATGCTACAAACACAACTAGATAGCAATCGAACCATCGTAAATGCCCCAGAAATTGACCTGAAGATTGACAAAACGAATTCTACAACTAAAGGGAGAAAAGAGGCCACATCAAAGAATTTAGGACGTGCAGAACCATAGTTCAGGGGAGAAACAGACTGAGGCTACCGTGGAGGGGAGGGAGCTGTGGTCACAGAGAAGGGGGAGAGAGGAGCACACAGAGGAATGTACGAGGAGAACACTTCCCCAAACCACGGGCTTAGAAAATGAGAGGGGCTAAATTTTGTGAGTTCTTACATCAAATGGGTCGTAAAGCCTGGAGTTTTAAGGCCAGCAGTCTTGGCTGAAGAGAAGCAGGCAAAAAAACCCCAGGGTAGACAATGTGGAAACAGCGATGTGAAGAGCACCTGGGGCACACAGCGAGGAGATTATTCACTCTTACAGAGTGTGTCCCTGAGAGGCAGCATTCACAGAAAGACCACTCCAGGAACCAAGCAGCTGGCCAGCACCATTTCCCTCCTCTGCCCCTCAGCATAAATCCAGAGCCACCTGCAGGAAGCAGCACAGCACAGACATCGGCCACCACAGCACACACTGGAGACCTTCCCTGAAGCACCAGGCTCTGGACACTTCATGACCTTTTCTTTATAAGGCCATAACTTTCAGGAGCAGGAGACATGACTGGCCTTTCTAACACAGAGAAGAAGACAGAGACTAAGACAAAATGTGAAGATGGAGAAATTGATCCAAAATGAAAGAATAAGATGAGACCATGGCCAGAGACCCAACTAAAACAGATATAAGCAACATGCCTGATGGAGAACTTAAAGCAACAGTCATAAGAATACTCACTGGCCTTGAGAAAAGAAGAGAAGACATCAGTGAGACCCTTACCACAGACATGAAAGAGGTTGAAAAGAATCTATCAGAGATGAAGAATGCAATAAATGAGATGGGAAACAGGTTTGCTGCAATGAATAGCAAGCTAGAAGAAGCAGAGGAACAAATTAGTGACCCAGGAGACAAAGTAATGGAAAGTAAAAAAGCTGAATAAAAGGGAGAAAGAAGAATTATGCAACATGAGAATTGACTTAGGGAACTTAGTGATTCCATCAAATGTAGTAGCATTTGTACTATAGGAATCCCAGAAGAAGAAGAGAGAGAAAGGGGACAGAAAATTTATCTGAGGAAATAATAGCTAAAAATTTCCCTAATCTGGGGAAGGAAACAGATAACCAGATCCAAGAGATACAGGGAATTCTCATCAAACTCAACAAAAGCAGGCCAATACCAAAACATACAGGCCAACACCAAAACATACTGTAATTATATTTACAAATACAGTGATAAAGAAAAAAAACTTAAAAGCAGCAAGACAAAGTTACAAAGGAAAAACCACAGGGTTAGCTGGAGATTTCTCAACAGAAACTTGGCAAGCCAGAAGACAGTGGCATGATACATTCAAAGTGCTGAACGGGAAAAGTCTGCTCCTAAGAATACTCAATCCAGGAAGGCCATCATTCAGAATAGAAAGAGAGAAAGAGTTTCCAAGACAAACAAAACTAAAGGAGTTCATGACCCCTAAACCAGCTCTGCAAGAAATATTAAAGGGGACTCTTTGAGTCCAAAGGTGAGACCTAAAGTGACAGTATAAAGGCAGGAAACACAAAAGCAGTAAAAATGGTATTTCCATAAAAATCAGTTTAGAAACTCTCACTAAAAAGGTATAAAATATAATAACTTATACCTAAAATGTGGGAAGGGCAGGAGAAAAGAATGAGTTCAACCCTGAATGATCATCATCTTAATATAGACTGCCATTTGCAGAAGAGGTTATATACAAACCTAATGGTAATCAATATCAAAAACCACTAATAAACATGCAAAGAATAAAGAGAAAGAAATCCAAATATATCACTAAAGAAAATCAGCAACACCTGAGAGAGACAACAAAGGATCAGAGAAAATCTCCAGAAACAACCACAAAACAAGTAATGAAATGGCAATAAATACTTACCTATCAACAATTACTTTGAATGTAAATGGACTAAATGCTCCAATCAAAAGACACAGGAGTCAGAATGGATAAAAAAAAAAAAAAAAAAACAAGACCCATCTATCTTCTGCCCACAAGAGACTCACTATAGACCTAAAACACCTGCATATTGAAAGTAAGGGGATAGAGAAACATTTATCATGCAAATGGATTTCAAAAGAAAGCCAGAGTAACAAAACTTGTATCAGACCAAATAGACTTTAAAACAAAGACTGTAACAAGAAAAAAAAGAAGGGCACTATATAATACTAAAGGGGACAATCCAACAAGAAGATATAACAACTGTAAATATTTATGCACCCAACATAGGAGCACCCAAATATATAAAACAACTCGTAACAAACATAAGGGAAATAGTCAATAATTACACACAAAAAAATAGGGGACTTTAACTTACATCAATGCACAGATCACCTAAACAGAAAACATACAAGGAAACAGTGGCTTTGAATGACACACTGCACCAAATGGACTTAACAGATATATTCAGAACATCCATCCTAAAACAGAAGAATATATATTCTTTCCAAGTGCACATGGAACATTCTCCAGAATGGATCACATATTAGATCATAAAATGGGCCTCAATAAATACAAAAAGACTGAAGTCATTCCATGTACCTTTTCTCACCACAATACTATGAAGTCAATCACAAGAAAAAATCTGGGAAGACTATAAGTACATAGACATTAAACAACATGCTAACTAAATAATGAATAGGTCAAACAGGAAATCAAAGAAGAAATTTTAAAATATACAGAAACAAATGAAAATGAAAACAAAACCTTTGGGGTCTTAATAGGGAAGTATATAGCAGTACAGGCCTACCTCAAGAAGCGAGAAAAATATCAAACAGTCTCACCTTACACCTACAGGAGCTAGAAAAAGAACAACAAACAAAGCCTAACACCTGCAGAAGGAAGAAAATAATAAATATTAGAGCAGAGGATGTGAGGGTGATCTGGCTGCAACATGTGTCACCCCATTAATCGCCAGGGTTGATTCAGCTGATCTGGCTGGGTAGGCAGGTGTCCCGATAGAGGAAGACCATTCTTTAGTGAGAGATATATGAATAGCTGCACTCCCCTGCTAGAACCTCAAACAAGTGCTCAAGGTCCCTTTGTAGGTGAAGGTAGGGTAGTTAAGATTCCAAGACTCCAGACACATCTAAATGAGGTGCTACATGTGGTAGACTGCTTTTCTTTAAAAATAATAATAATAATATAATAATAAAGATTAGAGCACAAATAAATGATATAGAAGCTTAAAAAACAATAGAACGGACCAATGAAAGCAGGAGCTGGTTCTTTGAAAAAATTAATAAAATTGATAAACCTCTAGCCAGACTTACCAAAAACAAGAGAGAAAGGACCCAAATAAGTAAAATCAAAGATGAAAGAGGAGAGATAACAACCAACACCACAGAAATACAAACAATTATAAAAAAACACAGAAAAACTATATGCCAACAAATTGGACAACCAAAGAGAAATGGAGAAATTCCTCGAAACATATAAATTACCAAAACTGAAACAGGAAGAAGAAGAAAAGTTAAGCAGACTGATAACCAGCAAAGAAACAGAATCAGTAACCAAAAAACTCCCAACAAACAAAAGTCCGGACCAGATGGTTTCACAAGCAAATTCTACCAAGCATTTAAAGAAAAGTTAATAACTATTCTTCTCAAACTATTCCAAAAAATAGAAAAGGGAGAAAAACTTCCAAACTCATTCAATCAAGCCAGCATTATCCCAAAACCAAAATCAGATAAAGACACCACTAAAAAAGAGAACTACAGGCCAATATCCCTGATGAACATAGATGAAAAATTCTCAATAAAATACTAGCAAAGCAAATCTAACAATACATTAAAAAATCATTCACCATGATTGAGTGAGATTTATTCCTGTGTTGCAAGGGTGGTTCAATATTTGCAAAGCAATCAATGTGATACATCTCAATAATAAAAGAAAGGATAAGAAACATACATGATCATTTCAATAGATGCAGAAAAACACCTGACAAAGTACAACATCCTCTCATGCTAAAAACCCTCAACAAAACAGGTTCAGAACGAATACACCTTAACCTAATAAAGGCCAGATATGAAAAACCCACAGCTAATATTATCCTAAGTGGGGAAAAACTGAGGGCTTTTCCTCTACAGTCAGGAACAAGACAGAGAGGTCCACTCTCACCACTTTTATTCAACATAGTAGTGGAAGTCTCAAACACTATACAATACCTAGGAATAAACCTAACTGAAAAGGTAAAAGACCTGTACTCCAAAACTACAAAACACTGATGAAAGAAACTGAAGATGACAGGGGCACCTGGATGGCTCAGTCGGTTAAGCCTCTGCCTTCAACTCAGGTCATGATCCCAGGGTCCTAGGATCGAGCCCCGCATCCGGCTCCCTGTTCAATGGGGAATCTGCTTCTCCCTCTCCCTCTGTTGCTCCCCCGGCTTGTGTTCTCTTGTGCTCACTCCCTCTCTCTCTCTCGCAAATAAATAAATTCTTTTAAAAAAAGAAAGAAAGAAAGAAACTGAAGATGACACAAAGAAATGGAAAGAATTCCATGCTCATGGATCAAAAGAACAAATATTGTTAAAATGTCTATACTACCCAAAGCAAATTTACACATTTAATGCAATCCTTATCAAAATACCAACAGCATTCTGCACAGAGCTAGAACAAATGATCCTAAAATTTATATGGAACTACAAAAGACCCCAGATAGTCAATCTTGAAAAAGAAAAAGAAAAAAAAGAAAAACAAAACTGGAGACATAACAATTCCAGACTTCAAGTTATATTATAAAACTGTAGTAATCAAAACAGTGTGGTGCTGGCACAAAAACAGACACATAGATCAATAGGACAGAATAGAAAAGCCAGAAATAAACACACAATTCTATGGTCAATTAATCTTTGACAAAGCAGGAAAGAAAATCTAATGGGAAAAAGAACATCCCTTCAACAAATGGTGTTGGGAAAACCGGACAACAACATGCAAAAGAATGAAACTCGACCATTTTCTTACACCATACAGAAAAATAAATTCAAAATGGATTAAAGATCTAAATGTGAGACCTGAAACCATAACAATCCTAGAAGAGAACACAGGCAGTAACTTTTTTGACATTGGCTAAAGCAGCTTCTTAGATATGTTTCCTAAGGCAAGGGCAACAAAGCAAAAATAAACTATTGGGAATACATCAAAATAAAAAGCTTCTGCACAGCGAAGGAAACAGTGAACAAAACTAAAAGATAACCTATGGAATGGGAGAAGGTATTTGCAAATGACATACCTGATTAAAGTTTGTATCCAAAATATATAAAGAACTTTTAAAACTCAACACCCCGAAAATAAATAATCTGATTAAAAATGGGCAGACGATGTGAACAGACATTTTTTGCAAAGGAGACATCCAGATGGCCAACAGACACGTGAAAACACGTTCAACATCACTCATCATCAGGTAAATGCAAATCAAAACTACAAGGAGATACCATCTCACACCAGTCAGCATGGCTAAAATTAACAACTGAGGAAACAACAGGTGTTGGCTAGGATATGAGAAAGGAGAACCCTCTGCACGGTGGGAGGGAACGCAAACTGGTGCAGCCACTGTGGAAAACAATATGGAGGCTCCTCAAAAAGTTAAAAATAGAACTGCGCTACAATCCAGCAATTGCACTACTGGGTATTTATCCAAAGAATAGAAAAATACTAATTCAAAGGGATACATGTACCTTGATGATTATAGCAGTATTATCTACAATGGCCAAATTATGGAAACAGCCCAAGTGTCCACTGACTGATGAATGGATATAGAAAATGTGGCATATTTATATATGCAATGGAATATTATTCAGCCATAAAAATGTTCAGTCATGAAATCTTGCCATTTGCAACAACATGGATGGAGCTAAAGAATATTATGCTCAGTGAAGTAAGTCAGTCACAGACAAATACCATGTGATTTCACTCACACGTGGAATTTAAGAAACAAAACAAAGGGAAAAAAAGAGAGCGAGAAAGGCAAATCAGGAAATAGACAGTTAACAAGAGAGAGCAAACTGATGGTTACCCGAAGGGAGATCCGTGGGGGGATGAGAGAAATAGGTGATAGGGATGAAGGAGAGCACTTGTCAGCAGCACGGGGTGATGAATGGAAGTGTTGAATCACCATTCTGTACACCTGAAACTAAAATTACACTGTATGACAACTTACTAGTATTTAACTAAGAACTTTTCTAAAAATGTAAAGACTAGGAAAATAGAGAGCTGCTTCTCTGTAGCAACTTCTCAAATGTGCCCAGAAAGTACCAACATTTTAATGGCTAAAGAGCCCATCCAGCTTTCTCACTGATAGTCTCCTATTCAGTAACGTAAAAAATCTAAATTGCAGGCTTATTCTTGTGACTAAATAAAAGCTACTTTTACTTTAAACTAAAGAAAATGCAATGACAAAACAAGGGTGGACCTGAGGAGCTTCCTTCTTCCTGAATTGGCTCTGGAGCAAATAAGTTTGTTCACCACTGACCTAGACGATTCAGAAATAAATGTGACTCTCCCCACTCAGTCTTCATTCCTCGACATCAGACCTGTTTGCTTCAGCAGCTAGCAACAAAAGGACTTTTCTTGGCATCACATACGGAACTAATAGCCTTTTTGATATATTAAGTCTTTAGGATTAACATTAAAATATTCCAATTTCTGTAGACAACTAAGAAAATGAAGAAGCTAGAGAAGGACACAGCCACGTGGAAAGCCCGGTTTGAGAACTGCAACAAAGCCCTGCTGGACATGATCGAAGAGGTAAGAAGACTTCCCCCAACTTACTTTCCCCTGTTTAGTCCAAATATTCATACTCAGAAAATAATTATGACCTAATAGTACAAATTATTATCTCTGAAATAGAGCTGACTTTTTTCTAAGACGTGACATATGAAATTATAATAAAAATATTTAGAGCAAAACAGAATAGCGTCCAGACTCAAAAAAAGCTTTGTGACCCTAAGTCACATGCCTACTTACCGAGTCCAAAGCTGTCCTCACATCAGCTCCATGCCCACCCAGCTGCATTCCCTAAAGACAGGATAAGTGTCTTGTCTTTGAACTTCCCCAGTGCCTGGCACATAGCAGGTGCAGAATATATTAGTGAGTTGATTTGAACCTGTGAGAGAAGACACCAGCCTGAGCACCCAAGGCATGTACCACTTTATAGACAGATATGGGGATGTATTATTTAATTCTTCCAACACCTAATTAATTACGGATAGTATGTCAAGCTCTGTAGGTGTTGAGCCAAAGATACATGGCCGTGGATCTGAGAGGCAGAGCTTACAGGTGAAGGTCTCTCCATGTCAACAAGCAAAAAAAGAAGTCTTAAAGGGTACAGAGTAACACAAAGGTGGGGGCGAGGAGTAAGATGATTAGGAACGATTTCAAGATTTCATGCACAAATACACCCACATTCTGCACAGAAAAGGAGGAGAACTGAACAGTTTGAACAGGCAGCATCATGAATTAGTGTGTGGGGAGTTCTTGTTGTAATTACTCTTCTAACAATTCATCCCAAATTGCAACCAATTCCAAAGAGATGAGCTTATTAGTCACCAACACATATCAAACAGTTGCTGGATTCGCATACAGGTGTCTGTTCAGCCACCTCTCTGCGGTCAGGCCCCAAAATCTGGTAGACAGATTCCTGGGCAAATGGTTTTGCTTGTCTCTGAAGAGCATCCTGGCAATTTTGCTTTGTTGTTTTATGCTTTTTTTTTTTTTTCATTCTACTGTTTTCCAATCACAGAAAGCACTGAGAGCTAAAGAATACGAGTGCTTCGTCATGAAAATCGGGAGGCTGGAGAACCTCTGCCGAGCTTTACAAGAAGAGCGAAATGAACTCTACAAGAAAATCAGAGACGCAAAAATGCCCGGAACGGATGACCGAAGTCAGCACACCTCCGACGAAGAGCCCGAGTCGGCCGTGCCGGCGGCGGTGGGGGCTGATCCCGAGGAGGCCGAGAGCATTCACAAGGCTGTGAAAAGTCTGGCCACGGCCTTCACGGTCACTCACCATCCAGAGTCGACCCCTGAGCAGGCCAAAGAAACCCAACCAGAATTCGGCGGTCCTCGAGCGGGGGGTGACTCGGCCCTCCGGGAGCCGGAACAATCCCCTCCGAGCCCTTTAGGCCTTTCAGAGGGTTCCCTGCCCCCCGCCACTCCTCAGGCGGAAGCCGAAGGAGGCCCCGAGGCAGACGTGCCCCCCAGACCCGGGAATCCCCCCGCGGGGTCGGCGGCGGAGGCCCGACACCCGGGTCTCCTTGCAGCGGCCCAGGCTGATGAGCCGCCCCAGAAGCCGGAGGCCGAAGCTTCGAGTCAGGCCCCCCAGGCTCCCTCCGGGGCTTCCCTACCGGCAACGGAGGCAAATGGTCCCGCCCCGCCACCCCGGCCCGGGGAGCCGATGCCCGCGCCGGCGCTCGGCTGCGGGCCCTGTAGGCCGCCGCCCCCACCGCCGCCGGAAGCCGCCGCAGAGGGGCTGCGCGCGGGGGCCTCACCGGGGCCTCGGCTGCCGCCAGGGGCCCACACCGACCAGGAAGCAGCGGACTAAGCCTCCCCGGGCCTTCCAAAGCTCTTCTTCCCGACGGGACGTCTGCATCGTAACAGTGTCTTCCGAAAAGGCATTAAGAGCTAGGGATGTCCAAGGGAAGAGACTTAATTCGAATCAAGACATTTTCAAATGTTGTGTAGAGCACACTCGGCCTGTGCTATTTGTTCTCAGTTTGTAAGTCATTTGGAGCTTTTCTATTTAACCCTGGTTGATAGTATAATCTTCCCAAATGGCAACAAAACATACAAATAGAAAATTCGTATTAGTTCTCCACTGAGATGGTATTCATTTCAATCTCGTAATCAACAATAAGATTTGGTGTTTCAACACTTCCACTACAATATATAAATACAGAAAATGTGATGTTTCAGTTTATTTCCCCATATAGTTTTAATAAGTTCCGTAGCAAGTACTGGATGTCCAGGTTCCATTTAAGCATTATATACATAATATATGCATACATGTGAACGTGTGTGTATGTATATACATATATGTATATATGTCTGAATATACACATGTGTGTGAATATATATAGGAGTTTATGTACCTATTATATATATGTATTTTCTTTAAAGATTTTATTTATCTATTTGACACAGAGAGAGAGATCAGATCACAAGTAGGCAGAGAGGCAGGCAGAGAGAAGGGGGGAAGCAGGCTCCCCGCTGAGCAGAGAGCCCAATGCGGGCCTCCATCCCAGGACCCTGAGATCATGACCTGAGCCGAAGGCAGAGGCTTTAACCCACTGAGCCACCCAGGCACCCTACATATGTATATTTTATACATATGTACACACACACACATATATAAAACACATACATTTCATCCCTTTTTAGAGTTCTCTCATGCAAAATATTTAGGTGGTAATCAAAAATATCATCTCCTATTTGCTTGGGGTAAGAGTAGACTAATGTTCTATGAATCAGAAGTAGGTTCAGAACACAAGTATTTCGGCCACGTAATGTTGGGCAAAAACAAGTAACTAAATGGTAGATCAATAAATCCAACCGATTGATCAAATGACCGAACAGCAGTTGGGTTCGACTGTGAGTGTGCAGAACACATAGACATGAAGGTGCCCCAAGAGGGTGTAAACAGAAAAAGGGAACAATCACAGCTGTAGACCACTCACCTCTTCCCGCTGCCTCTCACACACAACTCAGCACATTGCCTTGCTACTCCATCTGGTGAGGCAGGCACTCGTGGCTACCTACACGGAAAGGGCTGGAAGTGGGAAGCGAGCCAGGGCATGGAGGGATTGAGGGTCCTCAGAATGAGAGAAGGCTATGCTCTTGCCCCCTGCCTCCTGCACTCTGGGAATCTTGAGAAAGAATGTTTATCTGGCCCTGCCACGTCCCCAGTTCCCTCGCTGCCATCTACTGCTCTCTCCAGAGGGTTTTCCACCACATCTTACTGTCACGGCTTTAATCTACATTCTCAAAGCACCTGCATCTTTTTTCCAACTGCCCCCCACCCCAGACTTTGCAGGAAATTTCACCCAGCCTTCATCTCAATTATTGCTAACTAAAATCCATTATTATAGAAGTCTGTACAGGGTCATAATATGAGTGATGAGGCATACAAACCAATACGTTATCTGCTTTGCAGAATTCTCTACAAAGAACAAATGGGTCCCTACTCAAAATGTTTTGGAAAATAGGTAAGGACTCAGAAGAAGGCAAAAGCTAGAGACACCTGGGTTGTCTACATGAGTATTATGTTACCCATGCTGGACAAGAACCTCTAATACCGCTGACGGCATATATTACTCGACCCAGGGTAGCGGGAGACTGGAGCAATGAAACAGGAGGCAAGGGAGGACAGGAGGGAAAAGGAGAGAAGAAGTGGGAGAGGAGGGAGAAAAGGGGAAAAAAAAGTCTAAGCCAGTCCTACTTAAAAGTTGAATTCTAGTAGAAAAATGGATGAAAGCAAGATTCTCTACTATTCCTCCAGAAAACCATTCTTCAGCGTCACAGGTGGATTTCTGCCAAGGGACACTAAGTGCTTGTAGGCAGCAACCATATGCTCCAAGAATTGTAAACTGCATAAAATTTGCTTGAAGTAGACAGTGAGGGTAAGAACAAAATGCTAATCAGGGAAAAAAAAGCATATCACTATTTGAGAACCCACATATTTTTATTTATTTTTTCTATGGATTTTTAAAGGCTCGAAATATTATAACCACAGACTATCCAGCCAAATTCAACATTACTGGAAAACTTGGAGATTTAAACATTCATTTCATTCACAGCCAAATACTCACCATTACAATCCAGGAGGGTCTCCTTTCCCACAATTTACAGAAGCTAAACTTCCAAGAACAGAGTAAGATTACATAATCATAGTAAAGTCTCAGTCTGAATGTTTTGCATGAGAAACAGGAGGAGAGGAGCCAAAATTCAGTAAATCAAATACTCTAATACCCAAAGTTCCTTTTTTTTCATCCAAAAATCTTTCACAGTCACACATTACTCACTACTGTGTATATCTTGGGCCGAGTTTCAATGCAATACCTTGCCTAAAATTTTCAAGGCTTAATATAGGCTCTGGAAAGATTATCTTAATATTCAAAGAATGTTTTATTATAGTCCTTTGTGTTAAAATTCGGCCTTACAAATTATAACAGTAACTCATAAGACCCGAAAGAATGAGGAATTTCTATTCTTTATCAAGATCACATAACTCTTTCTAAAGATGCCAAGTCTACTTTCCAGAAACACCAGCATTGTTCGTGTTTTCTAAATTAAATAACTATAATTTATGTATCTGTTAAAGTTACTTCTCTTCCCAAATGCTTACTTTTGTTACTTCTATGGGTCAATAATACCTAACAAAGAGTATGTCTTTATTTTGTTGGTGGTGACATTTTTGGTCTGAGTAGAATATACATATAATGAGCACTTTGAACATCTTGTGGGGTGTGTGTGTGTGTGGGTGTGTGTGTGATGAGAGAAAGAGAAGGAGGGAAAGAAGAGAGAGAGAACACGACTGCCCCGAACCAACGAGAGAGCGAAACCCCAGCTCCTCTGCCTGGCCCTCAGCTGCTGGCAGAGATCACGTGGCCCACGTTCCTCTTGGCTGCCCGTCTCCAGTGAGACTGTTTCCACGGGTTTCTCTGCCATGTGAGCTCTCAGAAACACTCTGAGGAGTAAGGGAGTGGGTGTGGAAGGTGTCAGCTCATTTTACCTCTACCCGGTCTTTCTAGCTGCTCCAAGAATTTCCCTAGTAAGACCCCAAGAGGCCCGACTGTTCTGCCTTTTGCTTAGTCTTTCTCAGTCTGTTCCAATCCAGGAGGGGCTTCCTGAACAAAACATTTCCTAGTATGCTCAGAGAAGAGAAATATTTAGCTATAATGGAAAAAAGATTAAAGCTCCTTTTTGCCTGGGATAGATACATATTTTTAAAATAGCTCTCTCATTCTCTCTCTCTCTCTCTCAGTCTCTCTTTTGAGATAATGAAGTATTATGTATTTGCTCCAAAACTGAAAACTGAAGCTGCTTTTCAGTCAGACTAAGATATCATTAGGGGAGAAATGATTTCAGGAAAATGTCCTCAGCTGCTTCTCCTCGAGTCAGCAATTATATCCAGTACTTTGGAAAAATAAAAGTAATTTAAAATGTAAAGAATTGGGGTGCCTGACTGGCTAAGTTGGAAGAGCATGATACTCCTGACCTCGGGGTCGTGAGTTCAAGCCCCACCTTGAGTGTAGAGCTTACATAATATGTAAAGAATTCCCTGAAAGAAGATAGGAAATAAAAGTGATGACTCTGGCCTCTAAAATTTGTTGCCATCATAAACTGGCAAGTAAGATTTAGGGTGCAAGTAGGGTATATGGGTAAATTTTCACAAGGTTTGAACCCGTTTATATTTCTATACTTCACAACCTAAAAATTTAAGTTATCAACCGTGAGGGCATTCCATCTGAATAGAAGCATGCATAAATGATGGTACTAAAGATTTTTCTCAGTCCGGTGAAGCTGTATCTCCCATACCTGAAGTGAAGTCTCCTTGGTGGTAGCCCAAGAGAAGTTCTATAAATACCAGTGGCTGCTGTATATGTGTGTGAATGTTCCTACACACACACACGCACATGCACATAAACACACGTATACAAAATTTGTCCTAGATTTGATGCTGTTCCTGTTGGTGAGTTTACGCCTGTATTTTCAAAAGATTACTACTCCTTTCCTGACAAGGACAAAGTATGAGAAGAAATCATTTCCTGTATAAATAAGGATATTTGATAGAAACACTTAATTAGAAAAATAAACCTACAAGTTCATTGATTCATGGCACAAAAATTATCCACGGAAGCTGATTCACTCTACCAGGAGATAAGAAACAAGATCAATGTTTTACAAAGTGATATATCCTAACCTTCAATTACCTCATGTCATAATTAAAACCTGCTGAGGTATAAAACTCCTTATTTCAGGGCTGACAGTCAGTGTGACATTTTATGTCAAATAACACAAAACCACCACAGAAGCCAAGTAAGAAGACGTTACAGTAAGAGAGGGAATGAAGAGAGAAAAAGAGACTTTCAACCTGAGAGCTCATTTAAACATCAAAAATAAAAATGATAAAACTTTAAGAGCAATAAAAGGAAGAGACGCATGGGTGGATGGTCCCTTTTGTGAAAGCAAGACACCCCCAGAGAGCAAGAGCCGTGAGGGCATTAACACAGCTTCCTCCCAGTAGATTCTTACAGACATGTTTCTCAGTGCGGTTGCTTTAGTGTTTTTCTTCTTATTTGCCTTTCTTCTAAAATAATAAAGCATTCTTTTCCATGAAAAAAATAACAATAATAAAATTACATCATGGGACATGTAGAAAACAGGGAAAAGAGACAATTACCCCTAATTCCATCACCCTAACTAAACCAGGGTCAGCATTTGCTCTAACGTCATATATTTTATATCCTCTCTCTTTTTTATTTAACATGATGTTAGTTTGTCTTTGGGGAAGGGGACAGTAGTTCAGCTGAGAGTAATAGCTATTATACACTTTACCATATAAACATGGAAGTATATTGTGTTATTAATAGAATAAACATGACTACGCAAATACAAATACACAGCACTCTCGCATGTTGTTTGGAAAAGTCATGCTATGCCTTGCACTTGGATGTTCCACCACATGTACACACATTTCCAAGTAAATCAGGACAGAGCTAGAATGAACTTAACGCAGCTCAAAGAAGAAATAAATAAATAACCAACTCTAGAGACACACAAATGCAGTAGCTGAGAAAATAAGAGAAAGGGTCAAACTCTGGTTTATGAAGTGACAAGAAACACATGATAACACCACAAATCATAGCATTGGCTAAATAAAGGTCAATGTTCTAAAACAGATCTACACTCTTCGACATTAATGAGACAGTGCTTTTGTTGCTCTAATGAAATCATGGTCACCAGCATTAACTATAGCATATCTATTAAATAGGGCCAGCTAAAAGCTGATGTGAACTTGAGATTGATCTAACATCTACCAGACAGACGCAAGCAGCCGTGAGTAATCAAAGAACACATATACTAAGAAAATTTGAAAGTCAGGGTTCAAATTTATAGGAATGGCACAACAAGGATGCCTTTCGTCGTGCCCAAAGTCATGAGGTCAAACATATGTCAGATGTGATATCATAGGCTAGATTTATTAGAATATAGCCAAGCTCTCCCCAACCCAGTATAAGCCCTCACAGACTATTGTAATGCTCTGTGCAAAGAATTCACGTTCAATCACTTGTTTTCTTAACATTCTTATCAAGGAGTTATTCCCTAGAATCACATCACTTAAGTCTAAGCAAGGTGGAAAGTGTGGGATAGCACGAGTCCGGGAATCAGGCCATGGGGTCCCTCGTCCCTAACTGGGTGACTTTGGAAAAATAACTTAACATCTCTGGGCCTCAGTTCATTCACCTATAAAATGAGAGCCTTAGACTAGATGATGTCTGAGGGTTTGGGCATCTCTGATTAAATCCTCAAGAGACTTCAGAAGTTATGTAGGGCCTTCTACCCCTCCGAGGGAGAGTTTTATTCTAAGAGATCTGCACATCACCTTGGGCACTTCTACTAAAAGTCAGGCAAGGGGGAAGAGTCAAGATATTATCCAAATGAAAGAAATGCTTTTCATTTTAAAAATTAGAAATGGTATTAAGGAAGAAATCACAAATTCTTGGATTTCTTCAACAAATCCTGAAGTCCGTCTATGTGTAAGGGTCTATACCCCTATAACTTGACTCTATCTGCTCAGGACCAGAATGCCTGGTTGAGCCTGAGGATTCTTGGGGACTCAGTACAAAGGGAAGGGGCTACGAGAGATGCTGAGAGGCCCTACGTCCCCCTAAATGTTCTGTAACCAAAGAGCAAGATGGTGACCTCCAGCAGCATTTTTACCACAAATGGTACCCACACCTCCCAGTGGAAAAGTTGTGTTCCTGGTCGAGAAGGAGGGTTTTATGGAAGGTGTGTAGTTATTTGTGTGAATGTATATGAGTGCATACTTGTATGTGAGGGTACGTACAAGCCAATGTGTGTAATGTGTGCCAGTATATGTGTGTAGTTTTGTGTGTGTGCCATGTGCATGTAGTTCTATGTGAAGGTTTATAATTACATGTGTCGGTATTTATGCATAAAAAATTGACACGAGCCTATGTAAGTGCGTGTAGTTATGTATGAGTTTATGGCATGTGCGTGAGAAGACTGGGAACTGAAAAGCTCAACGCCACAGACATGATTCGAGGCGTGTGGCTAGCTTGGTTTTCATAGGATCATGTCTGCTTGCAGACTTTTGTTCACACAACTAATCCTCTTTTTTTTTTTGCAGTGGCATAGGGCTTGTTCTTTTTTGGCTGACAGTCTGCCTGCTAAGCAAACAGGCAAGTGGGTGAAGCTGCAGGTGCAGGGACAGGTGCTCTTGAAATAATTGCACACACTCTCAGCCCTGGGTGATAGCCCACTGATGTACAACTCAGCCTCAGGCAAGGCTATGGGCAGGTCTGGAGAAATTCTCATAGACCAGCCACAGCTTGAGCAGGGAACACAGGAAGTAGTAGCAAACAGGTCAACTTGATTCTTGTCTTTCTAAGTAAGAGAGGAGCTCCTCACATGACCACTATTTCTAAAAAAGGTGACATCCTTGGAGGCAGAGTCATAGTCTCTGAGATATATATGTATATATCAGACATATATATATATCTATGTATATATATATATGTCTTTACTAAACTATCAGCTAGCTGAAACCAAGCCCCTGAATATTAAGACTGTTTCTCTGAATTAAAAACCAAAGAGAAAGTGTCCGATCCATTTATGTTTTAATCATACATGAAGGTACCAAACCAGAGTTGATTGCAGATGCTACCAGCCAATCAGTCATGCCCATAACTCATCCTTTGTGCAGAGAGATTTTTTGCTATGATACAATTCATCTCCGAAAATATCTAGTATTGACTAGCGGTGTTGTCATAGCTGGACCATCTGGCTTCTCCCTTGCCCATTATTAGAAAACTGATTGAGAAATCCTTCAAATCAGTCTGGGAGTAATTTAAAGCAATACCCAAAGGAACGACAGTGAAAGCGTTTTATAACAAATTAATTGCCTGCCATACAAGTTAACTGATGATCTTCGAAAGTTAAAGGAAACAAAACAACTAAACATAAACAAAATTTGAGACAAGAACAGAATGGGAAAAAATAGTCACAACAAATAGAACAAAGCATTAATATCTAGGATACAAATAGAAACCACAGAAAGCAATAAGAAAAGACAACAAAGAAGAAGGTGGAATAGGCCGAAGGAACTGCCTACCCGGCTGCAGGTGATGAGAGGCAGGGGCAGAGTCTATGGAGAATTTTTTTTCCTGTGTTTTTTTTTTTAATTTATTAACATATAATGTATTGTTTGTTTCAGGGGTACAGGTCTGTGAATCGTCAGTCTCACACAATTCACAGCACTCACCATAACACATACCCTCCCCAATATCCATAACCCAGCCACCCCATCCCTCCCCCACCTCCCCTCCATCAACCCTCGGTTTGTTTCCTGAGATTAACAGTCTCTTACGGTTTGTCTCCCTCCCCGGTCCCATCTTGTTTCACTTGTTTCCCTCCCTATCCCCCATGACCCCCCTTCCTGCCTCTCAAGTTCCTCATATCAGAGAGATCATATGATAATTGTCTTTCTCTGATTGACTTATTTCGCTTAGCATAGTACCCTCCAGTTCCATCCACAGCATTGCAAATGGCAAGACTTCATGGCTTTTGATGGCTGCATAGTGTTCCATTGTGCGCGTGCGTGCGTGTGTGTGTGTGTGTGTGTGTGTGTGTGTATACCAAATCTTCTTTATCCATTCATCTATTGATGCACATCAAGGTTCTTTCCATAGTTTGGCTATTGTGGACATTGCTGCTATCAACATTGAGGTACACATGCCCCTGAGGATCACTACCTTTGTATCTTTAGGGTAAATACACAGTAGTGTGATTGCTGGGTCGTAGGGTAGCTCTATTTTCAACTTTTTGAGGAACCTCCATATTGTTTTCCAGAGTGGCTGCACCAGCTTGCATTCCCACCAACAGTGTGGGAGGGTTCCCCTCTCTCTGCGTCTTCACCAACATCTGTTGTTTCCTGACTTGTTAATTTTAGCCATTCTGACGGGTGTGAGGTGGTATCCCACTGTGGTTTTGATTTGTATTTCCCTGATGCCAAGTGATGCTGAACACTCTTTCATGTGTCTGTTGGCCATTTGGATGTCTTCTTTGCAGAAATGTCTGTTCATGTCTTCTGGCCATTTCTTGATTACATTATTTGTTCTTTGGGTGTTGAGTTTGATAAGTTCTTTATAGATTTTGGATACTAGCCCTTTGTCTGGTATGTCATTTGCAAATATTTTTTCCCATTCTGTCAGTTGTCTTTTGGGACTTCACCAAGATAAAAAGCTTTCACACAGCAAAGGAAAGAGTCTATGGAGAATTTAAAAACAGTAATGAAACCAACCACTAGCCAGTCTGCTTTTTACCACCACCATGCACAGCAATCCTGAATAACACCAGTGGAAAGTTGTCCTCATTTCCAGAGACGGTCACTCCCACTATGTATCCCACATTTGCATACCACTAGCATGAAGCTCATAGAAGAAGAAATGCAAATGACCAAAAACACAAGAGGCCAATAAAAAAGGGAGATATTCTATCGCTTTTGCCCATTAGACAAAAATGTAAATATTCATAATATTCCATTTTAGCAAGGATGAGAGCAAATGGATACACTCAAAAAGTGCTGGTACAGGGGCACCTGGGTGGCTCAGTCAGTTAAGCATTTGCTTTGGCTTAGGGTCCTGGGACTGAGCCCCCAGTTGTGCTCCCCACTCAATGGGGAGTCTGTTTCTCCCCCTCCCCCCGCCCCCCGCTCATGCTCTCTCTCTCTCAAGTATAAATAAAATCTTTTAAAAAATTGTTGGTACAATGTTGGGTCATCTGTCTTTTTCTTGTCCATTTGTAGGAGTTCTTTGGAAGGGCAATTTAGGAGTATGTACTCAGTTCTTCTAATGTGCAAAAATAAATATAATCTGGCAAAGAACAGACATACGGCTCTTGCCTACCTGTATCTTTTCCTTGGAGGAAGCACTGGACCCAGCTACATATAATCTGGATGGGGCCATCAAACACAGGGTCCTAACCCCCCAGCCAAGCCTGGCCTCAGGGCTGGGCCTAAATCAGCAGAACACTTGCTATAGGATTTAGTTCAGCCAGTGGCAGCTCCAGGATTTCCACAGAGGAGCTTCTGGAACAACAATCTGCTTGAAAGAGGGACAGGAGACTACTTGACCTGTCTTGAAGCTGGAGTGGCTGCATGGCAGCCACACTGTTTTGACACGTATGTTATCTTGGGGTTTGTGGGCACTGAAACTCCTGCAACCCAGCATGCCTAAATTCACCACAAATAGTCCAGTCTAATTGAATGGTTGGTTCTTACTGCTGCCCACGTGGAGATGGCCTATGGGCAGGATAAAGTCCAGCGACAATGAATGGAGTCGAAAGATGAGGAGAAACACAAACGTGGTAACCCTATTGGGCCCTGGATCCAGTTGGTCTTTTTAGATCAAATAGTTCCCCTTTTCATGAAGAGGGTGTGAGTCAGGTTGCTGTCATTCACAATCAAAGAGCTCTGAGTCACAAAGATGAGGAGAAGTTCAAATAGGTGAAGTGTGGCACACCAAGAAGGAAAAGAGCTTAAAGTTGTAATAATTGAATGTATATCAAAATGTTTTAAAAATCTCATTTCTCACTTTAATTTTTCACCTTCTCCTTAGAAGCTTTTTATCACAAAAATGATGAACTATGGGGTGCCTGGGTGGCTCAGTCATTAAGTGTCTGCCTTCAGCTCAACTCACGATCCCAAGTCGTGCTGGGATCGAGCCCCACATCCGGCTCCCTACTCAGCAGGAAGCCTGCTTCTTCCTCTCCCACTCCCCCTGCTTGTGTTCCCTCTCTCAATGTGTCTCTCTCTGTCAAATAAATAAATAAAATCTTTAAAAAATTAAAAGATGAACTAGTACAACATAAATTCTTCCATGTAACCCACCACCCAGGTGGAGAAATAGAACACCACCCAGCATTTTAGAAGTTCCCCCTTCCCTTCTCAATCACTCCCCACCCCACCCCCATCCCCCATGCCGCCCCACCCCCGCAACCCTCTTCTCCAGAGGAAACCACTCCCCTGATGAATAACAACATGGACTTGTTTTTGTCTCTGTGTGTGTGTGTGTGCTTATGTGTGTGTTGTTTTGTTTTGTTTTTTTTACTTTATAAGAGTATTATTTTGTGTCTGCCTCCTCTTTTGCTCCAACTGTGTTCATGAGCTTCATCCTTGTTACACTTGAAGGAGTAGTTCGTTCATTTGCATTGCCATATAGTAATCAATTGTAGGGCTATACTACAATTTATCTATCCATTCTAACGTTTGACTGACATTCAAATTGTTTCCAATTATTGGCTACTACAAATAATGTTGCTGTGACGTTTCCTAAGTGTATACTTTCAGAAGTTGTGGGGCTATATGGCATATTCCAAATAGTTTTCCAAAGAGATTATACCAATTGTTTCAACTACCAGTGTATGAGAGTTCCAGTTGCTCCTTGTCCTCCTGCTGGGATCATCAGCCATTTTAACCTTAGCTAGCTGGGTGTGTGCAGTTCCTCATTGTAGCTTTAATTTACCTCTCCTGGATAACTAATGAGGTTGAGCCATATTTTCTTACAGTTATTGGCCAAGTGGGGAGATCCTCTTTTGTGAAACACACATTCATGATTTCCCCCTCTTTTTCTCGTATTAAGTCATCTGGGTTTTTTTTCTTGTTCATTTGTGGAGTTCTTTATACTTCTTGAAAGACTTTATTAATCAATGTAACAACAAATTCTACTCTTCAGTTCTGCAGCTTTTACTCTCATAATGATACATTTTGATTAGCAGAATTTGTCAATTTAATGATGTTTAATTTATCAGTCTTTACCTTTTTGACAAATACATGTGTTTGCTGTTTAAGAAATCTTTGTTAACCTCAAAATTATGAAGGTGTTCTTTCATGTTATCTTCTAGAAGCTCTTTTACCTTTTACATTTAGATCCACAACCTACCCAAAATTAATTTTTGAGGAGAAAGTGACATAGAGACTCAGATTAATTTTTTTCTACATGAATAGTGCATTCATCAAGCACCACTTATTTAAGCAAAACATTTTCCTCCACTGCTTTTTTAATGCTCTTAGTCATAAACTGAACATCCATTTGCGGGTAGGTCTTTTTCCAGATTCTCCATTCTGTTCCACTGATTCATTTACCCTTGCACCAATACATTGTTGTAATGACTGTAGCTCTTTTTTTATTTAAATTCAGTTAATTAACATATAGAGTATTATTTGTTTCAGAGGTAGAGTACTGTGGCTTTATAATGTCTTTATAGGCAATAATCCAGGTCTTCTACTTTGTTGTTCTTTAAGATAGTGTTGGCTATTCTTAAACTTTTTATTTCCGTGCATAATTTAGAACCAGTTTATCAATCTACATACACACACACACACACACCCCTGGGATTTTCATGAGGATTGGATTTAATCAATAAATCCATTTGGGAAGAATTGATATTTTCATAATATTGAGTTTTCCAATCCATTAATGTGGTAAAGATCTCCATTTATTTATGTTTGTTTGATTATTTTTCAGAAATATTTTGTCATTTTCTGGTGTGTTTGCTCATTTTCCATTAGGTTTAATTTGGTATTTTGTGATGATATTTAAAATGCATTTATTTAAAATGTTACATTAACTTTGGAATAAACTCAACGTGGTCATGAAGTAATATCCTTTTCACATTATTGGATTTGGTTTGTTTATATTTTGTTTAGGATTTTTGCATCAATGTTCATGAAAGAGGTTAATTTTAATTAATTTTAATTCTCTTATAATGTCCTTGTCATTATGAGTTGGGAAGTTTCCTTACTTTTCTCTTGTTTGGGAGACTTTGAGTATGGTAAGTGTTCTTCTCTCCTTAAACATTTAAAAGAATTCTTTGTTAAGCTATCTGGGATTTAAATTAGAGATTTAATTTTATTTCATAGATTTGCCCATTTTTTGTATCAGTCTTTGGGGGCTGTATTTTTTAAGAAATTAACCCATTGCATCTAAATTTTTAAATTTATTGGCACAAATTATTCATGATATCTTTTTAATTTTTTTTTAATTCTGCAATATCTGTAGTATTTGCTATTCCTGATAGTGGTAATTTATGCCTTCCCTCCATGTCTTTTATTAGTCTTACCTGAGTGTTATTAATTATAGTATAGTGTTCACAAAACCAACCACTGGCTATTTTATTTTCTCTGTTTTACATTTTGTTTTCTGTTTCACTAATTTATGTCAATTTCTTGATGCTTAATTGGCTGGTCTCTATCTAACCCCTTGAGATAGATGTTTAGATTGCCAATTTTCTTCCTTTCTTCTTTTCTAACATATGTATTTAAAGCTATCTACAAATGGCTTTTCCCTGCATCCCACAAATTTTGATCTATTGTATTTATTACTATTCAACATATTTCCTAATGTCCACTATTTTTTTCTGACATATGTTTAAAAGTACATTGATTCATTTCTAAACAGAAAATTTTCTATTTATCTTTACTTTTGAATTAGTAGCTTAATTCTTCTATGATTTTAAACCACATTCTATGTGATTTAATTTATCTGAAATTTGTTGAAACTTCGTAGACCAGCATATAGTCAATTTTGGCAAGTGTTCTATGTGTAGTTGTTGAGTGCAATGTTCTATATAGACGAAATAGGTCAGTTTTATTGATCATGTTGTTCAAAGCTTCATCCTGTTTGATTGATTAACTTATTGATTTTTAGGTCACTAGTTCTATTAGTTGTATGATTATGATATCCTTATGTTGGAATGACCATTTCATTATTATGAAATATCTTTTTTTATCTTTAGTAATGTTTGTTGCTTTAAAGTCTACTTTGTCTGATATATAAGTAACTAAGCTTTCATTTGGTTAATATATACATGCTATGTCTCTTTCCATTCTTTTATTCTCAACTTTCCTGAATTCTTATAATTTGCATCATGCACTTGTATTCAACAGTGATTTGAGTTTTGTTTTGGTTTGCTTTTTGGTTTGTTTATTTTGTTTTGTCTAACCTGACCATTTTTGTCTTTTAAAGAGAATTTTTTATACCTTTACATATAATGTTATAACTCCTATATATAAATTTAAACTCACTATCTTGCTATTTGTTTTAAATTTATTCCATCTGCTTTGTGTTTCTTCCCTCCCCCCCCTTTCTTTTCATATCTTCCTTTGGACTATGAATGTTTATTATTTTTATTACCCCATCTTCCCCCTTGGTTAACTATTTTTAATTATACCATCTTTCATATGCTTTTATTGGTTGCTATGGAGATTTCAACATTTACCTTTAACTTAGTCAAGTCTAATGAATAGTATTACATTTACCATTTCCTAGCTGAAGCAAAACCTTAGTACATTTAACTCCATCCAGTCCCTTTCTATGTCCTCTGATTCATCTTCCAGTTTATGATCTCTCTCTTCAACTATATCTAAGCCATGTTAAATCACTCTATTGCATTCTTAATTATAGATATTAGATACGAATGTTCAAATTTAGACATTCCATTTGATTTGTTATAGTTTCCTGTGCAATTCTCTATCTCATCATTTAAATTCTTAAACATATTAATCACCATTATTTTAATGCCTTTGCCTGATCATTGCAATATCTGGATCTCTTCAGGGTTTCCTACCCTCAGTTTTCAATAATTTTGCCTTGATATACTGGATGATTTCTGTTTGGATACAGGGCATTTTCTATTAAAATTTTTTTGAAAACTTGGGGTGCCTGGGTGGCTCAGTGGGTTAAAGCCTCTGCCTTCAGCTCAGGTCATGATCTCAGGGTCCTGGGATCGAGCCCCACCTCGGGCTCTTTGCTCAGCAGGGAGCCTGCTTCCTCCTCTCTCTCTGCCTACTTGTAATCTCTCTCTCTGTCAAACAAATAAATAAAATCTTTAAAAAAAATTTTTTTTTGAAAACTTAAGTTCTGGACGGTGTCATCTTCCTAAAGGGAGCTTATTTTTGCTTCTAATAGGCATTTAAGGTGGAGCAGATTACTTCATCCAACCATAAATTGAAGTGATTTGAAGTTGAACTTCTGCCTTTTTAAAGAGTCCTCTATTTCTTATGGTTTATGGTGTAGTCATTTAAGAGTCCCAACCAAAAGCATGGAGTGTTTGCCAGGACCCTAAATCATTGGCTGATGCTAAACTCTAATTTTTGTTTCTGATACTTCATAAAACTGCAGGAAGCTTTACTTAGCTTCTCAGCCTCTCAGCCACAGCTTGGATATTTGCAAGTGCCTGGAGGGGAAAACAAGTCTCATCGTCACTCTATTTCTCCGGGGGTTTTGTTTGCTTGTTGTTGTTCTTCTTCTTCTTGTTTTCCTTTTCTTGAGACCTTGTCCCCTCAAAATTTTGCTCCCCAGGTAGCTTTCCAATGCCTTCAAACAGATGTTGTATGTATATTCTCCAGCGTTTCTAGTTGTTCTTGGAGAGAAGGTAACCCTCTAACAAGTGATTCCACCTTTACCAGAAGTAGAATTCCCACCCAGCTTGTCTTTTGTTAATGAACTTCATTTTCTTGAGATTTTGGAGATTCATCATATTTCCTTTGAGCTCTAAAATTAAATGATTCCAGATGAATTTGTCTCCTTCAAGTTTCTGTTTCTTGTAAGAACCAACCATGAGGGATCTGTTTTGTTGTTTTAGCTAATATTTTGACCTTTATTATTATATAATGAAAATATTAAAGATCAACCATGGTTTGAAGTGAGGAAAATGTATTAACCCATGTGCCAAGGACTCTGAGGCCACAGCTGATCCCAGGAAAGTATGACTTGAGAAATGAATGATGCCCCCCCAGAGGGCGGTGGTGGCAGGGTGTGTACCAGGCATTTGTTAGATAATCCCAACCTGTGGATTCATCCTCTGAAAAGTTGCTTTGCATTCACTTAAATTTTAAAGCGATTCAGCTAGTGCCTCTCTTATAGTGGGTAAGGATTTGCTAACATGAAAGATACTCCTCTCATAAACTAAGAGACTAGCAACAACCAAATCCTAAGGACTGGTGGGTTCCCATCACTTTGTATAAGAATTTAATAGTATGAATTAGAGAGAAGGGGGTGGGAAGCACATTGTTGGTTGTCTTAGTCCATCCAGGCTGCTATAAAAATTATCATAGACTGAGTGGCTTATAAACAACAGAAATTTATTTCTCATACTTCTGGAGGCTGGGAAGTCTAAGATTGAGGTGTTGACAATTTAGTGTCTGGTGAGAGCCTGCTTCCTAATACATAGATGTCCAACTTCTCACTGTGTCTTCATGTGGCAGAAGGGGCAAGAAAGTTCTCCTGAGCCTCTTTTATGAGAGCAGGAATTACATTCATGAGGGCTCCACCCTTATGACCTAATCACCTCCCAAAGGCCCCACCTCCTAATACCACGCACTGAGGGTTAGAATCTCACATATGAATTTTCCAGGAATACAGTCCATAACATTGGTTGAAACTCAGCTGTCAGAAAACGGAGGGTAATTACGGTGGCCATATTTTCTAACCCCCAAATAGAGGCACTGTCTGACAAGGGCCAATACTCTTCTACCAGCAATAAGACACTAAACATCAAGACTGACTGGGAGAAACGAGCACAAAGGGATAAAAAAAATACAGTTCTGTCAGTGGTTCAAGATATTCTTGATTTTCACTAACTGGGTTCCAAGATGAGGCTTTAGAGAGTTGGCCATTTTGATGAGATTTTCCAGAGCCGTTCTGGGAGGGAAGGGCCTGCCAGGGGTCTGGCCTCAGCCTCCAAGCTGCTCCCGGACCCAAGTGTCTGCAGGGAAGCAGATAACTGAATCCTAACACGCTTGTTTTAGCCAGTGGCTTTGCTCCTCATCTCCATTCTCCCAGTCAGCTTCCAGAGGCCTTTACTCTGAAACTGCCTCAGAGCAGAGACAGACGGCAGCAGCTGCCACCGCGTGATAATGGGCTGTACTGCTGCTTGCCCACAAGAGCTGCTTTGAGATGACGATTTGCATTCCGGCCTGCCCAAACCCACAGCCTCCTCTCCCGCCAGCTTCGGCACAGAGAGGACGGGAGTGCCACCTACTGGAGCGCTGGGGGTGTAGCCAGCCACGCAGCCAGCCCAGGCCTGCTTGTCACCCAGCAACGGCACTGAAAACCACCTTTGTACCCCGATTAAGTAGGCCTCCTCTTTGCCAACTGCAGTGACTGCTGACCACAGTTAGGCTGAAAAAGTCTCAAGGAAGTTTATTCTGCTCTGAACAAACGAAACCAAACTGCAGTTGGGATCCAGGCTGTATTCCACTTAAGTGAGAAGTGGGCGAGCCAGCAAATGCAGAGTTTAACACAGAACACAGTTATTAGGTACTTAACCCCGTCCTGGACACTGGTGAGGCACCAGCATAGCAGGATGAATGGCCTACACTAGACAAACAATGGAAGGATGAAGAACCTATATCTGCATTCCACCACTGACCGAATACACTCAAGAAACCCAGCCAGAATTTATTCCACAAAGTCTCTCAAAGTATGGAGTTTGGGGGATCTGAATTTTCCATTCTTCCCTGAGTTCTAGGGACACTGTCTCAAAGCTTCGATTAAGAAGTCATGAGGACTTCTTTATTGTTATTGGGCTTTTTGAGTCACCAATTAACACATGATATATTTGGAATTTTGTTCTCAAAATAGCTGCTTCGTGAATGCCCTAAGCATCCTTTTGACCTGCTTTCATAAAACCTTGCCATGACAACCCTCAAAGAGCTAAATCCTTTCCCTGTATTCACAGACGCTTCTACATGTGTTAATAGCACATTTCTGACCAATCGATCAAATACATTTGTCGATATTTTTAATGTCTAAAGACATCAGAAAATCTTCCTTAAAATACATGCATACATACTTACATAAGTCAGTAAGTAAACACCCTAGTAAATCCAGAACACACCTTGGTGACTCGGTCGCACACGTGAAGCTGGGCAGCGGAACTGAACACCCTGAGGGGCCCCTTCCTCCCTGAGAGACTCTGGGGCTTCAGCCTTTGTGTGTCGCCACCTTCCAGGCATATTTTAATGAGCTGGACAGGTGGGCCTCCACCATTAAGAGGAGACCAGGTAAATACACCCACTGCAGCCCTCATTCTTGCCAGACTATCTGTGCTTATCTGAGGACAGGGCTCATAATTCATGTCACGTTTTTGAGGTATACAGACTGGTAAGCTTCCCTCCATTCCTCTCCATCCTGCCTGTCCCTCACACTCAGCAAGAAGCTATTCGCTGTTACCTCACCAACCCAAAAACACTCAAGCGCTGGGGATAGGCTTGGTGAAAATAAACAGGAAATGACACAAAATGAAATGAAATGAAATAATCCTAGATGCCGATATGGGCAGGAACCTCAAAATACCAATTCAATCTCTGATCTTACTCTGAGCTTTGGGGCCTTCTATACTCCCTGCCAAAAGGTCATCAACACTTTAAAACACTTTAGCGATGGGAACTTCCTCCAAAGCAGCTCACTCGTTGCTTAGATGATTCTTCCTTATATCAGCCAGAATATGATTTAATAACAGCCCACATTTGTTAGACACTCTATTTTGTATGTACAATAGCTTATTCTCCTCAATAATGCTATGAGAAAGATACTGATATTACCTTGCTCTGCATATGAGGAACTGAGGCTTAGAGAGGTTAAGAGGCCTGCCCAGGGTCATCCAACAAGCAAGAGATGATGCAAGATTCGAACACAGGTGGTCTGACTCCAGAAGCTCTCTAAATTCTGGGTTCTGTAGAGCGTAAAGATTCCCGCCTCCTCTAACTTCTGCTCATGGTCCTCGGTCTACCCCCTTAGGCCACAGAAGCATCCTATTTCTCTTCCACCGGACAGCTTTTGTGCTTAGCCTAGAGGAGGTGCTGGCTCTTCCCCCAGCTAATCACCCAGGTCCCTAACACATCTCATGTGACATGGTTCTTATTTCTCTCCTTCTCCAGGTCCTCTAATTCGACATGCCCCATTCGGTCTCTGCCCCTTTGAATGTGTTCCCCAGATCCTAACATTACTTATCCTTGATGTGATTTGACCAGTTCAACGTTGAAAGCGTGACCACAGCCTGCATTCCAGACCAGCGTCGTCCAACGCAACAATGATAGAAATGTGATATTGTTGGGCACCTAGGTGGCTCAGTTGGTTAAGCAACTGCCTTTAGCTCAGGTCATGATCCTGGAGTCCTGGGACTGAGTCCTGCACGGGCTCCCAGCTACTCGGGGAGTCTGCTTGTCTGCTTCTCCCTCTGACCTTCTCCCCTCTCATGCTCAAAAAAGAAGAAGAAGAAGAAGAAGAAGAAGAAGAAGAAGAAGAAGAAGAAGAAGAAAGAAAGAAAAAAGAAATGTTGTGTTGTTGTACTGGACTACTCAGGAGCCACTAGCCACTCTTGGCTGTTGAGTGCTTGAAATGTGGTTACTAAAACTGAGGAACTCAATTTTTATTTTATTTCATTTAACTAACATTATTTTTAGTGGGTACATAGTAGAGAATGTAAATCGAAATTCTATATTTCTAAATCTCATCTTAGGGCGCCTGGGTGGCTCAGTGGGTTAAAGCCTCTGCCTTCAGTTCAGGTCATGATCTCAGGGTCCTGAGATCAAGGCCCGCATTGGGCTCCCTGCTCAGCAGGGAGCCTGCTTCCTCTTCTCTGCCTGCCTCTAGGCCTACTTGTGATCCCTCTCTCTCTCTCTCTCTCTGTCAAATAAATAAATAAAATCTTTAAAAAATAAATAAATAAATAAATCTCATCCCGACCCATGTTGAACTGAATGTTCTCAATAAGTATGCCATCCCCGGGGCACCTGAGTGACTCAGTTAAGCGTCGGACTCTTGGTTTTGACTCAGATCATGATCACGGGGTTGTGGGATCAAGCCCAGCATCAGGCTCCATCTCAGCATGGATGGATTCTCTCCCTTCCCCCTATGCTCTCTTTCTCTCAAGTAAATAAATCTTAAAAAAAAAAAAAAAAAAAAAAAAAGTTATGCTATCCCCATCCTATTTCAGTTGGCTTTTGGGACCTCTGAGTATTTTACATTTATCTTGGACAGATGTCACTTCGAATCATTCCAGTCTTTTAAAATCATCCCCAATCTGATTTTGTCATTCAGAGTATTTAGGGTCTCTCATGCTCCATGTCACCTGCAAGTTGGCTAAGCATACTTGCTACATCTTTGCAAAACACAGCTAATGACATATGAGTAACAAAGTAGCTAACATTTACTGAGGGCTAAGTGCCAAGAGCTGTCTGTGCACTCCCGCAGTCTGTCCACACATCCTCATCCATACCCAGGACTGACTGGGCCCACCGTCCACACTCACCTGAGCAGCCTGCCTTCTACAAGGAGGAAACACATTCATATATGTGGGCACGCATGCACACACACACAGAACAACACCAGAAAAACCTCCTCCACAGAGACATCAGTTATGAATCTACATGCTGCACACTGTCACTCAATCACAATTGTCCTTGCTTCCAAGACTAGGTTTTTATCACGTTCACAAGAATGCTGTGAGAGTTCTTGTCAAATCTCTTGCTGAAGCACATATTCACAATATTTGTAAACACTGCCCCCCAAATACCTAACAACCTATTAAGAAATATAATGAGATTGATCTACCCTGATTTTTTCTTGAACTCATCTTGACTCTGGGAACCATCTAATGGTCATTCCTCATGTAGTGATTCACTCAAATCAAGGACACATTCCCCTGTCCATCAAGAAGAATTCAAAAACTGAGACATTAATGAAAATTTTATTTTAGCAAACTGTCTAGCTTGTCAAACAGCAATAGAGATGCATTTAAAGTTTAGAGAAAAGAACAGTTTGGAATAAAAAGCAAGATTTCAAGGAGAACATTTTTTAAAAAACATTTATTCATTTTTTTGAGGCGGGGGAAGAGGAAGAGAGAGAATCCTCCAGCAGACCCCAACTGAGCACAGAGCCCGACATGGGGATCGATCCCAGGATCTTGAGATCATGACCTGAGCCAAAACCAAGAGTCAGACACTCAACTGACTGAGCCACCCAGACAGCCCCAAAGAAACATTTTTTAAATGATCATATGTCTAATAGGACCTTAAATGAGATTTTTTGCCTGTTGCCCCAATTTCAACTAAAACCCCAAGATGGAGTACAAATGATAAAGCACCCCCGCCCCAGTCTTGAATCTGGACTGTCTTTGCAGAACTTTCTTAAAAGGTAGCCTCAAACCCCCATCAGCAGTCAGCTGTCTGAAGTCTATATATGAGAAAATTAGAATGATAAAGAAAGGACATGTTGGTGGGTGAGGATGTCTTGGCAGAGTTGTCAGACTGCTGTGCCATCTCTCTCTCGTCTCTACCACAGATGGTAGTAGAAGACATTCGAGGGGGTAGAGCATGTCCATGAGGCATCTGAAGAGGTAGAAAGAAAATCAGGAGAGTACATTGTCATGGAAACCAAGGGAAGGAACTGTTTCAGGGAGAGAGGGAATGGGGCAGCTACTGAGTGGCTCTGAGAGGTTAGGCTAAGGAGCGAAGACATGGCTCATATTTAACAATAATGGGAGACACCAGCTTCCTTGATTAGAGCAGTTTCCTCCGAGTGGTAAGATTGGGAAATGAGATCGTAGTAACTGAAGTGCTAACAACAGAAAATCCAGACAATTCTTTGAATTACGCTGTGAAAGGAGAGAGAGAGAAAGACTGGTCAGTGAAGATAAATGTAAATTCCAGGGAAGAATGCTTAAGATTTTAAATTATCGTTATAAAGCCCTCCAGAAAATCAACCTACAGTTTTATATGCGTTCCTTGGAGATTCTAACCAGTGGTGTAGGGAAAGTGATGAGCCTCGAAGAAAGCTATATGTGTATACACCTAAATGGGTTTTGGGGTTTTTTTTAAAGATTTTATTTATTTATTTGAGAGAGAGAGAGAACATGAACGGGGGGAGGGACAGAGGGAGAGGAAGAAGCAGGCCAACCCCCGCTGAGCTGGGAGCCCAGTGCAGAAGTCGATCCCAGGACCCTGGGATCATAACCTGAGCCTAAAACAGCCACTTAACTGACTGAGCCACCCAAGTGCCCCACCTAAATGATTTAATAATCTTTAAAACAAAGATCAATGTTCATTTAAGTTCTGCTGCATTAACCAAAATAAAAAATAAAAGAGAAAAGGATCATTCAAAGTTTGAGATTCCCGAAATGTCCAATTTATGCAACTGTGGAAGACTTTATCAAGGTTTCTGAGAACCCCGGGATGGTTTCAGCTAAACCAGAGGCACAATTCGCGCCTGTGAAACGGCCCCAGGTGAGCCCAACAAGATAAAATGTACCAATGCATACACATGGATATGATCTTTGCCAATTAGGTTCTTCATAAAGTCAGCCTCAGATAGGTTTCTAAACTGACCTGTGTAACTAGATGGGACTGAGAAACTCTCAAATGGAAATCTTCTACAGTTTCATTTCAGTCAAAAGAAAATAACGAAATTAAGAGTACATATCACTAGGGGGGCACCTAGCTGGCTCCGTTGGTGGAGTGTGCATCTCTTGATCTTGGGGTCGTGAGTTCGAGCCACACGTTGGATGTAGAGATGACTTAAAATAGAAAAAAAAAAAAGGAATACGTATCCCTTTTGGGACAGGAAGCAATGTGCTATGGTGTGGGTCCTGCGGGAATGAGGGGCCAGAGCACAAATGAAAGGTTAATCCTCGCTACGTAGGAAGCATCTGATTTTCTCTGGTGCTTTAAGCTCTGGGGCTGGTCTAAGGCCCCTCTCCAGCCTGGCTGTCCACCGTTTATCCCAAAGCGTTTCAGTTAGCCATTTTGAGAAGGGGGTCATGTTTTCCAGTTTTGAGTCCTTCTTTCACAGGGCCAAAGAAATAAATCAACCAAACCTTGAGGAGTCAACAGACAGGGAGATGCAGAAGAATCAGGATGGTGAATCTCTGAGGCAGAGGAAGAAAACAGGGAAGAGATACTAACATTAGAGAGGAAACGAGCCAGCCTTTTAAAGATAAGAAAGAAGGAATAAAGTTACAGATGCTGTGAAGTTTGGGAACTTGGTGGCAAGATGTTGAAGGATTTTTCATTTGTTGCCTTGAATTTCAATGTGAAGTCAAAGGCAAGGTCGTCCCCTGCAAGTGGGGAGCAGAAGTAGTGGTGGGAGGTGGTTAAAGAGAACAGAGAGGAGATTTCTTTTAAAAAATAAAATCTGCCATGGAATACGTGGCTGGGAAACTAATGAAAAGAGAACAAAATGATAGAGCTTTTGAGACCAGACAGACATGAGGAAGGGGAAGTGTCCCCAAATGCATGGGTTTGGGGAGCTCTCCAGCAGCTGGCCAGGCAGCGTGTGGCCCCGAGGAGATGCTCCAAGACACAAATGCCAGCCAGGGTACAGGGACTAAGTAGGAGAAAGTTAGCAAGACAGGACGTGAAGCACTGCGCCATGAGGTCCAGGCTGAACTGGAGTACCTGTCCCTCAGTAAATCCTTGTTAACAGAGAAAGAAGAAAAAACAATAGTTGTCCTTCCTCCCACCAAATGTAATCACCACACCCTACTGACTTTATGTAGTAAATACCTCTCCATTCTCTCCACTTCTACGACCTCACCACATGGTCACCAGTATCCCAGCATTTCCCACATCCACCGTTACTCACGGCAATGAGAAATCTTTTCCTTAAACACCTAAAGGTGCCTTCTCAACTCACTATCTTCCAGGAATAGGCCAAAATGACCAACTCAAAGGGGAAGAGCAGAGGCACCGCTGATGGTCCTCTGGGCCTTTCAGAAAACATGGAGTCGTTCTTTGGCCGCATACATGCAAATCTACAAGAAAGGGGATATGGTGGACATCAAGCGAATGGGTACTGTTCAAAAGGCCCCACAACTGTTAGCACGGCGAAACGGAAGTCTGCAGTGTTACCCAGCATGCTGTTGGCATCGTTGTAAACAGCAAGTTACGGGCAAGACTCTGGCCAAGAGAATTAATGTGGGTAGTGAGCACACAGAGCACTCTAAGAGCCAAGGTGGCTTCCAGACACGTATAGTGAGAAATGATCAAAAAAAGAAAGAAGCCAAAAGGAAAGCTACTCAGTTCAATGGCAGCGCCAGCCTACTCCACCCAGAGAAGCACATTTATGAGAACCAACAGAAAGAAACCATTTGCTATGAATTCAGGGCATAATGGGTGATCAAAACAAAACAAACAAAAACTCCGAACTGTTAAAACAAAAACAGAAACAAAACCCTAAACTTACCTTGCTTTTTCCTGCTCATACTCCCTCAGTGGTTTGTGAGAAGGATCCTAACTGAAGATCAAGGTACTTCAACCACACAGCTGACGAGATGTTTTCTCTTTCTCCTACATACTCTCTCATCTGACATGCCCTGGTTAGAAACTGTACCTCTCAGAGGGGCTGCCCAGATCCTAGACGAAATGGGATTGAACATGCAAGGACACTATTAGGGAAAATGCCTATGAGAGAAAATTAAGGAGATGGAGAAGGCTGGGGGAGCTGGGGGGGGGGGCCAGAATGCAGTCAGATGCCCAGGGAAGGACAGAGGGGAGCCAAGTGGGGGGAGCACCTGGATTTGCATGCAGTCTCAGGAAGATGGAGCAGGCTGTAGGGGAGTCTGCAAGCTGAAGATGGCCCTTCAGGCACCCTGGGTCTCCCAGGCAAGGCCCCGCCTTGATCACTACGCTGTGCTCAGCCACTGGCTGGGAGCCACTGGTGTGAGTGCAGCTCAGAGCCAACACAATGAGGAATTTCAACTCATGGCAGCTGGACCCTTGGTTTCTCTCCTAGTCACTGGAGGTCTGTGAAGCACATTCTTAGGACCACCTTGAGCTAGTCTCAAATCCTTAATAAAGTGTCACAGGTGCTAGAAATGCTGACCTTCACCCACTATTCCAGCCTTACCCAACTTTGCTCCAACTATATCAGATTTCTCTCAAGTACAGAACACACCATGCTACTCTTTATCTCGGCTTTGTATGTTCTGTATCTGCTACCGAGAAACCCCCACTTGGCTTAGCTATCTTCTTTACTCAACTTTTACTCTTATCTTCCCTTAAACACCATCTCCTCAACTCCCTTGCCAATATTCCTCAGACTGGATTCATGCCCTGCAACGGGCTCCCATGACAGACAGTTCTCCAATATAGAATAGTAAGCATTTGAGTAAGATGAGTAAGCATTTGTCTAGTGTCTGGCTCTGCCACCAGATGAAGTAGCTGCATGACAGATGGAACCATCTGTCTCACTTGCTACTGGACCCCAGGGCCTAACACATGGCCGATGCTCAAGAGATGCAGGAAACCATCTTGACTGCAGGCCCGGTAAAAGGAGATCAGGTAGAAGGTGTCGGATGGCAAGACATCAGGGCAATCACAGTCCTAGAATGCCAGCTAAGGTTGAGGTTTAGGAGAAAAATTTAGTAAGCAACCTAAAGCAGGAGGATTAGAATAGAAAGTCAAATAAAATGGTTTATTTTGTAAAGAAAAGTTAAGGCAAAGATCAAACTAACAATGTGACCATTTTTGCTGAATTGAGTGTGACTCTAGGCTATAACAATAGATATTTTTCAAATAATATGGCACCTGAAGGTTGTTATCAGTCAGGACTAAATTCAGCTGTGGATAGTGGGGTGGGGATGGGAGGGACTAAACACGAAGCTCGAGCCATCAGGGATCCTAGCGTGAAACAGAAGGCACATTCAAAGGGGTTTAAACAGAACAAAATTCCAGGAAGGCACTATTAGAGAGGTGTGGCCAGGTTAAGGAAACCACTAAGGAATGGGTGGGGAAGCTCTGTGGGGTTATCAAGAGCAGGAAGCCATTACCACCTCTAGGCTGAAGGGACAATGGAGGAATGGTGTTACTGGAGCCCATCAAAGCTGGAGCCAGGAAGAAGGGGCCACTGGGCAGGAGCTCTGGCCACAGAGGAACAGAGCCTCCACTAGAATGAAAACAATGCAAGCAAGGTGGGAACAGAAAAAAAAAAATCATTGTTCTCTTCTCCCCATTGATCTGCCAAGGGCCTCAGTGGGCCAAACCCAACCAGAAGCTAAAGGACAAGGGAGTCTCCAACGATACAGATCATGGAAGACAGAGTGGAGAATGGATGTGGGGAGAGGGCTGCAAAGGAAACCAACCAACACAATAGCTTATCGATCTCACATTACTGCAGGTCCTGATGTAGGTGCCCCAGGACTCAGATGCCAGCTCCATGGTCTTCAGGAACCCAGGCTCCTTCTAACTTTCTGATCCATTGTCTTTAACAGCTGGCTTCCTTCCTTACATTCATGTCATGGTAAAGATGGCTTTCGGTGCTTCTCATAACCATTCCTATTCCAGAAAGGAAGGAGAAAAGGGAGAAGGCCAAAAGGGACCTTCCAGCTGAGCAGGGCCTCCCTGAAGGAGTTGCCTGGTAGCCAACCAAAGACTTCCACAGACGGCTCATTAGCTACCCACAGGGAGCTGCAAAATGTATGCAGTACTTTAGCTCCCTGAAGAAAATCATGGGCTTTTAGTAAAGAAAGGGTAGGAGGAATATTAAGTAGGCCCTCCTTGGAACAATGATTGAAGAAACATTTCCAGAGATGAACTTACTGAGAGATGGTCTGACTTTTCAGAAGAGAAAAACTTGTTTGCCTCATATAACAACTTTACCACCTAATATCTATTTAGGTTTCCACAGGTTCCTGTGATTCATAATCTTCCTAAACCACAGAGACCATTTGCTTTACATCTTCTTATTGACGTAATTGTCAAGGAATATCTGTCAATTAGTGATTGGCTGATTTCCTTAGTTGATTTTAATGAATCATACTTCCAGCTGATGAAAGATGAAAACCTCATTATTCTCTCAGTAGATATCTATTGTCTGCTTACTATGTGCCAGGTACCATTCCAGATGCTGACATACAGCAGTGAACAAAATAGAAAAAAAAAATCTCTGTCTTCATGGAGCTTACATGCTAGTGGGGAAAACAAACATACAATATGATATATAAATACATGTTAGTTGGTTCTAAGTGCCTTGAAGGAAAATAAAGCTGGAAAGGGAAGAGGAGTGTTAGATAGGAGTTGCAATTTTCTGCAGTTGGAAAAGACCTGAGAAGACAATATAGGAGTATAACCCTATGAGAGGGCATGATTTGCAAGTAACGGAGAGGAGAGTAGCTCAGGCTGAGAATAGCAACAGGTAGAAGAGGTAATTCCCTGGGGCTCCTAGGTGGCTCAGTCTGTTAAGTGTCTGCCTTTGGCTCAAGTCATGATTGCAGGTTCTTGGTATGAAGAGCAGGCTCCCTGCTCAGTGGGGAGTGTGTTTCTCCCTCTCCCTCTGCCCCTCCCTCCTGCTGTGCACTCGCTCGCTCTCTTTCTCTCTCTCTCTCTCTCTCAAATAAATAATTAAATCTTGAAGAAGAGGTAGTTCCATGAGGGAGTGAGGGGTATGGTAGCTAAGATAATAACTCCCCCAAAGATGTCTAAGTCCTAACCCCCAGAACCTGTGATAACATTACATGGCAAAGTTGCTAAATTGCTAATTAGCAAACCTTAAAATATGGAGAGTGTTCTGGATTCTTGGGTGAGCGTAATGTACTCAGAAAGGTCCTTAAAAGTAGAAGAGGGAGGTGTAAAATGATATCAGAGGGATACAGTGTGAGGAGGGCTCAGCCCACCATTGCTGGCTTTGAAAATGGAGGAACGGGCCACAAACTAAGGAAAGTAGAGAGCCTCTAGAAGCTGGAAGGGCAAGGAAACAAGAGTTCCCTCCAGAACCCCCAGAAAGGGTTGCAGCCCAGTCAACACCTTGAGTTTAGCTCAGCAAGACCTGTGTCAGACTTCAGACCTGCAGAACTCTAAGATATTGTGTTGTTTAAAGCCACTATTTGTAGTGATGTGTTACAGCAGAGCTAGAAAATTAATACACATGGAAACACATCAGTATGTTAGAGGAAGGGCAAGGAGACATTACTGAAACAGAGTGGATAATGGAAGGAGTAGAATACTTGCATGTAGAGAAATAACTGGGAGCCAGATCACGTCATTTGTTGGCCATTTTAAGGATGTTGACTTTTACTCTAAGGAGGAAAAAGGTAACATTACACAGTTTCCAGCAGGGCTGTTTTGTTGAAAATACAGTTGAGAAGGCAGGGCAGGCACAGTAAGATGGGTTAGAAAGCTATCCCAGTAAGCTGAGCAAGACAACTGGGAGCAATGACTTGTACCACATGGTAGCACTGGGCTGTGTGAAGTGATTGGATTCTAAACATATTTTGATGGCTGAGTTGACAAGATTTTCCAAAACATTGAATATAGAATATGAAAAAGAAGAGTCTGGCATGATTTCAAGCATTCTGGTCTAAGCAACTGGAGTTGCCAATAATTGAAATGGGCAGGAATACAAGAAGGGAAGGCCGTGGAGAGATGATCAGGAACTCTGTGTTGGACATGTTAAACCTAAAATGTGTAATACACGTTCTGCTGGGTTATGTTATTGTTCAAAATAATTCACTTCTTTTCCAGTTGATGGAGTACACTTCCTTGTCATAATGAGTTTGGTTTTGGCCACATGACTTGCTTTGGCCAATAGAATGTGAACAGATGTGATATATTGCCATGTTTAGAGGTATCAAAAATTTCCACCTGCCCTCTTGTTTCCTCTCTCTACTACAAGAATAGTTCAGGCCACATAGAGGTGATACCATCAGCTGGCCTGAGGGGCCTGAGAATGAGAAGACAAGGAGTGATGATCCATCTATGGAACAAAGAAATTCTGAACCCAACCCACAGCGTGCAGCTGAGATGCGGCTGAACTGCGAATCCATGAACAAGAAATAAATGTTCATCAGTGTAAGCCACTGGAATTTGGGGGTTATGTTCTTTAAAACTAATGCATCTAGAGTTTAGGGGAGAAGTCTTGGCTAATATATCTATGAAGCCATCAGACAGGATGAGATCACCAAGCCAATGAGTATAGATGGAAAAAAGAAGAGTGTCAAAGGCTGTGCACTGGGGCACTCCGTTGTTAAGAGATCAGGGAGATAATGGAGAACCTGCTAAGGAGGGATTGAGAAGGAGCTAGCCAGTAAGGTAGGAGGAAAAACTATAACATGCAGTGTCCTGGAAGAGAGAGTGATCACTACATTAAATGCTATTCACAATTTAAGTATGATGAGAACTAAGAGATGACCACTGGTTTTAACAGGTAGAGGTCAATGTGAACCTCTCAGTAGTTGTAATGGAAGGATCAAATGGAACCATCACTCTTTGTGACCATATTCACCTATTCACTCAATAACTATTTCTTGAGCATCTACTGTGTGATAAGCACTATTCTAGATATTTGGTATATACCAGTGAAATAGACACTCCCCCTCCTCCCCACTTCTCCCCCCTCAAAGAAAAAAAAACCCTCAAGAAGCTTATATTTTAGTGGAGAGAGACACAAACAATAAGCATAGGGCGCCTGGGTGGCTCAGTGGGTTAAAGCCTCTACCCTCAGCTCAGGTCGTGATCTCAGGGTCCTGGGATCAAGGCCCGCATCAGGCTCCCTGCTCGGTGGGGAGCCTGCTTCCTCCTCTCTCTCGGCTTGCCTCTCAGCCTACTTGTGATCTCTCTCTCTGTCAAAAAAATAAATAAAATCTTTTTTTAAAAAAATATAAATAAATAAACAATAAGCATAACAAATGAGTCAGAAGGTTATAAATGCTATTTAAAAATAGTGCAGGAAAAGGGAAATCAGGAACACCTGAGAGGTTGCAATTAAAATAAAGTGGTCAGGGTAGGCTTCATAAAGAAGGTGACACTTGATTTATAGCTTTAAAGAGCTGGTTCTCTGATCCAAGACTTTCTCCAGGATTTTACTTCCCTCAATGCTGTTTACAGCCCTCGGCTGGCATTAAGTAATCAAGTGCATCTACAACACCTGTGACTCTAAAGGCTATCTGAAATGTTAATCAGTTGACTAAATAAACCAAGAGTAAAAACAAAGACTCGGTCTCCACTTGCTTTGCCGTTAGCATTACAATAATCCAATTAGTACCGTGATCTATCAGAAACACCAAAGAAAAATTATTTCCTATTAAATGTGACAAAAGGTTCATAAAGCATTACCAAGTCAAAAAAAAATCCATCACTATTAGATTATTTAAAACTAAATTAAGTATACGTTGAGCAGCTCATAGAAGAGACTAAACTGAGCAGGGATGTTAAGAATGCCAGCTTAGGAAGTTACTTGACACGGACCTGAAATTAACCTTGGTGTTTCACAAGAGGCAGACAAGGGCCAAATAAGGCCTCTTCTGTTCCTTCTCAGGGACATGGTTCTGTGACTGCTCACATAAGGCTGTTAACATCTGAATGAACCATACACACCCTCTATCATCTCCAGATTCACCTCCCTCCTAGGATAACCAAAAATGAATAATAAATAACAAAATCCTTTCACACATTGTTTCCAGTTTTAACTCATTTATTGAAATATATGGTACAGAGTGAGAGGCCCATCATCAGGCACCCATTCATTAAGTGGAGAAGAAAGAGGTTTGGTGAAAAAGTCTAGTCCAGCATGATTCAATAGAACTTTCTCCAGGGATGGAAATGTTTTATAACGGGTGCTGTCCAGGATGGTAGCCACTAGCCACAGATGGCTATTGAGAACTTGAGATATGACTAGTGCAACTTAGCAAATGAATTTCTAATTTAAAGATTTGTTAATTTAATTTGAATGGCCACATGTGGCTAGTGGCTACTGTACTAGATGGCCCAGTTCAAGAGGCCTTGATTCTAAGCAATCCTTGTGCTGTTTCCCTCTCTTTCCAGAAGGACTTTTAAGGCACCTTCTATTTCTGACATTCCTAATTTTTTAAGCTTAACTACCTAAATAATCTTAAACCTGCTCACCTTTATTCTCAATATGTAAAAGATGAGGTGATTTTTACCAATGGCCCAGAACAGAGGTCAGTCCTTATGACCCAGATATTTTCTTTACTTTTAATATTTTGATATTTGATTTTCCAAAAGGAATCCCCAAAGGAGCAGGCATCAAAAATGTAAAACACAGTATAATAAAACATATACTAGGTGAAAAGAAAAATTATCTGAATTCTCCCACAGCTAGCTCATTTATGCCTCTGACACGGAGAACTTCCAGTACATTCACCTAACATATAACGGATAGCTAATGGGTAAGGCTCTGCACTTGACATTATGAATAACACGATGTCGAAAACATAGTCCCTGCCCTTAAGGAGAGCGTAATCAATGACATCTACATGGAGTACCATCACATAGCTTCCACAGCACAACAGCCTAGCAAAATCTCTGTGCCCCACATCTGAGCAACTTCATGCCAACAAATCATCCTTGCTAAATGCTAACATTGCAATCAGTCAGAGCTCTGCGTTCATCTGGCTCTGCCCTTCCCACCACACACTTTCACCTCTCCCCACCACACCCTGCCACCAGCTGCAAAGACAGTATTGCCTTTGAAAAGTTGAAAGCTTTCTTGACCCATATTAGAAATGTGACCTGGAAGCACATATATTCAAAAATGAGCACATCTCCACAAGCCAAGAACTCCATTTACTTCATGATCTTTCTGATTTCCTTTCTTCTGGGCATAATAATAGACATTGAAATCTTCAGAGTCATATTTAGTATCTTGTTAACTGAAATTATATGTAAACCAAGAAAACTAAAAGTGCCAAAGTACTTGCTCCAACCTCAAAATAGAGACCAATCTTTTTTTTTTTTAATAGAGGACATTCTAATAACAAAAAACTTCAATTTGACCATTTTAAACATTATTCTTCTAGATAAAATCGTCTCTTTTGAATTTTAAAAGTCAGCAATTTTGAATAAGCTTTCTCACATAGCTTAGATAATTTGCTAGAGATATTTTCTTAAAACTTTCAATAAAGCAAATCTAAATATGCATATCAACTTTATGAGAAATCATAAAGCTTTCAGCAACAAAAACAGAATTTGCCTATCACTGCTTCTGCAATGTTTTTACCCCCAAAACTATAATAAAACATTAATACTTCTTACACTATGCATCATATAAATGCTTAATGTTAAAAAAAATCCCAATTCCAAAAGAATAAGAACAACAGCCCATATCCTGCCTACACAGACACAAAATTAAAGGTATCTGGAAAATAACTGAGATTCCAACATAATTCTTTTTTTTTTAAGATTTTATTTATTTATTTGACACAGAGCGAGAGAGAGATTACAAGTAGGCAGAGAGGCAGGTAGAGAGAGAGAGAGAGGAGGAAGCAGGCTCCCTGCCGAGCAGGGAGCCCAATGCGGGCCTCGATCCCAGGACCCTGAGATCATGACCTGAGCCGAAGGCAGAGGCTTTAACCTACTGTGCCACCCAGGTGCCCCCAATAGAATTCTTTAAAAAACTCTTGCTTCTCTGCACATAACATGCTACATATGCATTAATAAACCTGACAAAAATGTAAATGACAGATATGCCAGAAATGAAATTTCTTTCAGACTTTTTTCAGTCTAATAAAAATCTTCTTAACCTAAAAACGCAAACCTTATAAGTCAAATGCTTTGTTGTAATTTCAGTTAGTTCTTTTAAAAAGGATCTACATTTAAACTTTCATTTCAGTGTTAGGGTAGATTACCAATGAACACAGTAATTCTCAGCAAGAACTTTTAGGTGCACATAACCTCAAGGAGCTTGTCATCACTCATGGAATGATGACACTTCAAAAGTAGCATTCAGTAAGAGTTTTTAAGATTTTCATAGCTATTGAAGAAGATCAACCTTCTGAACAAATAGTCAAAAATTTTTTTTACCAAAAAGTATGTGCACATAGTACATGCTCAATAAACAGTATATCTCAATACAAGCTGAACTGGCTAGCATTTAGCATGTCAAAGTTGACATGTGAAAGACTAATTCTAGTGACACAGTCACAGCTATTTCACACCTGAGATCAAAGGCATCCAGGATAAATGCTACTCTTTAAAGTAGAACTGGGGGGGCGCCTGGGTGGCTCAGTGGGTTAAAGCCTCTGCTTTCGGCTCAGGTCATGATCTCAGGGTCCTGGGATCGAGGCCCGCATCGGGCTCCCTGCTCAGCGGGGAGCCTGCTTCCCCCCCTCTCTCTCTGCCTGCCTCTCTGCCTCCTTGTGATCTCTCTCCCTCTGTGAAATAAATAAATAAAATCTTTAAAAATAAATAAATAAATAAAGTAGAACTGGGGTGCCTGGGTGGCTCAGTAGGTTACGTATCCAATTCTTGATTTTGGCTCAGGTCATGATCTCAGGATCATGAGACTGAGCCCACCCATTGGGCTCTGCATGCTCAGTGTGAAATCTGCTTATCCCTCTCCCTCTGCTCTTCCTCCTTCCACTCACCCCCACTCGTACTCTCGCTCGCACCCTCTCCCTCTCAAATACATAATACATAAATAATACATAAATAAAAATCTTTAAAGTAGAATTAAATGGAATATCACTGACTTGCTCATTTTAATGTCTCACGTCTATCTCTCATTGAAGAGCTTATACATTCATTAAATCTCATTCTAAGAATATTAGACAGTTGGTATTTGTATTTTCATGCTATAACAGAAAGCAAGATCCAAAAGATGGAGTGGTTTGCCTGAGTAAAAGAGGCACAGTTCAAATCCGGGCCGCCTGCCTCTGAGACCAGCATCACTGCTGGCAGGCACCAGCCCTGCTTGGTTGAGCGAGCTCAGATGCCTGTCAGGGGTTAATGACCCTGCAGCATTTCAGTAGGTGCATCTTGCAACCTAGATACCCCACACTGGATGGGACCAGTAGAAGCAAACCCCAAACATTAAAGGGCAATATCCTAATGAGCAAAGAACGATCATGATCTGTTTCTACCACATTCCAAGCAAGGCTTATCATTTGCAAGTGGTGTTCACTGCACTAAGTCAGGAGTGTCAATGCCATCCTTCGTGGGCACACTTCAAAAGAAGAAACAATCACTGTAACAAAACCGATGGCCAATTGTTCCTTTTCATCACCCAGGGGGAGAAATGATTCGTTTTCCAGCAGAGGAAGAAGTAGGTTTTGGAGCGTAGGTCTCAATGTGAAGATAAACCCAAGTGGGGAAAACCAAACACAGCTTTCACAAAATTTCTAACCCACCTTCGTAAGTCAGATTTCCTCTGTTTATTCATCCTACAACCTTCTCAGCTGCCTTCTTACCTTGCTGCCTTGCTTCACACACCCACTGATTTTAAAATGTTCACAGTTATTGAAAACATCCAGCCTTCTGAACGAGGAAGGCTGCTCTCAGAAGCTCTTTTAGGAGTCTGACATAAGGTCTGCAAATCCTCCACCTGATCAGAGAGCTAGCTCCCAGGTTTCCAGGAGCCCTTTAAATGAGAAGCCCCCAGAAAGCCCCCTTAGGGTTACTCACTTTTGGTGACACACAAGATCTGCAGCTCTGTATGCTGATGTGTTGAACCAGTTTCCTCGTCTGTAAAATAAACAACTTGAGTCAATCTCAGAGGTCTTTCCTGATCTACCATTATAAGAATGCTTCCTGAAATAACATACATGACCATAATAAAGCACATTTTAAGCACTTACTACATGCCAGGGACTGCAGAGAGCCCTTTATTTACACTGCTTCACTTAAACCTTAATAACACCCCTGGCCCCAGGTAGGGACTCTTCATCATTATAGAGGATCAAAGGAAGAACTGAGAGCTTGAGCACTAGACTCTTTCTCAAAGGATATTTGCTTAGCCAATGCAACAAATGCACGGACTCTAGCTCATGTCATAAAACAGCACTGTGATGAATGTTTGTGGCTGGTAGCTTCTCTGCACACAGTTCCCACGCACACACACCCCCCCGCCACCGCCCTGTACAGCATGTGCTAACCAAAAGTTAGTCCATGTTCATTCCCAAACTTTTCTGCCAGTTATATTTGTCCCTGCAATAATGTGATTTAATAAAAATAGTACATGTACCAATCACACGTAATTATAAAAAGAAAACACCGTTTCGATAACTCAGCAGGATGTTTGGAAATAAGGCAATTATCTCTCTCTCTCTCTCACACACACACACACACACACACACACACACAATGTTGAATTAAATGTCGGAAAGAATAGGGGACAGAAATCCTAAAGGGTAAAGAGTTACTCCTCTGGAGCTCTCCTCCCAACTGTCTCTGCATGCAAGGATTCAAGGAGCAGGTAAGTGTCTACAGACCAGCGCATTCTCACCAGAAACTGAATTCTGCTAGACCTTAGTATTGAACTTTCCAGCCTCCAGAACTTCCACAAAGAGAGCAAACAGAAGAAGAGCAGCAATTCTAGGAACAGAAAATCAACCACTTTCCAGAAGATAGGATGGGCTGAGAAGTGAATCTGAAGCGATGGAAAAATAGACCATGGCTGGGAAGGGCTGGCTCCCAGAAAGTTAGAGAGCAGCGTAGCACAAAATTGGAACTTTTAGAAGTCTGCTCCACTGAGGGACATTGCTCCAGAGACTGAGCCGGGGGTGGAGCCCTCATGGCGACGGTGTGGTCTCAGGACCCACGGGGACACAAAAAGACCAGGGGTGTCTGAGTGCAACAGAGCTCCCAGGTATCAGAGCAGGGAAACGGGCTACAGAGACGGAGCCGAGCAGTGGGCTCTCAGCTTGGGATTACCTTAAACTGTGATCCAAGGCACAGTCAGGCCACTGCTCTTTGAGAAGGGATGCCACAGGTGGCTGATCCAGAGAGACCCCCTCCTTCTTCTGCCAGGAGGAGCAGGGCAGGAGCATGCTGCAGAAATCTGCTGGCTTGGAGACTCCAAATGGGGCCATGCGCCAGAGACAGAAATGCTCAGTCACAGGCTGGATGAGCTCGGAGTGAGGCTGGTGACCAGGGAGATGGGAGGGACTGACTGCTTTTCTCTTAGGGCCCACTGAGGACTGGGGCTCTGAGCTCTCCACTCCTCCAGGCCAGAGATTGGGAGGCCACCATTTTCATTCCAGTTCTCCAAAGCTGTACGGAAAGCGTTCAGGGAACAAAAGCTCCCAAGAGCAAACCTGAGCAAATTACTTCGCCTGGCCCCTGGCAAGGGGGGTACAATTCCACCTCGGGCAAAGACATTTGAGAATGATGGCAGCAGGCCCCTCCCCAAGAAGATCAGCAAGAACATCCAGCCAAGACAAAGTTCACCAATCTATGAGAACTGCGTAACTCTAGAGCTAGGAGAAAGGAACACATAGAATTCATGTTTTTTTTCCCATGATCCTTTAGTCTTTCAAAGTTAAATTCTTTGAATTTTATTTTTTTCTTATTACTTTTATTTAACTTTTCCTCTTTCCTACTTTGTTTTTTTAACTATTTTATCTTATCAATACCTTTTTAAAAATCTATTTTAATTTTCACTGTTATATTTCATCTCTTCATTATATTTAACTGTATTTTTGTATACATACAGGTTTTTTTTTCCTTTAAAATTTTGGGATACAATTTCTTTTTTTTTTTTAAGATTTTATGTATTTTATTTGACACACAGAGAGAGATCACAAGTAGGCAGAGAGTCAGAGAGAGAGAAGGGGAAGCAGGCTCCCTGCTGAGCAGAGAGCCCGATGCAGGACTCGATACCAGGACCCTGAGATCATGATCTGAGCCAAAGGCAGAGGCTTAACCCACTGAGCCACCCAGGAGCCCAATTTCTTCTGATAGATCAAAATATACCCTAAAACTAGTGCATGACTTTGTTCTAGTCTCTAGCCTGATCATATTCTTTCCTCTTTTTTTTTTCGACCAACTTCTTATCAATTCCTTTTTTAGAATCTTTTTTAATTTTCATCTTTACAATCATATTCCATCCTCTCATCATGTTTATCCTTATTCATGTATTTAAACATATTCATAAAAACAGACCTGACAACGCTTAATGCTGTGGGTAGCAGCACAGTCGCAGTGACTTGGATTTCTCACAGTCTCTTTGAGCTGCTAGGGGAGAGCAGAAGGCCTTCCCTCTACCCGTGAACAAAGTATCAGGGGAGACTGGCTAAAACCGCAGTCACTTTCTGATCAAATCATTCCAGTAGGTCTTTTTTAGGCTACAGGAGAAGGTTTGTCGCCAAGCTGGGTAACGTCATAGTCACATCACAGTGACAGATGACTTACTTAAAATTTACTGGTTTTATCCCAGTGTATTCTTCATGTTATAATTTATAACCTACTTTTAAAATTCAAAATACATTTCCGAGTTTTCAACTCGTTCAGTGCCTATTAGCATGAAATAGAAATTACACATAAATATGCATATATGTGTTCATGTGTATATATATATATATATATATATATATATATATATATATATATATATAAGTTTTTCTTTCTTTAAAATTTTGGGAGGTCGTTTCTTCTAACAGACCAAAATGCACCCAAAATCAAGTGTGTGGCTTTGTTCAATTCACCAGTCTAATAGATGGAGATATAAATTTTTTTTTCTTCTTTTTCCCCCCCTTTCTTCTCCCCCTGTTTTCAGGTCTCTTCTGATTTGGTTAGTGTATATTTTTCTGCAGTTGTTGCTATCCTTTTAGTATTTTGTTCTCTCATTCAACTATTTTTATCTTGATAAAATGACAAGGTGGAAAAACTCACCACAAAAAAAAGAGCAAGAGGCAGTACCAATGGCTAGGGACTTAATCAATATGGACATTAGTAATATGTCAGAACTAGACTTCAGAATGACAATTATCATGGTGCTATCTGGGCTCAAAAAAAGCATGGAAGATATTAGAGAATCCCTTTCTAGAGAAATAAAATCCCTTTCTGAGAAATAAAAGAACTAAAATCTATTCAAGTTGAAATCAAAAAAGCTATTAATGAAGTACAATAAAAAATGTGGGCTCTTACTGCTAGGATAAATGAGGCAGAAGAGATAATTAGTGATATAGAAGACCAAATGATGGAGAATAAAGAAGCTGAGCAAAAGAGAGACAAACAACTACTGGACCACGAGAGAAGAATTCGAGACATAAGTGATACCATAAGATGAAACAATGTGAGAATAATTGACATCCCAAAAGAAGAAGAAAGAGAAATAGGGACAGAAGGTATACTGGAGCAAATTATAGCAGAGAATTTCCCTAATTTGGCGAAGAGAACAAGCATCAAAATCCAGGAGGCTCACAGAAACCCCCCTCAAAAGTCAATAAAAATAGGTCCACACCCTGTCATCTAATAGTAAACTTACAAGTTTCAGTGACAAAGAGAAAATTCTGAAAACAGCTCAAGACAAGAGGTCTATAACATACAACAGTAGAAATACTAGATTGACAACAGACCTACCCACAGAGACCTTGCAGGCCAGAAAGGACTGGTGTGATATATTCAGAGCACTAAACAAGAAAAATATGTAGCCAAGAATACTATATCCAGCTAGGCTGTCATCGAAAACAGAAGAAGAGATAAAAAACTTCCAGGACAAACAAAAACTAAAGGAATTTGCAAACATCAAACCAGCCCTACAGGAAATATTGAAAGGGGTCCTCTAAGCAAAGAGAGAGCCTAAGAGTAACAGACCAGAAAGGAACAGAGACAACATACAGTAATAGTCACCTTACAGACAATACAATGGCACTAAATTCATATCTTTCAATAGTTACTCTGAATGTAAATGGGCTAAATGCCCCAATCAAAAGACACAGAGTATCAGAATGGATAAAAAAACAAGACCCATCAGTATGCTGTCTACAAGAAACTCATTTTAGACCCAAAGACAACTCCAGATTTAAAATGAGGGGGGTGGAAAACAATTTACCATGCTAATGGACATCAAAAGAAAGCTGGGATGGCAATCATTATATCAGATAATTAGATTTTAAGCAAAAGACTATAATAAGAGATGAGGAAGGATATTATATCATACTTAAAGAGTCTGCCCAACAATATCTAACAATTTTAAACATCTATGCCCCTAAAATGGGAGCAGCCAATGATATAAACCAATTAATAACAAAATCAAAGGAACACATCAACAATAATACAATAATAGTAGGGGACTTTAATACCCCCTTACTGAAAGGGAAAGATCGTCTAGGGGCGCCTGGGTGGCTCAGTGGGTTAAAGCCTCTGCTTTCAGCTCAGGTCATGATCTCAGCATCCTGGGATCGAGGCCCACATCGGGCTCTCTGCTCAGCAGGGAGCCTGCTTCCTCCTCTCCCTGTCTCTCTGCCTGCCTCTCTGCCTACTTGTAATCTCTCTCTCTGTATCAAATAAATAAATAAAATCTTAAAGAAAAAAAAAGAAAGAAAGAAAGATCGTCTAAGCAAAAGATCAACAAGGAAATAAAGGCTTTAAATGACACACTGGACCAGATGGACATCACAGATATATTTAGAACATTCTATCCCAAAACAACAGAATACACATTCTTCTCTAGTGCACATGGAACATTCTCCAGAATAGATCACATTTTGGGTCACAAATCAGGTCTCAACTGGTTCCAAAATATTGGGATCATTCCTTGCATATTTTCAGACCATAATGCTCTGAAACTAGAACTCAACCCCAAGAGGAAAGTTGGAAAGAACTCAAATACATGGAGGCTAAAGAACATCCTACTAAAGAATGAATGGGTCAACCAGGAAATTAAAGAAGAATTTTAAAAATTCATGGAAACAAATGAAAATGAAAACACAACTGTTCAAAATCCTTGGGACACAGCAAAGGCGGTCCTGAGAGGGAAGTAGATAGCAATACAAGCCTTTCTCAAGAAACAAGAAAGGTCTCAAGTACACAACCTAACCATATACCTAAAGGAGCTGAAGAAAGAATAGCAAAGAAAATCTAAACCCAGCAGAAGATGAGAAATAATAAAGATCAGGGCAGAAATCAATGAAATAGAAACCAAAAGAACACTAGAACAAATCAAGGAAACTAGGAGCTGGTTCTTTGAAAGAATTAATAAGATTGATAAACCCCTGGCCAGAATTAGCCAAATGAAAAGAGAAAGGACCCAAATTAATAAAATCATGAATGAAAAAGGAGAGATCACAACCAATACCAAAGAAATACGAATTTTAAGAACATATTATGAGCAACTCTACACCAGCAAATTTGACAATCTGGAAGAAATGAATGCATTCCTAGAGACATATAAACTACCAAAACTGAACCAGGAAGAAACTGAAGACCTGAATAGACCCATCACCAGTAAGGAGATTGAAGCAGTCATCAAAAATCTCCCAACGAACAAGAGCCCAGGGCCAGACGGCTTCCCAGGGGAATTCTACCAAACATTTAAAGAAGAATTAATACCTATTCTCCTGAAACTGTTCCAAAAAATAGAATTGGAAGGAAAACTTCCAAACTCCTTTTATGAGGCCAGCATTACCTTGATCCCCAAACCAGGCAAAGACCCCATCAAGAAGGAGAATTACAGACCAATATCTTTGATGAATACGGATGCAAAAATCCTCAACAAAATACTAGCCAATAGGATCCAGCAGCACATAAAAAGGATTATTCACCACGACCAAGTGGGATTTATTCCTGGGCTACAATGTTGGTTCAACATTTGCAAATCAATCAATGTGATACAATACATTAATAAAAGAAAGAACAAGAACCATATGATACTCTCAGAAGATGCTGAAAAAGCATTTGACAAAGTACAGCATCCTTTCTTGATTAAAACTCTTCAGAGTGTAGGCATAGAGGGTACATACCTCACTATCATCAAAGCCATCTACGAAAAACCCACAGCAAATATCAATCTCAATGGGGAAAAACTGAAAGCTTTTCCCCAAAGGTCAGGAACACGGCAGGGATGTCCACTATCACCACTGCCATTCAACATAGAGGCTAGAAGTCCTAGCCTCAGCATTCAGACAAAAAAAAAAAAAAAAAAAAAGGCATCTGAATTGGCAAAGAAGTCAAACTCTCACTCTTTGCAGATGATATGATACTTTATGTGGAAAACCCTAAAGACTCCACTCCAAAACTGCTAGAATTCACACAGGAATTCAATAAAGTGTCAGGATATAAAGACAATGCCAGAAATGAGTTGTATTCCTATACACCACCACCAAGACAGAAGAAAGATAAATTAAGGAGTTGATCCCATTTAAAATTGCACTCAAAACCATAAGATACCTAAGAATAAACCTAACCAAAGAGGCAAATAATCTGTACTCAGAAAACCATAAAGTACACATGAAAGAAATTGAGGAAGACATAAAGAAATGGAAAAACGTTCTATGCTCATGGATTGGAAGAACAAATATTGTGAAAATGTCTATGCTAACTAAAGCAATCTACACATTTAATGCAATCCTTATCAAAATACTATCAATTTTTTTTCAAAGAAATGGAACAGATAATCCTAAAATTTATATGGAACCAGAAAAGACCCTGAATAGCCAGAGAAATGTTGAAAAAGAAAAACAAACTTGGTGGCATCACAATTCCAGACTTCAAGCTCTATTACAAAGCTGTAATCATCAAGACAGTATGGTACTGGCACAAAAATAGACACATAAATCAGTGGAACAGAACAGAGAGCCCGGAAATGGACCCTGAACTCTGTGGTCAACTAATCTTTGACAAAGCAAGAAAGAATGTCCAATGGAAAAAAGACAGTCTCTTCAACAAATGGTGTTGGGAAAATTGGACAGCCACATGCAGAAGAATGAAACTGGACCATCTCCTTACACCACACACAAAAATAGACTCAAAATGGATGAAAGACCTCAGTGTGAGACAGGAATCCATCAAAATCCTTGAGGCGAACACAGGCAGCAACCTCTTCAACCTCAGCCACAGCAACTTCTTCCTAGAAACATCATCAAAGGCAAGGGAAGCAAGGTCAAAAATGAACTATTGGGACTTCATCAAGATCAAAAGCTTTTGCGCAGCTAAGGAAACAGTCAACAAAACCAAAAGGCAACTGACAGAATGGGAGAAGATATTCACAAATGACATATCAGATAAAGGGCTAGTATCCAAAATCTATCCAACTCAACACCCAAAGAACAAATAACCCAATCAAAAACTTATCAAACTCAACACCCAAAGAACAAATAATCCAATCAAGAAATGGGCAGAAGACATGAACAGACTTCTCCAAAGAAGACACCCAAATGGCCAACAGACACATGAGAAAGTGCTCAACATCATTTGGCATCAGGGAAATACATATCCAAACCACAGTGGGATACCACCTCACACCAGTCAGAATGGCTAAAATTAACAAGTCAAGAAACAACAGGTGTTGGCGAGGATGCAGAGAAAGTGGAACTCTCCTACACTATTGGTGGGAATGCAAGCTGGTGCAGCCACCCTGGAAAAAAGGTTGGAGGTTTCTCAAAAAGTTGAAAATAGAGCTACCCTATGACCCAGAAATCGCACTACCAGATATTTACCCTAAAGATACAAATGTAGTGATCCTCAGGGACACATGCACCTGAATGTTTATAGCAGCAATGTCCACAATAGACAAACTATGGAAAGAACCTAGATGTCCATCAACAGATGAATAGATAAAGATGTGGTATATATATACAATGGAATACTATGCAGCCATCAAAGAAATGAAATCTTGCCATTTGCAATGATGTGGATGGAACTAGAGGGTATTATGCTAAGTGAAATCAGTCAATCAGAGAAAGACAATTATCATATAATCTCTCTGATATAAGGAATTTGATGGGCAGGGTGGAGGGTTGTGGGGGGTAGGGAGGGAAAAAAATGAAACAAGATGGGATCAGGAGGGAGACAAACCATAAGAAACTCTTAATTTCATGAAACAAACTGAGCGCTACTGGGGGTGGGAATAGGGTAGCTGGGTTATGGACATTGGGGAGCGCTTGTGCTATGGTGAGTGCTGTGAAAAGTGTAAGACTGATGATTCACAGACCTGTACCCCTGGGGCAAATAATACATTATATGTAATTTAAAAAATTAAAATTAAAAATTAAGTTACTCGTGTGTCTTTAAGTTCTTGTTCCATTTTATTTATTTATTTTTAAAGATTTTATTTATTTATTTGACAGGGAGAAACACAGCAAGAGAGGGAACACAAGCAGGGGGAGTGAGAGAAGGTTGTGGGAGAGGGAGAAGAGGGCTCCCCGCCAACCAGGGAGCCCGATGCAGGGCTCGATCCCAGGACTCTGAGAAGGCAGATGCTTAAGCGCTTAAGCTTAACTGGTTGAGCCACCCAGGCACCCCTCTTTTTCCATTTTAAAGAAAACCCAGGGGAAGTATTCTTAGAGAATGCATCACAAAAGATTTTGCAGCAAAGGCAGCATGGTGCCATAATTACAGGTGTCACACAATAAAACAAAGGAACAGAATCTGTCATGAATGTGACATTCAGCATATGGCATAGGTCATCCCTTGGGAGGATATTTCTTCTGCTTTATGAAGGTATAATTAACATACAATAAACCACAGATTTAAGGTATATGGTAAGTTTAAACAAATGTAAACACCTATGTAATCGTCATCACAATCAAGGTTATGTACACATCAGTTGCCCCTAGAAGTTTCTTCCCACCTCCTTGTCATCACTTTCTTTCTCCCCTCCCCATTAATACCCCTCAGCCCTGCCTCAGGCAACTACTGAGAACACACTATAGATTTGTTTGCATTTTTTCAAGTTTTATATAAATGGAATCATAAGGTATATACTCTTTTTTCTTCTGGCTTCTTCCACTGCAGTGTAATTACTTTGATATTCACCCATGTTGTTGCATGTTACCAATACTTTACTCATTTTTACTGCTGAGTGATATTCTCCTGTATACATATCCCACATTCTGTTCATCCATTCTCCTGCCAATGGACATTTGGGTTGTTTCTGTTTTGTGGCTATTGCAAATAAAGCTTCTGTAAACATTTGTGAACAAGTCTGTGTGTGGACATGCTTTCATTTCTCTTGGGTAAATACAGAGCGGAATGGCTGGGACATAGCATAGGCATGCTTAACTTTTTAGGAAACTGCCAGACTGTTTGTCATAAGCAGTGAATGAGTTCGCATAGGTACCTGGCAACTTTGCCAGCAATTGGAATTCCCTCTATAATCATAGTCCTTCCAATGGATGTATAGCGGTGTTTCATTGTGGTTTTAGTTGGCATGCCCCTAATGACTGTTATGTTGACTGTTTTATCATGTCTTCATTTATCATTCTTATTTTTTTAGCAAAGTGACTGTTCAAATATTTTGCCCTTTTTTAAATTGCGTCTTTTTGTTGTTGTTGTTTTTACATTTGGGGAATTCTTCATAGATTCTGGATAACAGGTCCTTTTCTTCCAGTCTGTGGGTCATCTTCATTCTCTTAACAATATCTTTGAGAAGTTCTTAATTTTAATAAAATCCAACTCAAACATATTCAGATTTTACATTTTTTTCATCATAACTGTACTCTTTAATCCCCATCACTGATTTTACTTATCCCCCCACTCACTGCCTCTCTGAACCATCAGTTTATTCTCTACAGTTAAAAGTCTGTTTCTTGATCTTTTTTCCTTTCCTCATTTGGTTTGTTTCTTAAATTCCACATGAGTGATGATACGGTATTTGCCTTTCTCTGACTTATTTCACTTAGCCTTATACTCGTAGCTTTATCCATGTTGTTGCAAATGGCAAGATTTCATTCTATTTTTATGGCTGAATAATGTGTGTGTGTGTGTGTGTGTGTGTGTATACACAACATCTTCTTTATCTATTTATCTATCAATGGACACTTGCGCTGCTTCCAAAGTCTGACTATTGTAAATAATGCTGCAATAAACATCGGGGTGCATGTATCCCTTTGAATTCGTTTCTGTATTTTGGGGGGTAAATACCCAGTAGTACAAACACTAGATCATAGGGTAGTTCTACTTTTAATTTTTTGAGGAACCTCTATACTGTCTTCCACAGTCGCTGCACTGTACCTTTTTCTCCACATCCTTGCAGGCCCTTTTCGTTTCTTCTATTGTCAATTTTAACCATTCTGACAGGTATGGAGTGATAATTGATTGTAGTTTTCATTCTCATTTCCCTGATAATGAGTGATGTTGAGTATTTTTTTTCATGTGTGTGCTGGTCATCTCCAAGTCTTTTTTGGAGAAATGTCTATTCATGTCTTCTGCCCATTTTTTAACTGGGTTATTCGGTCTTCGGGTGTTGAGTAATATCAGTTCTTTATATGTTTTGGATACTAATCCTTTATCAGATATGGCATTGGTGAGTATCTTCTCCCATTCAATAGGTTGCCTTTTAGTCTTATTGTTTCCTTTGCTGTGCAGAAACTTTTTATAGATTTCACATTTAGATCTATTATCCACTCTGAATTTCTTTTTTAATAGGGTATGAGTGTAGATCCAGGTTTAGTTGTTGTTTTTTGCATATGGACATCAAATTGTTCCAGCATGTGTTACACTGCCCTTTCTTGAGTGAATTCGCTTTACACCTGTCAAAAACCAATTGGCCACATATGTAAATATGGGTCTACTCTATTCCTCTAGTGATCAACTAACTTGTCTGTATTTATGACAATTGTAGGAATCTATATTTTTAACTAACTTTTTAAATTTATTGACCAAGTCATGTCTGGGTTTATCAGGGGGCTTTTACCATTATTCCAATGGTTAAGAACCTTGATACAACAGGATAGGCAGGAGAAAGAGCAAGTCAGGAAAGAGAAATGGGCAGGTATGGAAAAGATAAGGGAAAAGCAACACAACAGGTAAAAGGGAAAGGATTAGAAAAAGTAGACACTTCTAAAAAATTGCATTTTCCCAACTCTGCCACCACCAGACACCAAAAACCACCCCTCACCTAACTTGACCCTAACCTATTCTGAAAGGTTATGTCTATAAAATAAACAGCATTTATTACATAATAATTCATTTGTTTTCATATATTATACATCAGAGACATATGCTACTGCCAGTGTTTGATGAGATAACCAGGGTTGCTTTAACTCCTGCCAAAAATAAATTGACCTTTTAGATATCCCATGCAGTCTCATTACATCCTCAGTAAGCTTTATGAAATATTCACAACAGTCCCCCAGACTGCCACCATTTTGCTCCCTGCCCAAACCACTGTCTTTTTAGAGCCATGGAGGTCTGGAGCCTCAAACTCTAGACTAGGGGCTTCACCTCAGCTTTACTTTTTCATCATCCACATGCCGTCAACAGAGCTTCAGAAAAATGTGTTATTTGTTAACGTGATGAAAACAAGACACTGATTGCCAACTCATGGATTTGCAATAATTTGGAGTATCGCTAATTATTAACTCAAGAGATTAGCCCCTCTACCATGAAAAGTCATAAGTTTCTAAAAGAAACATGTCACCAGCATTTTCCCCCCTAAAGCTGTGTGGAATACAAATAAACAATGTTCAGGTTTAGCAACTCAAAAAAGTCTGAAAGGGGCACCTGGGTGGCTCAGTGGGTTAAGCACCTGCCTTTGCCTTGAGTCATTATCTCAGGATCCTGAGATTAAGCCCCACATCAGGCACCCTGATCAGTGCTCCCCCTGTTTGTGTTCTATTTCTGTCAAATAAATTAAATCTTAAAAAAGAAAAAGAAAAAAGTCTGAGATACCAGAGCTTCAGACAAAATAGTGAGAAGCCAAAAATGAAACACACCAAGAGAAGCTGTTTGAAAAGTTAGTCAAGGGGCACCTGCGTGGCTCAGTCATTAAGCGTTTGCCTTCAGCTCAGGTCATGATCCCAGGGTCCTGGGATCCAGCCCCGAATCGGGCTCTTTGCTCAGCGGGAAGCCTGCTTCTCCCTCTCTCACTCCCCCTGCTTGTGTTCCCTCTCTCGCTGTGTCTCTGTCAAAATAAGTAAAATCTAAAAAAAAAGAAAGAAAAAAAAGAAAAGTTAGTCAAAAAGGAAAACTCTGCCCAATCTGCAGAGACCAATGCTATCAAATGTGACAGCTGGACATGTGTGAATCAAACAACTCAAAGTCAGATCCCAAAGTGAATAAAATGACGGATTCTTAGAGTAGACTGTTAAAATGTCACCTTATACCTTCAAGCAATGTTCAAAAGGGAACAAATGTCAAGGAATTAATGCAGAAAAAATGAGCCAAAAGACACAATTATTGATTTCGAATATTATTTTCCCTTTTATAAAAGTGTTCCTCTTTGGTTTTTTCTTTAAAAAAGAGGGAATGCTTTCAAAAGTACTTGTCATCATACAAGGGCTCAGGGAAGATTCTCAGAATTACCGCCATTTTAGCACCTGGGCAGCTAAAGCAAGGGCTATACCTTTTACATCTACTGCCTTGTGAAAACAAATCCAAAGTTATCTCTCACCTGAAAACAAAGTACCTATCCATTCATCTTATTTGGAGGGCTAGGAGAAGAAACACAGACATAACACTCTCATCCATTAACTATGCAAATTTATTATAAAGATTTAAATTCTCTAGGCCTCTGATTCGCTCTAAAATAAGTACAATAGTGATGCGATTTAACAAACATATAGTATTGTGAATACAATCGAAAACATGGCCCTTGCTCTAAATTCTGGCATCTCTAAATTCTATACTTTTATGGCTATGAGTTTTTACTTTTAGATTTATGAGAAATGTAACTAGATAGTTCTAAACTTGATTTCAAGGTATGATCTAAATTTTCAATCACATGTATGAGAACCACTTGGCATTGTATCCCTCACCAGGAAATGATGAAATGACGTAATGGCAGCTGATTGCATTTACTGAACACCAACAAATGTAAACAGTATCATTCTACTGAACTCCATCAAATAAAGTACTTTGTTAATTTTTATTTTGCCATCCCTGAGGCATAGCAATACTAGAGGGGGCTTATATGAAGTCATTACCACAGTGCTAAAGCCTGCCATTAGAGGAAAACATAGTCCTTAAAGTTATTTAAAATAGCAACTATCTTCAAAGGTAGCTCATATTCATTAAATAAGGTTTATTCTGGGACGCTTGGGTGGCTCAGTCAGTTAAGCGGCTGCCTTAGGCTCAGGTCATGGTCCCAGAATCCTGGGATCTAGTCCCGCATGGGGCTTCTTGCTCATTGGGGAGCCTGCTTCTCTCTCTGCCTCTGCCTGCCACTCTGCCAGCTTGTGCTCTCTTCCTATCTCTCTGACAAATAAATAAATAAAATCTTAAAAAAAAAAAGAGGTTTATCCCAACTATGGCCAGCTAACAAAACATGAAAAGAACACAAGCTCGAGGCAAGCTTTTTTTTCTTCCAAAATTTACCTTTGCTCAAGAAAACAGCCTGCATAATTAGCAATCTAATTACTGCTAAATTTAAGTGAAAACAATATAAGCCAGATTTGAAGAAATGGAAACCACTACAGACAAACAAGATTCTTCTCCCATTAAACTTAATTCCTATCAATCACTGCTTAACTTTGTTTCTTCTTTCTGCTCTGCCACAGTAAAAACTGTTTTTCTTACAATTGCAAAGGAATTTTATTGAGTAAATTACACTAGCAGAAACCACAATATCCCGAGTCCTTAGGCCTTTAAATAAAATAAAATTTATGCTTGAGAGGTCTGTAGTAAGTGGAAAGACAGGCCTTTGAATCCACTGGCAGACTAGAGGCATGTCCCTCACCCACATTTCCCCCCCTTCTCCTGTGTTACCATGTTTTTGTAGATTTCAATCCACTAGCTGAGAATGATAGTGGAAATGAAAGGGACAACGAGATTTAAAACCTAAAACATACCTGAGCACAGTGCATAAAGTCATAAGAGGTTTAGTTACAACTCAGTTTTCATTTTCTTATAATGAAGCAGCATATGATCAAGTCTTCTCGTTATTGGGCTTGTTACAGGTCTGGGAAACCAAGAAAAATCTGTAGAACAGACTGTCTACCCATTCAATAGAATTCCCTATAACCAGAACAATTAACTTGGGACCACCCACATGGAAGAAACTCTGTTATATAGAAGGCTTATTTTATTGCAAAGGTAGGCTGCACGTGACCCACCACCATCAAACAGCATAAAATGGCCACCGTTCTCGTGACCGGCATCAGTGACTGTGAACGGACTGTGATCAAAACCCCAGAAAGGCTTCCCATTATCTTTTCTGACCAAACAGGCCCAAGTTCCAAAACCTTAAAACCCAGGCAACAAATAAAGTGACACATTGAAGAGAGAGTACAATGTTAGCTTCTGAGATTTTATTATTTTTAATACATACATTTCACAAACAGAAACCTTCAAACACCACACACAATTCCATAACCAAATGTTTCAGTTTTATCCACATTCTTTAACTATTTACACTGTCTTCCCTCAACAAAAGTGCAATCCAAGACATCTTGACAAGAAATCTTTAGGACAAGAATATATTTTTCAGCTGGTTTTAACGATGCCCATCCGTTATGTTTCTTTCAATCAGCTGGAGTAATAACGAAGTCAACAGGACACAGAGATGAGCTGCGTTAGGCGGCATCCTATTAAAGGAACCAAAACACTGAACAGGAGCGCTTTCTCCTCAAGTCCTCCCCAAACATCCAACTAAAATTGCTCAAGAGCTGCAACCAGGAGACCAAAGAGGAGAAGCCACGTGGAGGTTCTGACCCAGGCACAGGAGAACTGACTGTACGTGAGGCATTGGTCTTACGGGACAAAACAGAAGATTCCAGCAAATTAGTCTTCATGGTCTACTAAGTTATGCATTAGCCTGTTAGTTTTAGTATTTAAACACCTAATAATATTCTTTCCTGATGAGTTAATTTCCCCCCAAAAGATATGAAAATAGCTTTTACTCTGAAAATAAACTTCTTTTGCAAAACCTGGAAATTAAAGACCGGCCTTACTTTGAATGGAATAATTCACCCCACCGCCCAATTTCATGGCCAATGTCTATCTTTTTATCAAGCAGTTGATAAACTCGGTATTATCACTTGCTTTAGATGCAACCAGAAGAGAGTGGAGAATTGAGTCAGCCTGAAGAGGAACGATAAAGCCATCAGAAATGGTTTCTCGCTCAACTGAAGCAGGTAAAATTTTATTTGTTCCAGGTACAGAACCCTTAAAAATAAATGATTAAAAGAAAAGTTAGAACAGATGAAAAATCACCTTGAAATTATTAGTCACTTATGAGTGGTTCATGTTATTAAACACTATCAGAAAAACAGAAAAATGGATCTCTTGGATGACTAATATCCTTTAATATCCAAACCACAACAAAAATAGTCACCTTTTTTGACATACTCCCAAATTTCCACTGACAAAATCAGAACAAAGTACTTTGAGAAAATCTAGTGAAAACACTAAGGACAGCAGATTTCCAAAATAAGATTTATTCTCCACACTGTTGCATACTCATTACATTTCATTCTCAAATAAGCCAGATTTTCTACCTTAGAAGAGAACGTGATGCCTTAAAGGCAAACGAAACTCTCAGATGATACCTATCCCTCTCCTTTTTCAGAACTGCGGCATCCACAGAATCCTAACTTTGTGGTCCAAATAAAGGCCAAAAGCAAATTTTACCCAATTACAGGGAAAACTCTTCCTACTTATGTTTCAGAGAGTAGAAACCAATAGAAGGAGAAAATACTGAATGCCTCAGATACCACATTCATAGCAGTTTTAGACCAAGGGGCATGTGAATGTGATTTATACATAAACTTTAAGATCCAGAATAACAATAAAGCAGGTTTCTCTGTAAAATTTTAGGTGCATTAAAAAGCAGCATTAGAAATATTTTATTATCTGTTTGAAATTCAGAACTGAAACTCAAATATTACTCTCAAGACATGAGAAACTTACCAATTTTTATACTTGGGTACATGAGAGAATCAGTAGGGAACCAGTTAATTCACAATTACAGCTCTGTGTATTAAGGACACATTTGCAAGGGCTCTGTCCTACAGGACTTGTTTTCAGTTGCATCAAATACTGTCAGACCAATATCGATTTGCTGCTTCAGAGAGGCACTGAGCATTTCCCCCCACTGTGAAATAGTTTTCAGACCATCAAACACCAAACCAGATGCAGTAAACCGAATTACAATCATCCAAACTGAAAGATAAGAATATTAGTTGATATATTGGTTCTTCAATGCTGTTGTTTCAAACAAAACATCAAATATTTCATACAGTAGAAATGAAACTTGCTTGCAGTAATACCTAAACACTTCTGAGAGGAAAAACAGCTGTTCTTCTGAGGAAAAAAAAAAAATGGTATAAACCAAACGAGTAATACAAACTGTTCACATAACCCCAAATTTGGCTACCATAAAACAGATTGTATTTTCCGCATTCTATTAGCATATCTGTGTACAGTACTTGAAATTACCAAATCCATTTTTGAGAAATCATATTCCAATTCCATTTTTGAGAAATCATATTCCAATTCCAATTCCAATGGGGTGTCAGTCTATTTAAATCATCAAGCTCTAATTAAAAAAAGGCTGTATTTTAGAAAGCCCAATAATGCTCTGACTAATCAAGTTATACAAATTATCATCTTGTTTCACTAATGGTGAAGTATCACGGAGAGCTGCAGAATGATCTATTTTCAAACATACTGTTATACATCACAATCCGTGGTTTTGAAAAATGAAACACTTTAAAAATAAAATTTAAAATTATTATTCTCTTCCTCATATCCTCACAAAGCAATTTGTCCTTTCCTTCTTAGGGTCAAACCTATGATTTGGGAAGCTCAGCATTAAATGGGCAAAATGGGGCCATAACAATTTTGTGGAAGAAAAAGCACGGTAATGATGATTTTGAATTTCACCGGTTAGGGTCTATGGCTGTGAGATTTACCTGTGAGAAGGACCTGACATCAAATGGTGCTTGGACAGTGCAACCTACATAAATCAGTACCACCCAAATCATGTCATTCACGGATTCTCCTTAAGAGCTCATCTGACCAACTTCAAAGACACAATTCCAACGACAGGGCTCTGCTTGGTCTTGTCCCCTTGAGTCCGTGTGCATCACTTCCAAATCCATTTAGTATATTCCCTCTGTTACAGGTCAGTTTACCTAAACATATCTGCAAAACCACTAGTCTTCGTATGTCTCATAATTTGGATACAACTTTCCAAAATTAGGAAAACCGCCTGCCTAATTACAGAGGTGACAGAAACAGCACTCGTGCCCACCTTCAAATCACCCGCAGGTCAGTGTGCCCTGCACAACACTGACCCAAGGCAGACTAGTACCCTCCCGCGCTCCGGGCACAGACTTATAGTCACGTGTCCCATGTTCTTCCCGAGGCCCAGAGCGGATCTCAAAGTGGGTCTTCAGACAGCGAACCATTTAATAAGAGTTTCTTTCCAACTCCCACGGTGCTTTTAGTTGACAATCACATAATCCCTTGACCTAAATTCACCCGATCCTCCCCACCACCTTAAAAGCTGCCCGGGAGACTCATAGTGATAGGGAACCGCTACCCCAGACTCACAGGATTATCCATTTGGGCTCCGGTCAGGACCACAGACTAACACTCAGGAGTCGAGAGAGGGCAAAGGGCCAACCCCGTTTTAGTGGCACACATACACAAAGGAACTCTCCTTTAAATTAGAAAAGAAAGTCATGTCACAGAATGTTTCCCTATAAAAGATATGTAATAAAGAAATAAAGTCAATAAAATAGCTATTACTAAAGCAAAGCTTTCATCAATAAGCTTCGAGAACTTTGAAGGAGGAAAATGGCTTCACGAAATGGTAGTCCAGGTTCCCGCAGTGCGGACACTGCTGGACGTTGCTGTACTCGGAGAAGTACTGCATCCCGATGCGCACGTCTATCACGGGCTTCCCGCAGTGCTTACAGTTCAGGCGGGCCTGCGGGCGAAACACAGCCGGTCAGCCACCGCGCCCCGCCCGCCGCCGCGCCGCGCCGGCAAGGTCCCCCACGCCCAAATGCAACACTCCTGGGCCTCAGGAAGCCTCCAGACTTCAGCCGGGCGTCCCTCTCGTTACCACAAGAGCAGGGTAGGCAGAGCGGAAGACAGACAGTCACACGTTCATCATCCGTCTGACAGACTGACTGCTCGTTTCTCCCCGGATCTGCGGCCCCGTTAGCCCTTTCACAGGCGGGCGGGAGGAAGATTCCCAACCCGCGTGGCCCGAACTTCTCCACGGAAGCTCCCCTAACATCAGGACACCCTTCGCCCAGACCGTAAGGACAGGCTGAAGCTGATTCCCCTCACTCGAAGCCTCACGAAACTTCGTGGACCGCGCTGAGTTTATTATAAAAATACATACACGTTTGCTCACTCTGCTCCCCACTACACTTGTTTTCTTTGATGTAAAGATAAAATTTCCTGGGCGCCTGGGTGGCTCAGTGGGTTAAAGCCTCTGCTTACGGCTCAGGTCATGATCTCAGCGTCCTGGGATCGAGGCCCGCATCAGGCTCCCTGCTCAGCGGGGAGCCTGCTTCCCCCTCTCTCTCTCTGCCTGCCTCTCTGCCTCCTTGTGACCTCTCTCCCTCTGTGAAATAAATAAATAAAATCTTTAAAAAAAAAAAAAGATAAAATTTCCTGAAAATCCTCCAGCAAAATTAACAATCCGGGAAGAAGAGCTCTGTGTATCCTGAGGCTTAGGGAAACTACCGCACACTAGATCTTCATTCATGCCTGGCTCTCTAACAGCACAAGACTGGAATCTTCTAGCAAAAGGTCCAAGAACTTAAAGGAATAACCAGAAACGATAAATACAACAGTCTCTCAATTTAGATTCATTCTAAAAATGTAACATAAAGTATAATCTCATTTTGTCCTCAACGCACTCATGGGAGGTACGTGGTCGTAGATTAATTTTAGATGAAGAAACAGGCACATAGTGATAGCAACATGCCTGAGACCACAATAGTTAGGAAGCAGAAAGGCTGAGGACTGGACCAAAGTAGCTTATTCCAGAGCCTACATTCTTAGCTACAACACAGACGACCTTTCTGTAGCTAAAATAAATTCCCTTTTAGCTGACTAATCGCTCTGAAGACAAACGTGAAATTCTGGGCAAACCTCTCTCTTTAACCATTCTCTTTAATCTGTTATTACTTTCAAATAATTAACCATTAAGCTTCTTTTTTGACTCAAAGTCTTAGTGGAAGACCTTCCTTGATTCCTTAGTAGCGTCTAACACTTGCACCTTCCCAGTGAATACACAGTTGCCCTTGAACAATGTGGGTTGAACTGCAAGATCCACTTATAAGCAGCTTTTTTTAAATCAATACAGTATGGGACTATAAATGTATTGTCTTTTCCTTATTATTTTCTTTATAATGTTTTCTTTCCTTTATTGTACGAATACAGTATACAATACTTGTAACATACAAAATAGGTGTTAAACAACCCTTCATGTTATCAGTAAGGCTTCCAGTCAATAGTAGGCTGTTAGTATTTAAGTGTTTGGGGAGTTAAAAGTTACAGGCAGATTTTCGCCCACATGGGGGTCAGTGCCCCTAACACCCATGTTGTTCAAGAGTGAACTCTAGTTAACCGACACTTTTTTTTAAAAAGCCAGAGTAATCAAACACGTTTTCCATTTTAGTTCGAGGCCAGAAAATAAAGGTCTGGGCTTACATTGTTTTAAGGAAGAAACACATAATGAGTACCAACAGGCTGGCTATGGCAGGATGCCATTCTGCTCTCCTCCCTAAAGATAAGGAAATAATCCCACTGCCTTCCAGTGGCACAGGAGAAAGAACAGCAGACAGGGAGTTAAAGGCTTTAGCATGGCTGTGCCACATTTGTAAAGACCTCCACTGCGCGTAGAAAACAAGGAGGCTGACCTAAGCTCTCCCATGTCCTTTCTAGCACCAATGAATGGCCCCAAATTCTTTTCCTTCCTTATTTCTTTAAAAGAGAACCCTCTCCTGTGTAAAGAGAGAGGAGCCACTTCCTTCTGTTTCTCTCATCTCAAGAGGTGGCGTTGTGGCACGGCTGAGTATTACAAAATGCTACACTGCATAGCGAAAAAGACTTTGAGATCTCATTTCCAAGGCTAATGGAGTTTTAAAATGGAAATGTGGTCAATATATTAGAATAGCATACAGGCAGGCAGTCCTTTCTGGAATCAAATGACAGGCTATAGATGGCCATTTAGGTCTCTCCTGACCATACTTCTCTTTTGAGAACACTAGTATAGACAAAGTACAGCTGAAAGACCCACTTGGCCAACCTTTTAATTCAACCCGCACAGCTTATCAGAGGATATTCTTTTCCAAAAAAAAAAAAAAATCACACCATAGTGCTAAAGAAACAAAGCTATGCAGTAACCAATGAAGTGATTAACAGTTATTTGTATTAAAAGCCAGGCTTGGCAACTAAAGAGCAAAGTAAAATTCTCTCCTACCCGTGAAGATGAAGGAATTCTAAAACAAGGCTTCTTTTCCCCCAAGCACTTGGAAATGAACCAAGATACTTCCAAAGATTTTGTTTTGTCTCCTGTGTTTCCATGGACTTATTTAACGTGTCTTCCTGCACTACTACTTCCCTTTTCTCGGTGATAGCTGAACTTCGGAAAGCGCTTCCTCTCAGCAGTGCTTTAAGGGTTACAAGCCTTTCACGAGAGCCTCCAACACGGTAGAGGAAGGCCATTCCTGGGTAACTGCACTACCCCACAGAAAGGAGCCAAAAGAAAATCCTGTCCACTAAAGAAAGTAAAACATTCTTCTTCCTTTTAAATGACTTTTTCTTATTAGAACGTAAATACATGTTAATCACACAAAACAGGAGAAAATACAAGCAACAGGAACCACTTAGCATCCCAGCATGCGGACACATCCTCGGGCTCACAGGTTAGCAGACCCCTTTCCATAGTCACTTTTTACAAATAGAAACAAATGTTACACCATTTTATAAACTATCTTTTTTACTTAAGACCCTAAAAATATTTCCTATTAATTTACATTATTCTACAATACCTCCCCCCCTGAATGGCTGCAGAGTATCCCAGGAAAAGCTTCGTCACACCGTGGTAAATAAGCCATCACTGCTGGACGCGGGCATGGGGGTGCAGGGCCGCTTGCTATCTCCCGAACTAACGACAGGGCTGCTCTATCTCCGCTGCGTTCGCCAGGGGACAGAAGCCGTAGATCACGCGCAGCTCGCTCTGATGGATCGATACCAACCTGACAGCACGGAGAGGCGGCCAGGATGTCGTAGGTGTACATGGTACCCAGCTGGTGCCAGCTGCCGTCCCACCGTGACTTACACTTGATGCAGATGATCTTGTGAACCCCTTCCAGGCAGTCCACACACACCGCGTACAGGTGCATGAGCCTCCCTGTGCACAGAAGACACAGTGCTGAGAATGGCCATCATCGGGGCTAAAATGTGCTGCTCTATCAATGATAAGCAAACATGTTACCATTCAGATAAAATAAGAAGCAAAATAGGTCATATTCATCCTATATCCCCAAGTTGTTCTTTTAGAATAATGATCAATTACTAACTATTGTCAATGGGACACATGCTTCCAAAGTTGTAGCTTATTAAATATTGCTTCAGTTCACTCTTCTAAAAAGTACTGCCAGGTTTACAATATGGACATCGAAATTCAAATGACCAAGCCACAAATGCTACAAACCAGCCAGTGGTCGTGCAGGACTCTCTGCTCAGAAGTCTCTGTGTGGCACAGAGCCTGAACCAACAACGCTGGTCTACAGTCATGGGCTTTCATCCACCGACAAGTCCATCGTAAGAAAGTCAACAGTCTGTGTTGGTACTGGTGGCCCAGAATTACACCACAGCCACAATTACTGTGTTAACTGTCCCTGTCTCCAAAACTGCTCAGCCTCACCATATTTAATTAAGGAACCAGGATCATATCTAACTTGCAAGTGCTTATTTAAATGGAGTTCAATGTATCTACTGAGCTCTTAAGAGACACAACCCTATTTCTCCATCTTCTGTTAACAACTAATGCTTGCAAAGGAAAAGAGGTCACCCTTGTTTGCATGGAAAGGTTTAGGATTCAAATGATTAGGCAGGATGGGGCGTGTCCAGGATCCACCTAGACAGTGTACAACAGCAACGCTGCTGCTCTCTACGTAGGCATCAGGAAGCGCCACAGTGCTGAAAACCACGCTCAGAACACATACTCCTTCAGAATGCGCTGTTGCCAGCAGCCATGGCTCTTCACCTTTCAGTGGTTAGGACCAGCAGTCCTAACCATGGAAAGCATGTGTCCCATTGCTCCTTACCCTCTGGAAAGAGGTAAACAGTACTCACAAGGTAACTTTTCATTCCATTTGCTTACAAGGCTCTCTCTTCCTCCTCAAGGGTGGGAACCATGTTTTCTCTCTCTCTCTCTCTCTCTCTCACTCTCTCTCTCACACACACACACACACACACACACACACACAATTTACTTCTCAGGCCTATCCAATTTTCGCCTTTCTCCATCCGTTCTCTGAAAGTACCCTTCAGACATGGCCCTGGGCTCTGTCACATACTCTTCCTTTTCTTTTTCTTCTCCCTATTCAAGAGATGCTCCAATCTTAAGATCTGAACCACCCCTGTTATAAAATAAGCTCCCCAGTTTTCATCCCAGATGCTTATTTCTAATAGTGCTTGCTAGATAGACATCTCCACCCAAAGTCCCAACACCCCTTCAAACCCAACACACACCAATGCCCTTATCTTCCTTCTCCTAAGACAGGTCTCCTTCCCAATGTTCTCCACTCCTGTCCACGGCAGCGTCCTTTATCTGCTCTAGAGCCAAAGTGAACTAACCAGGATGCAGCTTCATCCTTGTAGGCTCAGTGTCTAGCACAATGTCAATAATGGAAAAAAAGCACTTCATAATTATATGTTGGATAAATGGATGGGGTAGATTAATAGCCAAAGACATCATAATCTTAGAGGCCTCTAGGGCCAAAAAAAAAAAAAAAAAAAGGAAAGGAAAGGGGGAAAAAAANACAAGAACTTTTTTTTTTTTAAGACTTTATTTATTTGAGAGAAACCAAGAGAGCGAGAGTGAGAGCGAGAAAGCAGGGGGAGCGGCATACTCCCCACTGATCAGGAAGCCCAACATGGGGCTTGATCCCAGGATCCTGAGATCATGACCTGAGCCAAAGGTAGACAATTAACTGACTGAGCCTCCCAGATGCCCCAAGAACTTCTTGAAATAGTGCCCATCTCTGCTCTAAAAAGCTGAAAATAAATGGCCTGACAGCACTTCATACTATCAGTTCGAGTATCCAGGAACCACCAGAAAACACATTTCCAGTCTCCCTCCTAGATTTACCAGGGCTGATTCTCAAACATTCGAAGATACCCAGTGGGCTGCCGAGAAGGGTGGGAGGAGGGACAGACACAGAGGGGAGGTGGCAGCAGCAATAACCATGCAGACAGAGCTGACAGGAAACATTTACTGTGGGCCCACCACGGGTCAGGCATGTGCTCTAAGGAGGCTACGTGAGTCACTTCACTGAACCCTCCCAGCAACACTACGAAGCAGGGAGTACTGTTATTCCCACTTGTGACTAGAGGAACTGAAGTTCAGTGAGCTGGCTGAGCTTGCCCAAACTCACGAAGATAGTAAGTAGACAAGTCCAGACTTAAATTCCTGTGTGATTCTCAACCTCCGGGAAAACTCCTGGGAACTCCTGGCCTGGTCTCTAGATTTGTTTCAGTCACGATTATACTTGTGCTAAACACAGAGAATTTTACATTGCTAAACTGTAGGGTCAAACAAAAAGGAGATTCCCAAAAGAAGTCAGTCACCTGTGGTTCTCAGTGGTAAAGAAGCATGACAAGAACTTCCTAATTAGATCTTAATAAATTATTAAGACCAACCAAAACCATCTTCTCAAAGGACGAGTCCGAGAACAGAGGCTGGAGTTGGATGCTGCAGGGGGCAGTGATGGGTATAGGGCAAGCACCACAGTGACAATGCACACGGGCCAGCACTGGAAATTACAGGTGATTTCGGCAGCATGTCATCAACTGCAGTGGCCTGGAACATGGCCTTTCTACTGTCGTTGAAAATGCTTTTAATACACGGTGGGACTCTGGGATGAAGTGCTGGACACTATCTAGCAAAAAAAAAAAAAGTGTGTGTGGACTTCTATGAGGCGTGGCAATAGAAACACAGGACACAAGGCAAGGCTCACCTGAGCCACCCACCTGTCTGGTAATGATGAAACACCTCAGCTTCAGATTTTATCATCAATAGTCAAACTTCTTAAGACCTTTGTAATGCGTGCCTAATACATCCATCTGTGGATATGTATGTACTCATGTGTGTACACACACACACACGGGCGTGCACATAGTCAAGACCTTTGTAGTGTATGCCTAACACATGCATAGCGTTTGTGGATCTGTACTCATGTGTGTACACACACACACACACACACACACACACACACACACACACACAGTTCTCAGGCCTATCTAATTTTCGCCTTTCTCCATCCATTCTCTGAAAGGTACCTTCAGACGTCCTGGGCTCTGTCACATACTCTTCCTTTTCTTTTTCTTCTCCCTATCAAGAGTTGCTCCAGTCTTAAGATCTGAACCACCCCTTTTATAAAATAAGCTCCCCAGTTTTCATCCCAGATACTTATTTCTAATAGATAGACATCTACAAAGTCCCAACACCCCTTCAAACCCAACACATAACAATGCCCTCATCTTCCTTCTCCTAAGACAGGTCTCCTTCCCAATGTTCTCCACTCCTGTCACGGCAGCCTCCTTTATCTGCTCTAGAGCCAAAGTGAGCCAACCAGGATACGGCTTCATCCTCTATAGGCAAGTTGTCCCCAAAGCTGCAATTTTTTCTTTAAAGCGATCTCTTGTAGATATTCCTTTCAGTTCCCACTCTTAGCACCCAGCAGTCTCTCATCTCCTGCCATCTAGGGAGGAGATTTAAATTCCACCTCTCTGGAGACAGGCCCCCCCGCCCCCCGATCCTTTCAAACAACTTTTTCCCCCCAAGTGATCATCTGCTCTAAAGAAAAAAAAAAATTTAAACTCTTCGTGTCCTTAAAGAACATGGCAAAGCTCTTACTGTGGCTTGAAAGGACCCCCACAATCTGTTCTGCCTACCTACTCTACTCATTTTCCACTGGAGAACCTCCACTCTCACCAATCTGTTCTCTCCAGTTCTCTCTGGTTCAACTTTTTTTAAACCACCATTCCCCTTGCTCAGATTGCTCCCTGTCCTGTCAACAAAGGCCTTACATGGCCAGACCCTCTGCTTATCAAAATTCCATCCACCTTTTGATACCTGCCGTCACGTTGCCTCCTTTACCTACCCAGGCCAAAGTGGCCCCCTTCTCATTGGAAATTATAGGATGTTTAAAGTACATCATATCCAGATGTTATTAATTCCATAGGTGGTGGTAAATTTAGGCCTGGTAAAGTTAGTTACATTTTTATAAGAGCATCTTACATCCTCAGATTATAAATTGATGAAAGGCAAGGACTGATAGTACCCAGCCCATGTCTGGAATACATAAATTTGATTCACCGATGAATGGGTTAAGTGAAAAGAATCTGTCATCACAGACAGAATAAGAACACTCCTCTCTTGTATACTGAACCCCTGTACTCTCCATTCATCTTCATAGAGAATATTTCCAGCCTTAAAATAAAGTTAAAGTAGTTTCCACCTACTTTCCTCTAAAATTAACCCCAACCAGTAGAAAGAACAAGAAACAAAACACAAACTCCATCTTCCGGGAAACTATGATACCTGCAAACCTGAACCAAAATAGGAAGTCACAAAATTGGATGAAGAAATTTTAAATGGCTCGGCTCTGAAACTGGGCAGCAAGCAGTGGGGGTGGGGGAGTGGGGGAGTGGAGAGCGGGATGAAGTGCCAAAAGGGAAACAGTAGAGTAGACAAGTAACCAAACACTCTATGCAAGCTTTTCCATCAAGAAGTAGTCTATTTAATCATCTCCCAAATCTGGGCTAGCCTTACAACTTATTTTGAAAACCACAATGTGATGGAAGTGATAATACTCAGTTCTAATCTTATGCCCCTTGAGAGAGAGTGCAGCCCCCACCCTCTCACCCCCTGAATGCAGGAAAATGCCCCGTCTAGCCCACTGGAAGATAAAAGACCACACAGAACCCGGGATGAGCCACTCATTGCAGCAGAGGCCAGCCAGTCGGCCAAGTGTCAGACACGTGTCAGAGGCCATCCTGACCAACCAACCTACAGAACCATGAGAAATCATAAATCATCACCAGTTTCAAACACTAAGTCTGGAGCAGTCTGACTTTAACAAAGGCTAAAAGACGTAAGGGGTTAGGTGAATTCTAAAAAAAGAATGAGACCACTCCCCTCAACCTCACTTCCTCTTTCGCGTTGAGGAAACAGTTAAAACAAGAACCAGCATCCATGAAACAAGAAGACGCTATTAAAAAGTGCTCTTGGAAATTATGATTTATATATTTACAGAATAGAAAAACCTTGAATTCAGTAAAAATCCTGGGATATAAAGCTGAAATCTTTCAGAAGGCAGGATATAAAGAGAAAGATAAATAATAGGATACCAAAGATCTCCCTCTATCTCAAAAAAAAAAAGTTTCGATTTAAGAGGTCCAATATCTGACTAACAGTTCCACAGTTGTTTTTAAAAATGAAAGAGGAAATGATCAGACAAATAAATCAGAAGAAAATTTCCCCAAACTGAAGACCATGAGTTTACACAGCCAAAAACCCAAGAAAGCACACTGTACAATGAATGAGTCTGGAGGGAAAGGACACAGTCACAGTGAAACTTCAGAATACTAGGGATAAAGAGAAAATCTTAAAACCTGCAGGGGATGGGAGGGGAGAGCAAAGGGACAGCAATAAAACACTGACTTCTCAACAGTGACATCAGAAGACCAGAGACAGTGAAGAAATAAATGCCTTCAAAATCCTATGGGGAAAATATTTATAACTTGGAAGACTCTACCCAGCCAAATAGCAATCAAGTGTGAAGATGGAATCAAGATATTATCAGAATTTCAAAGTCTGAAAATACCTATTCCCATGCTTCTTTCTCAGAAAGCTCCTGGGGATGTTTCTTAACAAACGGAGGAAATAAACCAAGAAAAAAGAAAACATGAGATCTAGGAAACAGACGATAAAGAACAGAGAAGTAAGTAAAAAATTCCTAGAAAGACAGCCATGCGGTATAGCAGCTAATGAGTGCGGCTGGACAGACAGGAGCAGGAAGATGAGAGGCTCCGTGAAGGGAATTTAATTTCTACAAAAAGAAGTTCATTAAATGGATGACAGGTATGTGCAAATGCTTCTGAAAGCTCTTCTAAAATCACGATGGTGGGACACCTGGGTGGCTCAATCGGTTAAGCGTCTGTGTTCAGCTCTGGTCACGATTTCTGGGTCACGAGATCAAGTCCCACGGCCGACTCCTTGCTCAGCAGGGAGCCTGCTTCTCCCTTTCCCCCTCCCTCTGCCTGCAGCACCTCCTGCTTGTTCTCTCTCTCTCTGACAAATAAATAAAACCTTTAAAAAAATAAAATAAAAACTTGAGAACCATTTATAATTGAAAAATACTATCTCTGGGAACTGAGACAGCAGAGGGTGTGGGAAGAAGACAGGTGGGGATATATCGTTTCTACCACAGGGTTTTTTAGCACACTTTTAAAGTTACAGACATGGGGCATGTGGGTGGCTCAGTCGTTCAGTGTCTGCCTTCCGCTCAGGTCATGATCCCAGGGTCCTGGGATCCAGCCCTTCATCTGGTTACTGCTGCGAGGGAAGCCTGCTTCTCCCTCTCCCACTCCCCCTGCTTGTGTTCCCTCTCTTGCTATCTTTCTGTCAAATAAGTAAATAAAATCTTTTTTAAAAAATGAAGTTACACGGGTGCCTGGGTGGCTCAATGGGTTAAAGCCTCTGCCTTCAGCTCAGGTCATGATCTCAGGGTCCTGGGATCGAGGCCCGCATCGGGCTCTCTGCTCGGCAGGGAGCCTGCCTCCTCCTCTCTCTCTGCCTGCCTCTCAGCCTACTTGTGATCCCTCTCTCTCTGTCAAATAAATAAATAAAATCTTTTTTAAAAAGGCAAAAAATGAAGTCACAAACATGTTACACCTCATGTATTTCATCATTATATAAATTCAAGAATTTCACATGAATTAACAGGTTGCCCATTTATCCTGACCAACCCCCATTATTCAAGTTTTGGCTGAAATATCCCTACATCCCTGAATGTCATCCACAGCACTAAGCTCCCCCTGCCTTCACCACCAGGGTGATGCCTCAGCTTCTAAAAACCTTCCACTTTCCTTTTGCTGTTATCAAGAAAGCCTGATCTTCCATAAACTTCAAGATTAATTCAACTCATCTAAAAACACGTTGGCCCTCTCTGCCCCCCCTTCCCTTACTCCGTTATGTTTGCAAGAACCAAAGAGAATAAACAGCGTGCTGGGCACATTAACACAGGTTTCAAAGGCAACTATTTTACACCGACTGACATAATTACACAATTCCTACTCTAAATCCCCCCTCCCGATAACATAAAACTATATGAGGAACCTTCCCTTCAAATGACAGCAAAAAACATTAAAATGGCCCACGTGGACAACTGTACTTGGTACAGTGACATCAAGAGTAAAGAAAAAAAGCCCAACACCCCCTCCACCAGCTCAACGGGCAAAGCCGAACTACTCCAACACTGCCTGGCACCTGACCCCAGCAAGCAGCACCGACCGTTACAATAAAGCCAGAAGGGAGCAAGCCCGTCCTGCCTCTCAGCTTTTCACAGGGAAAGCAGGCAAGGTGGATGAACCCCTGTACCTTGAAGATGACACGGAACATCGTACTCGATCTCATCGTGTCTCGACGGGCTTAAGAACAGAGTTCCGTCCACCAGAGGGAACTGCTCGAACACCGGCAGCGCCCGGTGGCACAGAGCGCAGTTGACAACGTTCCTGTGGCTGGCGCTGAGGGCCGCCAGGATGAACTTCCGCAGATCCTCGCCCTGGCCCATCTGGGCATCGTCTTCCATCCGCACGTGGAAAGTGTTCAGCTTATGCCTGGGGATGTGAGTGAGCAGCTCGGACAGGTCCAGGCGGCGCAGGAACTGCACCGGCGCGTCGAAGTGCCCCCCCCTGTGCACCGACAAGCCCGCGGGACTGTAGTCAAAGTGGGTGTTTCGGAACACGTGGCCCCCGGCCATGGCCTTTTTGTGAGGCTCCAGGTGGATGGCATTCTTCAGGAACTCCCCGAGGTACCTGGAGGAGCGGGGGCCGCTGAAGTGGGCAGGGGAGAGGATGGAGTAGCCAGTGGGCGGGGACTGGCCCGGGGAGGCGCAGGGGGAGCGCGGCCCGTAGGCGGCCGCCCCGACCGCCTTCTCCTGGGAGTTCTGCCGGTCCATGGAGTGCCGCCGGGGGAGGTCGTGGCTCAGGCCCTTCTGCGGCTTGTTGGGCGGCCGGCACTTCTTGGCCTCCTCCCCCGCTTCGCCAGGGGGCCTCCCCGTGTTCTTCTCCGACCCAGACTTCTTCTTCTTCTCATCCTGCATCCGCTTCACCTGGTACCAGTCCGTGTCCTTCTTCAAGTGGCCCTGTCCGCAGCGGCAGGAGCAGAAGCGGAAGGCTAGGTCGTAGCCCTTCTTTGTCCACATGTTCTGGCGGCACTGCTTCTCGTTCCAGCTGCGCGCGCGGCCGATGCAGTTAAACTGGACCAGGATGCTGCTCTCCCACTCGTAGAAACACTGCAGGTGCATCCAGCTGCTGTAGGGGCAGTGTTCATTGTTGCACACCACCTTCTGGTAGTCGTCCTTGTCTAGGTCCACCGGCCTCCCGAAGCTGCAGATCAGGGGCGTGGCACACAGGGCTTCTGGGGAGAAAGAGAGAGAACAGTTCAGCACGCAGGAGCTGGGATTCCGGCGGGCGCCCCGGCAGAGATCAAAGCTACCATCCCCACATTCAGGCCACCACTACAATTTTCTGGTGTCAAGATTTCCACCGCTGGAATAACACCAGACAGGATTAAAAAACACTGACAACTTTCTTCTGGTATTATGTTGTGCCAAGGGAATTTACTTTCAGATATTTGTTATCTGCTGAAAAACACACCGGTAAGCTTCAAAAAGTCCAAATCCTTCACGGTGCAATTAGCCGAACATCAGTACTTGCAACAGTATAGTATAGTATGAGGTTTTCCTAAGATGTGGGTGTTAATGACAGGCAGTTCCAAGGTTCTTTAAAAAGGAATCACTCCAGTGCACTAGGATATAATATGATGCAGCAAGCCACTTAACCGACCAGCTCCACAAAGGACCCTGAAGAAAGCCCTTTATAACAAGCATGAGGTTATCCTGAATACCACAGAGAAACCAGAAAACAGAATTCTCTCATCCCTAATTCTCTTCTAGAATGGTCTGATACCTAATGGCAGGAATATCTGGTCAAACTAATTGTTGGTCTACAATGAATTACACTGCCAGGACATGAAGGAAAAAAACAGAATTCTCCTAAAGCTAGCAGAACAGAAACTAGACCACCAAGATAGTTCTACCCAATTTAACCACATGCCCCACAGGCCATCTAAAAGGCCAATCGGTTTCCCCAAAAGGAGGGAAAACTTGGTGACACAAAGTAGAACCCATCTCTTAAGAAGTAAATAGGATTTATGGAGATCCCACTGGATTCCGGTTACCCCAACACTGTTAACATTTTCAAAGGCCCTTTTGGAGAGCAGTAATAAGCCTAGTTGGGAACCACTGGGCTTGGTCCGGAAGGTTGCACATGCCACCCTCACTTCAGATTCATCTGTTAAGCGGAGAACCCTCAGTCAGAGTTCTGCTCTGGAAAACTCCCCCTGGTGGCAGTGTGGGACATGAGGCTGCGGGGTTGGCGGGGCAGAGGGGCAGTAATCCAAGTGAGAGATGTGTGGCTGAGCAACAGCAGCAGCAGAGTAAAATGGCGCTCACCGTTGGAGGGGAGCAAACGCTGACGGACAGCAAACATGGGAGGGGCAGGCTTGGACAAATGGACAAAGATGACTTTGGGCTGGCCTTATTTTAGACCTGTTGAATTGAAAATGCCTGTGTACCAACAAGGTGAAGAAAGGTAAGACTGGAGTCAAAAGACCCGGACCCTGAAAACAGATGGGTAGCCACACAGCCAGAGGCGGAAGTTAAATCCCTGGACCGAGGAGCTAGCCCAAGAGGCATGTGGGGAGAGGAAAAGAATCCTGAGAAGCAACATAAAAAGGCTGGAGAAGAGTCCTCTACAGAAGATGGTAAGGAATGAACTGAGGATTCACTGCAAGCCAAGCCAGGAGAGAATTCTGATCAAGGCAGTTGGAAAGTTTTAAGAACAGAGGGCTGACTCAGAACAACTGTGACACCCAAAAATGTCTCTAGACATTGCCAGCTATCCCGAGGGGAGAGGGAGCAAAACTGCTCCTGGTCATAAGGTACTGGGCAAGTCAAAGACGACAAGTCCTCACCGGAATGATCAGTGAGCCCGTCGGTGATCCCTTAGTAGGAACAGTTCCAGTGGGATGACACAGGACAGATCAGAGGTAATGGTGAAGACTGGATGATGAGGTAAAGAAGTAGAAGCAGTTCAGATGATGTTCCAGAACACTCTTCCCAGAAGTACAAGGAAGGGAAGGAAAAACAATGGGAAGAGGCCAACAAGGGCTGAGACCTACACATTCACCCACTCGGGGAATGAATGCCAAAAATTCAGGCCAGTCTGAAGAGCAGGAGGCAAGAAGCTCTGCAACTCCAGGGCTCAAAGACCTTCACAACCTCCCCACTGGCCACTGCGTTACAAATACAACACTGCACCAGCACAGGGACCCGTAACGCCTAGGACCCTCGGATGTTACAATCAATCCCTTCAGTGTGGGACCCCGAGGCATCAGTCACAAGGCCCTAACCAACTCGTCTGCCTCAGATCCTCTGATTGCTGTGGCTCCCCCATCTACTGCCTGGGAGTCCACAGCCCTTAATCTTCATTTGTCCAAATCCCACTCGCCTCGTGCAGCGACTCTCAGCATGGACTCTCAACCAGACTGCCTGAGCTAGAATCCTAGTAGTACCACTGTTGAGCTGTGTGCCCTTGGACAAGTTCCTTCTTTTTCATCTTCGTTTCCCATACAGAATGCAGATAACAACTGAATGTACTTTATATGGTTGTTATAAGGGAAAATACTACTGATACACAGGTGGCGCCTACAGCAGGGCCCGGCACCTGGTAAACCTTCGCCCCTTCCTCCCATCCTTCAAGACCCACCTCTAGACACTGGCACCACCCCTTCCCCAGCACAGTTTGGTCTGAACCTTATTTGAGACACCACTGTGATCCCACCAGGTTGAGGACTCCAAAGAGGATGCCTCTTAACTCGTCTTTGTGTTTCTGGCACCACCGGGCCTAGGCCTGACACACACGCCATGCTGAATAAAGCTGCCTTTAAACAGGCACACGAAACCCAACGTGACCAGCAGAGCGGAAGCAAGCAAGCCGAAATCCTACACGGAAAGACCCCCGTGTGCTTAAGGGCAACAAAAAGAAGTAGAAGAACGGTCTGTAAACTGAGTAAATTAACAGCAGTCACCTGGGCTGTGACCTTTAGTGTCCTTTAAAATGTTAATAAGTCAATTAAACAAAGTTCAGTTGCTTTTATCTTCAATCCTTCAGAGAAACAGCCTTGGAGGGAATGTCTCTGTAATGTAAAGACAGTGACCAAAGGGCTATCGATGTCCGGAAATCAAACTGAAGAGCGGCCTGACTCTACCTCTGCATTTACAACATCCAAAATTTTAAATTGTAAATGCTGAGGTTGGCTTGATATTTCTTTTTAAAGTATTTTCTCATTAAAAAGGTAGATTAAGAGAAGTAAAGTCCTATTTCTATCTTTCTCAAAAAGCTGCAAATGTTATCATTTAACCCATACTGCGCACTCCCTCCGTCCAGGGTCTTTTGGGCTGGAAGAATCCACAAATGGCGCTGAGAGGCCACCGAAGTGTTGGCGGGAACCACAGAGGCGGCTGTGCGGCTCCAGGTCCCCGACTCCCTAACGCTGCCTATCCTCACCACTGCCGTCCTCACCTGCCTTCTCCGCCTTCTGCCCTCCACGGCTCGGCAACGAAGCGCTCCCACGCCAACCTGCCAGCCTGCTTGTTTACATCCCAGCCACTCTGATGTGGTCTTTGTGGCTAGGCCTCAAAAACAAAGACGAGAGCTTGAGACCAAATACGATGTGCAACAGACACCTCGCCCAGTTACTCACCCTGGGAAGAGTGACAGACTTCGCTCTAGTGATGAACAGGCCTTCTGGTGAGGCCACGACGGGCTGGCCTCTGCACTCAAGACAGGATTGCCTTCAAGGCGTGGTTCAAACTCGCCCTCTCCCTCCCACTGTCCACACTGGAGAGGCAGCTGGGAAGAGTGTGAGTGGGGACTGGGTGACCAGCTGCTTGACATGGAGCAGTTTCCTGCTTCCTTATCTGTAAAGTGAGGACAAAAATGCTTGCCCTCGTTCACCGCACATATACGTGGAAGCACTCTGTAAAGTTCCCTAACAACTCTCCCATGCTACCTACCTCTTCTGCGACTTGATGCTAGGTGCTCCACGACTAAATGCGAACTGCCGTAAGAGACTTCCTACTTTTTCTGTCTGATGTTTCAGACCCACAAAAGGGGTTCAGAAAGTAATGAATGAGGCCATGCCTCTTTTTCGATTTCCTATGTCTAACAGTTAACTAAAACATACAGGAAAAGATTTGAGAACTCTAAGGAACAGCATGAGTGCCCTTCAGATCATACCTATAACAAATGAGCAGTCTTTTTTTTTTTTAAGATTTTACTTTTTTACTATTTATTTGGGAGAGAGAGAGGGGGCACGGGCAGGGGGGAGGAGGCAGAGGGAAAGGGAGAAGCAGACACCCCTGAGCAGGGAGCCCAACACCAGGCTCAATCCCAGAACCCTAAGATCATGACCTGAGCCGAAGGCAGATGCTTACCTGAGCCACCCAGGCACCCCACAAATGAGTGGTCTTATAGAAATGCATTTGATTGCTTCCCGAACATGATCTCTACATTTATAAAATTCCTAGCTCTTAAGAATTGCAGTCCCACAAAGGTAAAGGTATAAACAGAATACAGACTGATCTGATCTAACAAAACCATTTGTGAGAGAGGCGGAGAAGGGGACAGCACGGTCAGTGAGGGCCTGTGTCACGTACACCCCTTAGGACACTCATCAAAGCTATGACAGTCTAACAAGCAATATGAGAAAATGCTCCTTCGTGCAGTCAGCACTGCTTGCACAAATGTACAGAAACTCTCCAGAGCATTTTCATAGCTCCCTCGTCAGACATTCAGGACCCCACTTCTGTTTCTCCCCGCCCAAGTGAAAATAATTAGGGATCACCTCATTCCAGACAAAAGTCTCTCGTAGTTTCAAGTCTGGACAATAAGACAGCTAGGCTGACATCACTTGGGCAAGGTCTGTCACTCTTCCCAGTCTTCTCATCCTATATCCTGCCTCCCACACCTATTAAAAGGGAAGCATCTGACAGTAGTCATTTACACTGGCAGCCCAACAAACCCAAACCCTTTGACACACCCATTCACACTAACAGGAGGCCCATAAACCAGACAGACATTGCCATTGTCAGCTTTTTAACTGTAAAATTAAATATTTTCACCCCTCTTAAAATAGTTGCAAGCATCACAAGCAGGTGGGGAGTTCAGCAGGGTGGAGGGTTCCGGAAGCAGAGCCTTCTGAAGTCAACAAGGCTTTCTAGGTGAAATCTAAGGTTGGCAGTTGGTCACATTCAGCCTCATCCGCTGGTTTTCAGAGCAAATTCTTGCAGGGTATGAAGTTTCTGACTAGAGGATCCTCAACTCCAGCCTCCTGAAAGGCCACAGAGATTGGTCAATGAGGATAGAGACTCTGGAGCCAACCAGCCTGGATTTGACTCTCAGCTCTGCAACTTAATAGTTTTAGGATCTTTGGCAAGTCACTTAACCTCCCTGAGCTTCTGTCTTCTTAACGTGTAGAATGGCAGAAATAACAGTACCTGTCTCAAAGGGTTGCCATGAGGATTAAAGGAGTTATTAAAGCAATTCACACAGGGCCTGGCACAGAATAACCACCATTTAAACATAAGCAATTATTATTAAGAGCCCTATCACTTTACATTACTTGATATAAAAACCAAAGAACTTTGAAATCATTTAGTGCAAAACCTACAAGCAGGAAGTGACCATCCACCTTTCCCCATACATAAATAATTGCCAGAAATGTACTTCCTCCCCACAACAGAGCAGGATGGCATGCAAAATAAGTCACTAAATATTTACTGACAAGTTTTAAAGAAACAGATGCAAAATTTTCTTTTTCTAAGCCCTTAAAGATGTTCTTCTGAGCATCAGACTAATAAGTACATTGCTATATGTATTTTTTTCAACCTAAGCAATCTTTTCCAAGCCTGGGTAACAGGGTTTCATAAAGCACGGCTGCATCTGATTCATGGGATGTGTCCCTGAAGAACTCACGTAATTCAGAACTGATTACCCCACAGTCTGGGGGAAGGGTGTGGGGAATGCATTCCCAGAACACATAAATCTACATTCATTGTGCTGTATTTTTCTTTACTGTTGCTTTTTAATATCAGCATTATCTCTAACATTTCTCAGTTGTAGCTCATAAATTGATAGCATGGCACATCATAGTGTGTTTTATCACATTTCTGTTCAAAAGTTACCGATTTTCAGGATGTTCTTCAGCACTAGTATTAGCACACCTAGATATTTTGCAAGATAAAGACTTAAATTATAATACCTAATTTTAAAATAACACAAATGTCACCAAAATCCTTAAAGAAGTTCTATAAACAACAAAGAGTTCAAATAATATTACCAAAGATTAGTAGGTATCTGTCTTTATAAGAAAAGGTGATGCCGGGTGCCTGGGTGGCTCAGTCAGTTAAGCAGCTGCTTTCGGCTCAGGTCATGATCTCAGGGTCCTGGGATCAAAGCCCACATCGGGCTCCCTACTCAGCGGGGAGCCTGATTCCTCCTCTCTGCCTGTCTCTCTGCCTACTTGTGATCTGATCTCTCTCTCTGTGTCAAATAAATAAAATCTTTAAAAAGAGAGAGAGAGAGAAAGAAAAGGTGATGCCAGTGGGTATCAAAGCATTTTTACAATTCAGTTGACCTGCTAGCTTTGAAAATATGACATAGCTTGATGCACAGTTTGGGGGAATGTATCCACTGAAATTTTGCACATCATGTGAAGGTTTTATTCATAGTATTTGTGTCATTAGTTGAAATTTGCATAATTTAATTTGCATATAATGGGATCACACTGTACTAGGAAATAAATTAGCAGGCTGCCTTCTCTTTTGCTTGGAGACTTTTTTGATCCTGAGGGGGCTGGATCACAGAGAACCACACAGCACCCTAGCATTACATGTATTACCTGCACTGATCCAGAAGGACTGGTAGGTTCGGGAGCTCTAAGAACCAAATCACAGTATCATAAAATGGGAACACAACTCCAGATTAAGTATGTGTGCATATGCATGAGTCTATGTGTATTTGTATATAACTGCAGAGAAACTGCCCAATTGTTAAACTATTCCATTTCTTTTATCATTGAGTATAACTGACATACAATGTTTTTATTAGTTTCAAGTGCACAACATAGTGATTCAACAATTCTATATATTACTTGATGCTCACCAAGTAAGTGCAGTCATCATCTGTCACCATACAAAGTTACTACAGGATTAGTGCCTATGCTGTACTTTTCATGTCCATGACTTTAGAACTGGAAGTTCATACTTCCTAATCCCCCTTACCTATTATGCCCATCCCCCCTTCACCCACCTCCCGTATTTAACCAGTCTGTTCTTCATATTTCAGAGTCTATTTGTTCGTTCGTTCATTTTTCAGATTCCATACAGAAGTGAAATCATATGATATTTGTCTTTCTCTGACTTATTTTACTTAGCATAATACACTATAGGTCCTTCCGCGTTGTTGCAAATGGGAAGATCTCACCTTTTTTTAGGACTAATATTCTGTTGTATATATTTGCCGCATTTTCTTTTTTTTTAATGTTATTTATTTATTTGACAAAGAGAGAGAGATTACAAGTAGGCAGAGAGGCAGGCAGAGAGAGNTTTAGGACTAATATTCTGTTGTATATATTTGCCGCATTTTCTTTTTTTTTTAATGTTATTTATTTGACAAAGAGAAAGAGATTACAAGTAGGCAAAGAGGCAGGCAGAGAGAGAGGGGGAAGCAGGCTCCCTGCTGAGCAGAGAACCTGATGTGGGGCTCGATCCCAGGACCCTGAGATCATGACCTGAGCCGAAGGCAGAGGCTTTAACCCACTGAGTCACCCAGGCACCCCTTGCCACATCTTCTTTATCCACTCCTCTATGAATGGACACTTGGGTTGCTTCCGTACCTTGGCTATTGTAAATAGTGCTTCAATAAACATAGGGGTGCATATATCTTTTTGAACTAGTATTTGTTTTCTTTAGGTACATACCCAATAGTGGAATTAGATCATATGGTAGTTCTGTTTTTAATTTTTTGAGGGACCTCCATACTGTTTTCCACAGTGACTGCATCTATTTACACTTTCACCTTTTCTCCATGTCCTTGCCAACAGTTGTTGCTCCTTGTCTTTCTGACTCTAGCCATTCTGACAGGTGTGCAGTGATATTCTCATTGTGGTTTTGGTTTGCATTTCTCTGATGATGAGTGATGTTAAGCATCTTTTCATGTGTCTGTTGGCCACCTGTATGTCTTCTTTGGAAAAATGTCTATTCAGGTCCTCTGTGCATTTTTTAATCAGATTGTTTGGTTTTTTGGTGCTGACTTGTATAAGTTCTTTATATATACTGGATACACTTTATCAAATATATCATTTGCAAATATCTTCTCCCATTCAGACGACTGCCTTTTTCAACAACCCCATTTTTAAAGACTCCAGAAAAGACCTCATGTCATCCTTCAATATTATGTTCCAATTTTTTTTTAATTTTTTTTTAAAGATTTTATTTATTTATTTGACACAGAGAGAGAGAGATTACAAGTAGGCAGAGAGGCAGGCAGAGAGACAAGGAGAGGAGGAAGCAGGCTCCCTGCTGAGCAGAGAGCCCGATGTGGGCCTCGATCCCAGGACCCCGGGATCATGACCTGAGCCGAAAGCAGAGGCTTCAACCCACTGAGCCACCCAGGCGCCCATTATGTTCCAATTTTAAAGAACTTAGAACTTGATTATCTTTGTCAATGTCCTCTCCTTTGCCAGCACAAATATTCAAAATATGGCCATAATCAAAACTCCTACATTTTTTTTATATGTGATACCCATTTCCCATCTAAATTCTAGCACCACAGCTCCAAAACGATGGTCCACCCCTTCTCTCTCAGTGGGCCCAAAACGGTACCAGGAGACCAAAGGGTGGAATCAGCCTTCTCCCCTTACCTCTAGATTCTGATGTGGTTCAAGGCAGGCCACCCCATAATGTGCCACCTTGGCATGCAAATTATTTTGAGCTTAAGATAATCAAGGCACAACAGACTCAAGAAGAGCTTTTTACCTTCCTCCCCTTATCTAAAAAAAAAAAAAAAAAAAATTAGACGGGGAGTCTGTACCAGGAGGAGAGCTATTACCAAAGATAACTTTTTTTATTTTTACATAAGAAAGACCTCTATGCAGGGTAAACACTCATTTACCAAACATTTGCTTTCTCCTCTTCCTGTGAATTGTTTTCCTTCCCTCTGAAGTCCCAGACTCCTACACCTACCTCTCTTTAGCTGGGGATGGCATATAAACTTGGATTGCCTGACTGAAAGAGAGCCTCTCCTGTCTCTGTGGGGCTCCCATACATATGTAATTAAATTTGTTTTTCTCCTATTAATCTGTCTTATGTCAAATTAGTTATTAGGCCAGCCAAAGAACCTGGAAGGGAAGAAGGGAAAAGTTTTCCTCCTCTATAATTTCCAGTGGCCTCAGTTGAAAAGACAAATGGCTTTATCTCCTCCCTAGTCTGTCTAACAGGTAAAAACTCGGCTGCATGGTCAATTGGAAACACAGGTCATCTGCAGACTAGGCACCTGTCAGAGAATACAACCCATAACTCATTGCTGTTTGGTATTTTCCAAAAGCTCAACAACAGAGAAACAATTTTGAAGAAAGATTTCATAGGTGATGTCCACACACTCTAGATCAGAGCTACCATGGGGCGTTTTGGCCTGCAGCGTGACTTCTTAAACCCACACAGGGTTTTCTGTAATAGAAGATAAACCCAAATGCCAGTTAGGTGCATCTCGTCCTCCCCAGGTCATCCAGGCCTCCACTCCAGCCCATTCACACTTACTCACGCCAGGACTCTGGAGGCACTTGCGTATATGACTCCTGTGCCAGGGAAAAGCCATCCCTCAGCTAAGCCAGGTGTCACAGAGTTGGTTACCTAGATGACATTATTTCATTTTCTGGACAAACTGCTTTTAATGACACAGCCTAATAAATTTCTTTTATTTATAAAAGGACACTGTCATGGACATTGCTTAGTTTTTTACAATGCCTCATAAATGGCTAAGTGATTGTTTTTGTTTTTTAATCTGACACTGTAAAGTACAGCACTGCTTCTGTTTGCTTCCTCCTTCTGTGTGTTAGAAATATGAAAGCCATATTTGTGACCTACCTCTTACTCAGAACATCCATTATTTTTCCTAATAATACTGCTCCTAGTATGAATATTCTCATTTATTATCTCACAGTATTACATGTATTTTTGAAAAACACTGTATTTTACAGTGAAGGAGAGTATAAATGATGACAAAGAAAAAACCCATTCGCCATCTCTCTCCTAACTTTCCAGTCAGTTTTGCCTAGTAGATATTAAATCTGTACTTGGGTGTCAAGGCACCCCCTCCCCTCCTCACTTTTCAAAGGCAACCAGAGAAGGGTGTGAAGGGAGAGGGGAGGCCAGGATGACCCACTGTCCCGAGGGGTCCCACAAACACAGCACCTCTCAGAAGGGCCACCCTCTCTCCCCTGCCCTGGGCTCTACTCCTTAGAGAGGGACCTTGTGGACAAGCCAAGGGCTCTCCATCCTTGAACCACTCACCTCATCCACTGCACAGCCCTCCCCTTCCTTCCCCTTGGCTCAGCTCCCTCAGCCTCGGACTCTCCCATCAATACCCAGGTCTCCACCTATTTTTCTCTCACCTGGTTTCTCTCTCAGCATTTCTCTTCTCTCAGACACAGACCGGGATGCTCCTTTCACTCTACTCTGCCAGCTAACCCAGCCCTCAGTCCACCTAGTCCATGCAGGTGCCTCTCCCCTCCCCTCCCCGCCCACCTGCTCCCAGCCTCACTGGTGAAACTGAGACAATAGTGAAATGGGCTCCCAAAATAGTGAAATGTTGCTCCCAAGTCTACCCTGCCTTGTCTTCTGTCAAGGGTCTTCTCCTTGGCTTTAACCCACAAAGGCCAGACTTCTCAGGGTGCTCATGTGGGACCAGTCTTGTCTTCTTAGCTCTTCTCAACAGCATTATCTTCAAGTCCTCTGCACCTATTCTCCTCCCTCATCTATCAAACCTGGGAATTCACATCCTACAAAATATGAAAAGGAGAGTCTCATATTTACCTCAAAGACAAGATCTTTGAGGAGAGGCAAAGAACAATGAACTGAGAAATGACAAGTGATAAAGAAGTGGCCACATAATCTGAACCTACACCTGGATCTCATCACCAATGACAAGGACAGGAATCTAATGAATTCCATCATCTTAGGTTGACTACTTAAGAAATGCCAATGTAGGGCACCTGGGTGGCTCAGTGGGTTAAAGCCTCTGCTTTCGGCTCAGGTCATGATCTCAGCGTCCTGGGATCGAGGCCCGCATCCGGCTCTCTGCTCAGCAGGGAGCCTGCTTCCTCCTCTCCCTGTCTCTCTGTCTACTTGTAATCTCTCTCTCTGTGTCAAATAAATAAATAAAATCTTTTAAAAAAAAAAGAAAAGAAAAGAAATGCCAATGTAGGGGGCACCTGGATGGCTCAGTTGGCTAAGCGTCCCACTCTTGATTTCAGCTCAGGTTATGGTCTTGGGGTGGTGGGACTGAGGCTGCACCCTCAGTGGGGAGTCTGCCTCTCTCCTCCTCCCTCTCCCATCCCTACCCCCCACACTCGTTCTCTCTATATATAAAATAAATAAATCTTAAAAAAAAAAAGTCAATGTAATAATAGGGAGAATAACACATACTGAAGCTATCTAGACTTCATCAGGGGCATTAGCAATTATAACAGCAACTTGCTTTAATAAGAAAAAAGTTATATTCATTGGTAAACTCATCACAGATACATGTACTCATAATAAGAACTACAAATTTATAACAGATGTCAACTAAGGCACACACACTCACATATATGCATGAGTTTATCCATGAAGAACTATAGATACAACTTTCTCCGTGTAAGTTTATACACACGTACATGTGTCCATGTGCATGTGCACACGTCTATTGACGTGCTATTTCCACAGTGAAAAGCAAACAAACAAAACCTTGCATTTTACTTTTACTTGCTCTAGTGCAGAAAACCCAAAATGCTCTTTCACAGGAAAATTGCTTATTATGTTCTTATCCATTTAAAACAAAATTGTGAAACAAAAACTAGAAAGACAAGGGCTATCAACCTATCACAAGCCCGAACTAGTCCTTGAAAGGGAATGATGACTTTGCTAACCAAGTTCCTTAACAATTAAGTTTTAACTTCCTGATCCACTATGAATCCCAGTCATTTTTGGTCTTTTTTACAATTGCCAGTAAACAACTGTTTACTTTATGGGTTCTCCTTTCAGGTGTCACTCTTTGAAGGCTGGCCAGCTCAGCATTAGCCTCTGCAGCAATCTGTCCTCACCATTCAGAATTCTGAGCATATTCTCGAAGATCCTCATCAGCCCCTGCCTCCCTGGCTGGCATCAGTGCAAAGTCACTGAGCATCTTCTCCCTCTAGTGACACAGGAGTTAAGCTGGCCCGTCTAGCAGGGTTTACTTCATCTTTCTCGGATGCTGGAGGAAAAGAGAATGATGAAAAATACACGCAAATGAGTATTTGGAAACGGAAATATTGATAACACTCTGTGCACAGATGTGATGACATCAGTATTCCCCGTTTCCTTCTTCCTGCTCCAGAATGAATCAGGGAACATCAATACAGTATATGACAACCCTGAATATCTTCCATCATCACAACTGATCGTGAGAATGGTAAGTTTGTCATCTGCAAATATTACGGATCCAGATTTTTAAAATCAGCATGTGCTGATGATTAGTCTTAATTCACTAGGTCTGACACACCAAAATCCTCTGAATCATTAAATAAAGACATCATACAATACAATGTGAGTACTTGACTGTAGGTCACTAGAGATCTGGACGTCTGTAAAAAAAAAAAAGTATAATAGTTTCATTCTTAAAATGCTTTAAAAATTCAAACTATAAAAATAAATTTCATATAGGAAACATCTCAAAATGATCTGGTCTCTGAATAAGTCAGTTTTCTTAGCAGGTTTACTGTACATAACTGCCTAAGAAAGAGCCTTCAAATTTTCCAGGATACTAAATCAACACACATTTGAGCAAATGTATGCTGTCATTTAACAAGGACCCTGCTCCAGGAGACGTGATCAAAATATCAGGGTTTGTCTTAGGGTTAAACACTTGTAACAGAAGAAAGAAAATACACAGCAGCTCTCAAAACCACCTAGTTACAACTATCCTGCTAATCAATGCACATCAATTCAAATAATATTTCTGAACATCTGTTACGTGGCCAGTGCAGAGTTTAGCACAGCAGATGCCAAGTGGTGAATAAGATCAAAAGCCATACTTCACTATTTGAGTATTACACTTTCGTTGAAAACTGAACACTTTAAAAAATATAAGGTGGAAACTCTAAAATCAGATTCCCTCCCCTCACAGGACATGCCATTGTTACTATCGCTGTTGGTTTCTTTAGTGATTTTCTTGGACTACTCTGTTAAGTCTGTTTTTTGTTTTTTGTAATGTGCAGCCACTGAAGTCTCTGCTCAGTTAGTTCAGTGATAACTGAATTAATAACCGAGTCTCCCATCCGTCACCAAGGGGTTCTGTGTGTGGTGCAACATGCCTTCGATGCTTCAACAGTTCACAACCCGTTTCAGCCTTTACTTGCTGCTAGTGCAGTCTCAAGGCCAGAGGTGAGAACTGAGGGCCGCTTCCAGTATTTCCTGGGCCTGCGTGTAGCCCTGCCCACGGGCACAGTCTTCTAAAGCACTGGGAATATAGCAGAGCTTTTCATGAGCCCCCTATAGATGTCTCATTTCCAAAATTTTCTCTTTAAGTTTTTTGGCCAACCTCCTGTTTGCCCTGAATGATATCACTGACACAGGCAGTTGTGATGTTAAACAATTGCTGCTGATTGTTTTCAATAGATATCCTAAGAACAGGACTTTACCAGTGGGTAATTTTTGAGCCAGGTCAAATAAAGACAAGCCCTATGAATGAGCCTTTACTGGGGAGCTTCCAGACAAGTAAACAGTGACAATTGTCTGGAGCTCGGGCTTTTGGGGACGCTCCAAACCTGTTCTTCCCCCTCCAATGACCACTAGGCTACTTGTTTAAAGCTACCACAGAGCCAGGGAGAGGGAGTAGGAACAGAGCAAGTTAAAACACGAAATTCTCTGTTCTTACTCTGATTCAGTCCTTTTTCTTGAATATACACTCCAAGGATTACTGCAAGCCTGTGGTTAATATCCAGAGTTCTGAAAAAGTTGAGTTTAATCATTTTCGCCTTTGTTCTCATTGCTTTTATGGAGAAGGAAGTTTCTAAGCGTCCTTACCCTACAATTACAGAAGTGCTTCTTAATATAAAAAGCTTATATACATACTTTGTTATAGAAAAATATGACAGAATAATCAATAAAAGACTTTCGAGCAAGACAATACTTGCTCTTAGAATCAAATTCCGGGTAAGAATTGAACAGAAATCAAGAAAAGCTGTAAAATTTCCGACTACTGTTTTTTAAAGAGCTGATAAGTGGTTACAAGTTACTGAAACTGGAATTCTCTTTAAATATATTTAAATGACATTTACTATACGCTGGAAATGGTATCCTCTGCATTTATTTAAACCTTTAAAAAACCAGGTGTAACAACATTAAAAGTGCAAGAGGAACTGTGGTTTCAAATTCTTTTAGGGATCACACAAGCAAAAACATTGGACAACCACTCTGAAGCAGCCTTCTGAAAAATCGCACTATGATTACATCATACACACATTCAGGAAACTCAGAAACTCCCAGACTGAAGCCCAAAGTCCTCTGAGTATGGTCAATGAGTTCCACGATTAGGCCCCAATCTGGCCTTCCCACCTGATCACCCACCAGGCCCAAAAGCGAAGCCCCCCCTTCAGCCACGGTCTCTCACTGTGGCCACAGCACAGAAAGCAGATTAGAGGGGAACAAGACACAGACTGAAGAAACTAACTGTAGCCCCCCAGTGCCCCACACCACACCTCGAATTCACTACGTGTTTGCGTATCATTTCTTGATTAATTACAAAGTATTTTTTAAGTGAAAACTAAAAAGTCTTCTTAACTTTCTTAAATATTGAGACCTTTTCTCTACTACATAAAAAAAGACACTAAGTCTTATACATAAAGGGAAGTTAATACAAAAATATTTTGTCAACTTGTTTTAATTAGTATAGGAGCTACAAATAAGCTCACTTAAGCACATCTGTCTTAACCTCTGATTTAGTTTATCCTCCCCTATGTTATTTTAGTAGCTGAGACTGCTCCAAAGTGGGTAGCAAATCGAGTACACGGCGATTACATTCAATTAAACATGTTTTTATGCTTTGAATAGGATTTAAACACATGTTTTTACTCAAACAAGCCACTCTACACAAATAAACATGGAAGTTTTACATTAAAAAAAAAAGAGCTCGTCAACTATATTTAACAACTTGGGTTTTTAACATTCTCTCAATATACTGTATATTCTCTTAGACCTACTCCTTCCTTACTTTCATTTCAATTAAAACCCACAGCCTATCTAGCCTCAAGCTCACACTAAATTGAAAGCTATAGGCTTCTACTGTACCTGTTTTTTATTTCTATTCTGGCTTTCACATTCTGTTATCGGTAAAAAAAATTTGTATCAATAATGACTATAAAGTTGAAAATTCCTTTTTCCTTTTCTCACAGGGGCCATGTTAAGATTCCAAGAGACAGAGACCCAAATATGCCTGGTTTAGGCTGAATATCAGAATGAAGATAATGGTTCCATAGTTTACCCAAATGTTTCTTAAAAATACCCAAGTTCCACAGAACAGAAATAAGGCAATCTCCGGGCGCCTGGGTGGCTGTCGGTTAAGCCACTGCCTTCAGCTCAGGTCATGATCCCAGGGTCCTGTGATGGAGTCCCACATCAGGCTCCCTGGTCGGTGGGGAGCCTGCTTCTCCCTCTACCTCTGCCTGCCACTCTGCCTTACTTGTGCTCTCTATCTCTCTGTCAAACAAATAAATAAAATCTTTAAGAAAGAAAGAAAGAAAGAAAGCAAGCAGGCAATCTCTTCATTCATATTCTACAAATATTTCCTGAGCCCATATGGGATCCCTTAGTGATCTGCCCAAGGTCATCCAGCTGGTAAGTGGCCTTCCCTCTTCCACTCTTAACCATACTGCACACAGATCAATAAAGTGTATAAAGCCACCTTATAAGAAGAGGCAGTGACCACCAAGCTTTGTGTAACCAGATCATAGTAAGTAGTTCTATAATTTGGAAGAGTGTCTTATTCAAAATTATAGCACTACTTACTGTGATCTGATGACCCAAAAGCTTATTCAAAATGTTTAATACTCATATTAACACTCAGACTTACCTTAAAACTAGGTATAAGGACACCCAAATTAAAGAAGCAAATACTTAAACCCAATTAGGATATGAACAGGGTTTCCTGTCCCCATCTTTGCACTCCTTAAAAACAAAGATAGAGACAGGCACTAGGGTGGCTCAGTCAGTTGAGCATCTGACTCTTGATTTCAGCTCAGGTCATGATCTCGGGGTCCTGGGATCAAGCCTTGGCTCAGACTCTGTGCTTGGCAGGGAGTCTACTTAAAGGAGTCTCCCCATCTCCCTTAGTCCCCCACCTTGCTCATACGGCTCTAAGATAAATAAATCTTTAAAAAAAAAAAAAGACAATGTGATAAATCTACTCTAGCTAACAGAATTGCTAAACCCAAAAAAAGTCAAGAGAAAAAGCTTACATTGTCATTAATGAGAATAAAGCAATTTTCCTTGGAAAGAATGTAAAGAAACACCATTCTATCAGTATGGAGACTACTGAACTAGGCAGCAGAAAAAGCACTCAGACATTGAGAAAGAGAAGTGCAGCCTGTTCTTGCCTGAACTCTGTTTGGGTCAACATACCAACTCTTGAGATCATTTAAGACCAGTATATTTAAATCATAAAATCACAGCACACTGTAACAAAATTCATTTCCCTACCCTATGCATACCCCAAACTAAACTAAATCCTTATACTCCTTTGTTTTCCACATGCCTTTTCTGCCCTGTTAAGCTCCCTGAAAAATACACTTTCTGCTCCCTTGTCTTCCCTTCAAAATAAACCTGGGAAAATGCTTTATAGAGATTCCTCCCAGCCTGGCAGTCACTCTGCTGAGATCCAAGGAGAAAACACAAAGCCTTTGCCTGGGGGCCACACTCCTCTGTTTCTGAAATGCTGCATCAGCAACCAACAAGCAAGTTACAGAATCTGTTGCAACAAGGAAAGACTTGTCAAAGGAGAGAGCATGTCTAAGTCTTATACATACCTCAGTAAAAATAAAAACTAGACTCAAGAATCAGTCATGTCTATGTCCTGGTCCAGCAGTTTACCACATATTCACACTCAACACAACCTGCTGTAATAGGACTTATTTTCAAGACAGTATTTCATAAGATTTTCTACTGCTAAGGAAACTCAAAGTTATAGACCCCCACTGAGATATTAAGCCAGTGATGTCATTCTAACTAGACATTCACTCCTTTTCCAATTACTTCTGTGGAACAAAAATGTAATTTTATAGTATGGCCACTCTCAAAGACTCAAAACTATTCATTTCTAAACTAGAGGGAAAAAATAATATACCATTTATAAAGTTACCAAAAATATCTGGAAATTTCTTTTTGCTAGAGGAGAATTTGTCAGAGTAAATATAATTCTATTGAAATATATATAAATATATATAAATGTAAAGATTATATACTAAATGAATTCTAAATAGTATTTCTAATCTGTCGAGAGAAAAACATTTCCAATTCTTTAAAAATTTTTCCAAGTCATCTTTGAAGATCACATATCTCATGGAACATTAAAAAGTTATGACAAAAACTGATTTAGACCAAAGTCAGAAGTTTCAAATCTGATTATCTCAAGGATGAAGTTTACAAAGTATTTTTAAATCAACCAAATCTCAAGAAAAACGATCATTCAATATAAATATATTGATACCCTTTCATGGATACATTAACTTATACATACCAAGCATCATATGCCAATATAACTTATTTTGACAAAATCCATAATATAGTTTGATATATCCAAAATTCTTCAATGTAATTTAAAATGCAAAAATCTAGGGACACCTGAGTGGCTCCATCACTTAAGCATCTGCCTTCAGCTCAGGTCGTGATCTCACAGTCCTGGGATCGAGTCCCACATTTGGCCCCTTGCTCAATGGGGAGCCTGCTTCTCCCTATGCCTGCTGCTCCCCGTGCTTGTGCTCACTCTCTGACAAATAAAATCTCTTAAATAAAATAAAATAAAATGCAAAATCTAAAAGGGAGGTAAGGAAACAAAAGACACATGTAAGCATTTCAAATGCTTTTATAGCAACACTTAAACTCCCACTCCACAGGACCCTAGAGGCAGGTAAAGAGCAAAAAGCAGAAAGGCCTGAGTGAATTAAGGTACAAACTAAGTGAGCCATGATTACAGATACAAGCGCACACACGTTAATCATGCAGCACGATAGCCAAAAGCAAATCTCTATTAATAAAATGGTTAAAATCACAGCGGAATTTGCTGTTATGATGAAACCTGGGGACAAGATGATTCACAGATCCCAAGAGAACAATCCCCAAGTCAGCTATCCTCACTGTGGTGAAAAGAACCCTGCCCAAGGCTTCACCACAGTCCTTCCTCATTGTGGGGTCAGAAAGCCTTCACGGAACTCCTAAGAGCTCCTCCCTCAAGGAGCTGGACTTGCCCTGAGAACAGCAGACAAGCACTGCAGATTCTCCTGAAAAATCTGCACAGCAGAGCTCCTAGACCTGAACATGGAAAGAAACTAAAGGCTTCCCCAATAAGGATTTTGGAAGAATAACATTAGCTGCGAACTCAAGGGGGGAAAGCCAAGGCCTGCCCCGGTTCTTCAACAAATCACAGTGTGCACTTGACTCGGGTGGGAAGCAGCCACACTACCACAAAGGTAACTAAGAACCAAAAATTCACCCAGAAAACACTACAACCGGGCGCCTGGGTGGCTCAGTGGGTTAAAGCCTCTGCTTTCGGCTCAGGTCATGATCTCAGCGTCCTAGGCCCGCATCTGGGTCTCTGCTCAGCGGGGAGCCTGCTTCCTCCACTCCCTGTCTCTCGGCCTGCCTCTCTGCNCCCGCATCTGGGTCTCTGCTCAGCGGGGAGCCTGCTTCCTCCACTCCCTGTCTCTCGGCCTGCCTCTCTGCCTACTTGTAATCTCTCTCTCTGTGTCAAATAAATAAAATCTTTAAAAAAAAAAAAAAAGAAAGAAAACACTACAACCCCCAAATCATGACCCAACAATTTGGTTTTTCAAACAGCTCTATACTTTGTTTGCAAAGAGTTGGTCACAAACAATATATCATATCATCTTCATTTTCTACAGATAAGAACATCTAGGCTGAGGGGCACCTGGGTGGCTCTGACTCTTGATTTCAGCTCAGGTTATGATCTCGGGGTCTTGAGATCACTCTCTCTCTTTCAAATAAACAAATAAATATATATATTTAAAAACAAAGCATTTGCCCTGAGAAAAGTTCATTGGTCTTGAAAAACGCCAGATATCAAGTTATGACCTGTCTGTCAAATCTCACTTTCTTTGGAACAAGTAGTGAGTTTGGGAACCTCTTCCAAATCACAGCCATTTGAGAAGCACAAGGGCTGACTAGATCGGCATGATGCATGGGGGTGCAAATAAATTTTGGTTTGACTCAATACTATATCTTATTAACATACAAATGTAATTTCAATCCAAGTGCCACAATGAGAAAAATAAGAACTTTCTTGTGACTTGGTATTTAAGTGTGTTATCATAAAGAAGTTATGGGCAATTGAGCCTTAAGAGAACTGAGTTTGCAGCTTTATTCTTGAGAAGAGGTGGTAAGTAACTAATGGATAGATAACCTTTATCTACAAAGTTTCAAAGTCCTAGGCAGCTCCAATAAAAACTGCAAGGGATTTTAGTAACGTGCAACAGGTGTTAAGCACTGCAGGCCAGCTGTCAACCAGACAACAGCGGTCAGGGAAGTAAGTGGAGGCTCAGGAAAGGTAGCAGGAACTGCAACCGATTCTGTGAAAACAGAGCTTCGAAAATTAAATACAAAAAGGAAACAGAACCTCACTAGCATGAGAGCGCTGCTGTGCACTGATATCCAAGTGAACTCAGTCATTAACCTTATCACAGGCCCACGCTGCTTTTCCTGCAAGGCCCGTCAAACAGGCTCCTTTCCTCAAGCTCCCTACCCTTCTCTTGAGTTCTCTCTCTATGTGGAGGCTCTGTGATCATACAAAACCGTAACATTTCTAACCAGCAAGGACACCTGAAATAAGACAAAAGATAAACAATAAACCAGGAAAGTGTACATCAAAAAAGTATCCTGAATATAGAAAAACTTTGTGCAAATCAGTAAGAGCACAAATATCCCACTAATAAACAAAAATCACAAAGAGGAAAACAACACAAATGAGCAATATACATATAAAGGTACTCACTCACTGACAATCCACCAAATGCAAATAAAAATAACAATGAGATGTAATTTTTCACCTGATGGGTGGAGATGAACATGATCATCAAAATCCATGCTGAGGACTGTGAAGAAAGGAGCAACTCAGGGGTCCCGCAAACAGATAAACCCCTTTCTAGAGGGCAGTTTGTCACTTTGTCTCTAAGCCTTAAAAACCACATGCCTTGGGTTCCTGGGTGGCTTGGTTGGTTAAGAGTCTGCTTCAGCTCAGGTCATGATCCCAGAGTCCTGGGATGGAGCCCCACATTGGGCTCCCTGCTCAGCAGGGAGTCTGCTTCTCTCTCTCCCTTTGCCTGCAGCTCACCCTGCTTGTGCTCCTCCCACCCCTCAAATAAATAAAATCTTTTAAAAAAAAAAAAAGCCTCATGACCAGTGAGCCCATATCGAGGACTTAAGCCCAGTTATGAACTACGGTCCATTAAAAACAGTGTCAATTCAAATGTTCATAACCTCCACAATTCCAAGACCAGGAAATTCTTCCATCATAATGAGAAGGAATCAGATCAACATGAATGGAAAATGCATGAATGAAGTGCTTCCTTGGTCAAGTGTTTTGTTTCACAAATTTAATTTCAGTTCAAGTACCCAAATGACAAGCATAAGGCCTTTTAAAAGTAAACAGCCCTATTGCTTCTTTGATGTTTTCATTCTGCATTTAAGTCCTCTACTTAAAAACGTGTTCATAATTTATACACATGCACGGGTGTCCATCAAGATGGACCCAATGTCACACAGGATCAAACTGTGGCATCCAGATCAGGCCATCTCTATAACCCAAACATGCCTCTTCTGCAAAAAGGGAAAGAGGCCATATCTGGAGCTCAGTGTCCTCTTCCTCAAGTGCAGACTGCCGACCGCTGGGTGTTGTATCTGGCTCCTAGAGAGCACTCAATAAAGGGCAGCTGTGGTATCACTACTGTTTCAACTGCTAGAAGCAGCTGCTTTTCCTTTCTGTGGATTCTATGGGTTCTCAGCCCCAACACACCTTGCATTCAGGAATCTGATCCAATTTGCTCTGGAAGCAAGACATTATCTGCAGACCTAACACTAAAGGCCCAAGATAGTGGCACTGTATCATCACAGGGCCAACAGCACTGCAACTTGTAAGCACTGCCCACTAAGAACAGGTCTGAGGAGCTGCAAACCACCTGGAGTCGTTCTTAACGCTGCCCCCGATGTTAAATGTCCACATTTTTACCTCTACCAGAGAAAGACACTTCCTATTTCTCAAGGCCAGGGTCTCTGTGGCTTCTGACAGCACTGTGTGTGTTCAGTGACCCATCACCAACCATCCCTGGCTCAGCCTCTCAGATTACAAACTGCACATGCTGCCAATCAGAAAGAGCCAGAACCTGATTCTGTACATTCCCCAGTTTCCATTTCAGCCCAGACACTGAGCTTCATCAGGCACTGAGACCTAACAAGTGTCACTTTAAAAAGAAGTTGTACTATAACAGAGTTCTACTAAATATTATACTGAAATAACCACATTCAGGAGTGCTCATTTAGAAATCTTAAACTGTTTGTGATTCAGTTTCAACATCAGTGTCAAAAGACTCTCCTGAGATGCTTTTATAACTTGAAAGGACATGATCTGAAGTATCATCAAACTTCTGCTTTATCCATAGGGAAAAATCTACATTTTAAATCTGGCAAATAGCTTCCTCACTTATATGAACAATTTGTTAACGTTAACTTTTGCCTAAACTTATCCTTTTTCGCAGTTTTTTAAAGGCATATGCTTTAAGACCCTCTCTTTCTAATAAATTTCCAACAAATAAAAATTAGAAATCCTGAATTATGACACTATCTTTTGCAAGCTGACTACCTGTAATTATTATTATGGGGGTAATGTGATCTGAGCTGCAAAATATTTGAATAGATCAAGAGTGTGCACTGTAGCCTAAAAATTATTTTCAGCTGAAGGCACCTCTTATCTGCCTAAAAAGCAGAGCCTCTCAAAAGAACTGACTTAAGTCTCCTCGTAGAAGCAATCAGGGAAGACTGACTCCTACCACCTTTGAGAAGTCTCCACACAACACCTAAGCAGATGTTGTCACAAAACTATCTATCATCTCTCTCACCTATTCTCTAAGGGCCCATTTATCTTTCCAGTAAGTTATTTCTTTTCCTACGGGTGCCCATTTTCCTCTTCCCTTCTCTTAGTAAGAAGTCATCTGTTTTCCCATGTCTTTTCTCCTATTAAAGTGGTATATAAGCCACAAATTCTAACCCCCCACTTTGAATCGAATTCCTTTCCTGTGATTAAATCTGTCTTTTCTCTTATTATCTTTTTTTGGCTGAATTTGCGGATCCCAATCATTACACCTAAGAGGAAGGAGGAAAATCTTTTCCTCCTGACAATTTAAATCTACTGATTATATATGAGTGTATATGGAAATCATGCTAACTTTATTAATTGCAGTCTAAGCAATTATATGATGAACATTAAATACTTCCTCTTTAAGTCTTCCTCTTTTCTTTAAACTTCCTCTGAATCTGTTTATAACTCTTAGATCGTTTTCAAGTATTATCCTCATAAGTGTAATTTAGCAGAAAGAATTTATTTCCCGGGGCACCTGGGTGGCTCAGTGGGTTAAAGCCTCTGCCTTCAGCTCAGGTCATGATCTCAGGGTCCTGGGATCGAGGCCCGCATCGGGCTTCCTGCTTGGCAGGGAGCATTGCTTCCTCCTCTCTCTGCCTACCTCTCTGCCTACTTGTAATCTCTCTCTGTCAAATAAATAAATAAAATCTTTTTAAAAAATTTGTTTCCCTTTTCTACTTCTAATAAATCAGGACATATAAAAATTAAGCATCAGAAACACTACTCTTTGACGTTTTATAAAAACACTCTAGTACAATCGAACTGAAACATCTGAGGATTAAATAAAGCAAGTTGCTATTTCACCAACCACTGAGAACTGGAAGCTTTCTGAAATATACAGAATTAAGACACACACACACACATACACACAAAGTTACTTTGTACAAAACAATGAGAGACAACCACCACCAGAGTTTTAAAACTGATCCAAAGATGATAAAAATAGAAAGACAAACCCAGAAAATTAGTCCAACCTGGCACAGAGAAATATATACACTTTCTAGGGAGATATGAAAAATAAACCATAGGGACAACTCACCCTTTCTGCTCAGATGGCCCCAACCACTCCATAGGCAGTTGGTTCTCTTATGTTAACCTCAATTACCTAACCTCCCAGGGCTGAGAAAGTAAAGGGATGCTGGTGACCACGATGAAAACAGTCTCTCCACATAGCAGCCTGAGGTACCATGCCCACTGCTTTACTGAAAAACCACAATCAAGGGTCCATGGCAGGCTGGACCAATAATCCTTGACTAGTTGTATAATTTGCTAAAATACCATTCTATTGAAAGTACAAATTACAACTTTATCAGTTTGTCAGCAAACTATGACAAACCAAACTAAATGAACCTACACCCTTTTGCAGGTGCAGCTGACCATATACATGCCTGCTTACAAACCTCCAGGATGGTCCTCTCCTGGCTACAAAACATCCAGATTTGATTGTCTGGCCCCATTCCCTTTCCAGCATCCTGTCCTACCACTGCACCTGAGACCAGTCACGAACTCCTCGAAGCCACCAGGACTTAAGTCTCTTTCTCACCTCCCTCTGTTTAAAACATCCTCCCTTTGCTTTCAGAGCTAACTGCTTCTCTTCCTACAAGACTCAAATATCCTCTCCTCCAGGAAACAAATCATTTTCTCCACTGGGCATCCACAGCACATTATCACGGCTCATGCAGTTCACAAGTCTCTGTCCCAACTTCACCATGAGCCTATAGGAATGTAGATTCTGATGCCTTCAAGTACAACTCAACATAAAACTTCCAATGATAGAAGAGACAATAGGCACATAGTAAATGTTTAGAAAATGGATGTGTACACAGATGAGCCAAACAATGAATAAGCAAACACCTGAACTAATAAACTTTCTAGTTATGGCCTGGAGGGAGGGGATATTAATAATAATATGTTAGGGGTGCCTGGGTGGCTCAGTGGGTTAAGGCCTCTGCCTTCGGCTCAGGTCATGGTCTCAGGGTCCTGGGATCGAGGCCCGCATCGGGCTCCCCCTTGGCGGGGAGCCTGCTTCCTCCTCTCTTTCTGCCTGCCTCTCTGCCTGCTTGTGATCTCTCTCTCTGTGTCAAATAAATAAATTAAAAATAATAATAATAATAATAATAATAATATGCTAGTAATATTAAGCCCTGGCTGATCCCCAAAGAATACCCTGAGCTCCCTACCTCCTTTCAGCTACTCTTCAACTCCCCATGTTTATTTCACTTCTCCATATCATAATAATACAATCCTATCTTTTTTTTTTTTACAATTTATTTATTTGTAGGGTGGGGAGACAGAGAGGAGGGAGAATTTTCAGCAGACCCCTTGCTGAGCGCGGAGTCCCATACAGAGCTCGATCTCACGATCCATGAGATCATAACCTGAGCCAAAACCAAGAGTCAGAGACTTAAATGGCTGAGCCACACAGGGGCCCCACAATCCCCATCTTTAATCCAAATTTTTATCACCTCAGAAGCTCCAGTTCTTTATTTCTAAGCTACCCATGTGTAGTGTACATGCAATAACCTACTTGTGCTGGTTTCTATAAAGGCTCCCAAGTGGACCATAAGCCTCTTGGGCCCACTTCTTTCATCCTTGTAATCCCAGAGCCTAACACAGTACCTGACAAATAGCAGGCACTCGATACATGAGATTAATAAATAAGTGAAGAAAGGAGGATATAACAATTTTCACATTTTGTTTTTTACTTTTTTCTTTCTTTTTTCCTTTTCTGCTAAATCATCTGATTTTTCCAGGTAAACTATAATCAGAGAGAGATGATGAGGGAAGAACAGAGCACTTGTAATCAAATCAGTGCTTGAATAGCAACCTCTATGAAATCAGTCTTTTCTTATATTACTATTCACAAATCCTTCACCACCACCTTATTGTCTCTTGGTGTCTGTTCTCAATGCAGAATAGTTTAAAAAGTCTTGTAACTGAATAAAGTTGAACAAATCACAAAACTTATAAAGCTATTACTGATAGTGCCCATATCTGCCAGATCCTGAGCCAAGATCTTTAATACAGTTTTTCTTCATCTTCGGAAACACTCTAAAGGATTGAGTCTGAGAAAGGCTACATAACTTGCCCCAAAGCCACTTCGCTAGTAAACTGGGGCACCTAGGTTTGCACCCACGCCTGTTCAGACCACGTGGTTATGGACTAAAACTGTAAAAATTTTAGGCCTTATTTCTTAAGATTAGAATAATGGTGCAGACAGAATTTCAAGTCCATGGTTTTCATCTTCACTATTACCAACTGCTAAAATACCACTCACCATTATTAGATATCTTGTTGAATCCGTTAGTCACCAAATCACTAAAGAGCACAGAAGTCCCCAAAAGAAATAAATGCAGCTTTGGAAAGTCCCCTTCAGTGTGATAGCATCCTCCCTTGGCTCTTGATCCTACTGGGGCCCTCTTACTGCTGAGACATTCAGGGATACCAGCCATTCTCCAGCCTGCCTTTAACACAACAAGAACTAGAGACTACTGAGGCTATGGGGAAAGGACACTCTGACCACAACAGGGTCAAACTGCTACAACTTTTCTATGAGACAATCTGTCAGCATGTATGTATTAAGTAATTTAAAAAAAATGCCTATCCTTTGACACAGCAAGTCCACAGGTAAGAATCTACCCTAAGCAAGTAATTGGGAATGCCTACAGGTGTATAAATAAGAACCTAAAGGTACAATAGTAGAATGATAAAATTATCCAAGATGCAAACATATGATGATATTAAAATGGTGATGCACCTGTGTATTCACCACTCTGCTAAAATGTCTATAAAACATTGCATATGTAAAACAGATTATAAAATATATTCTTTTTGAAAACTGTATACATACTTTTGAAAATCTGTAAGAGAAAAAATTAAAAGTATCCAAGAATATGCATCAAAATGTTAACAATGGTTATCTAAGTGGTAGATTACATGCTTGACTAGAAAGTCAAAGAGAACTTCACCTATCTTCATTTTTTTTGTAACTCTTTTTCCACAATGGCCATTTTATTGCTGCTAAAATAATGAAATAACAGAATATTTTTAATTACATCAATTCCTTAAAAATATTTGCCAAAGACCTTGTGAGCAAAATCAATCAGAACAGATTCCCCCCCGCCAAAGTTTTCCTTTTGATGTCTTCAAGTTTTTTAAATTGTTCATAGCTAAGCCTGGAGTAAATTCATAGGAGGATTAAGCTGCAAGAGACTTCCCAGTTTTATATCCTGTTTTCAATTCTCTATGAAATGATATATATTCTTGGACTTACAGGAAAGCTGACATTGAGGGTTTAGTTTATAGAATTTAAACTCAGGTCCTCTAATAGGAAAGAAAGAGTAAGGACCGTGCACAAAACTCCATTAGGAGAACACAGAACAGTTTTTAAAAGTGCACAAGATGAATCTTTGATGGATGAGGCAATATTTTCTACCAATCCCCATTACAAAGGTAGACTTTAAAAGACAAGGTCCAAAAGTAGCAAATATTTTTTTAAAGACCTGACAAAATTAACTTCTAAAGAAGGCAAGAAAATGTCTTCCAAGATGACAATCTCACTCAACGTATCTTAGACCTGCAATAAATACTCCTTGAATTGAAAATAAACAGCAGACAAACACTCTTCATTTTTCTTCTGATAAATATAATTTTTTTCTTAAAGATTTTATTTATTTGACACAGAGAGAGAGAGATCACAAGTAGGCAGAGAGGCAGGCAGAGAGAGAGGAGGAAGCAGGCTCCCCGCCGAGCAGGGAGCCCAATGCAGGGCTCCATCCCAGGACCCTGAGATCATGACCTGAGCCGAAGGCAGAGGCTTTAACCCACTGAGCCACCCAGGCGCCCCAAATATAGATAATTTAAATGTAATAAGAATTCAAGTAAACACCTAAAAAAGAGAAACTATTTAAAATATACTATAGGGCGCCTGGGTGGCTCAGTGGGTTAAAGCCTCTGCTTTCGGCTCAGGTCATGAT
>LNAC01000037.1:6584562-6643140 GCA_002007465.1 Ailurus styani | reverse complement strand
GGCCTCGATCCCAGGACCCTGGGATCATGACCTGAGCCGAAGGCAGCGGCTTTAACCCACTGAGCCACCCAGGCGCCCTGACTCTATCTTTCTACCTAACTCTGCAGAGTCTAGCAGAAAGACTGACCCACAGAAAGCAGTCAGTAAAAATCTGTTGAATGGCACATGCCTAATGCACTCTTCCTCTGGCTACATTTTTCTGAACCTTGAAGTCTCAACTAAATCATCAATTCTCTAGGAAGTCTCCTCTGATAGCCCAAGGCTAGATTTGCCCCCTGTGCTCCCTGTATCTTCCCCACAAAAACAGCTTGCACACAAAGGTATTGAAAATGCCTGTTTACTCGTCTGCCTGGGCCCACACTGGACTATCAGCCCTGTGATGGCAGAAATTGTGTCTATCTTAGTCATCACTGTATCCTTGGTGCTTAGCACAGTGTATGGTACAGAGTAAGTATTTCTTAAATGCATGACAAGTACATGAATAAATGAATGGACAAATGCTTTGAAGGTATATGCAGCAGGACTTGGTCACCACCTGGACCTGTGAAGTCAAAAAATTTTGAAAACTGGAGGAAATGCTGCCGGTGGCTAATTAAATGGAGACTTCAGGGGGGAAGACGGTGGAGCTGGGGACGAAGATAATGAATTAATGTGGCCAGTTCAGACTTAGCTTAATTTCATTACTAGGATCCCTCACTGAAGGCGGCTGAGAGATCTCACAGTATTTTGGGGACCTTGGCTTTGGCCTTTTCTTTTTTTTTTTTTTTTTAATCCTTTTTTTTTTTGATTGGTGAAAATGAAGAAGTTTTATGTTAGAATATAAGAAAATTGAAATAACTATTTTCTTGAATAAGCACATTGCTGTCATGCCTTCTTGGATCAGAGTAAGTATGCATGTACCCTGCAGACAGATAGTCACACCAGCTGCCTCCCACCTCTACATAACTGAGACTTAAGAACTGGAAGCTTTCCCACAAAAATATCATAATTGGCTCAAAGCACACAGTCATCCAGCCAGTTGTTGTTCTTGTTCATTGTGTAAGCCACCTCCTTCTCATTCAAACTAAAACAAAATCAAAAGGAGGAAGGAGAAGCTGGGCCACTTCTTCCATGCTTAACCTTGTTCATCTATTTTTAGCCTTAGTCAAATTTGATGTAGAGGCAACAGTTCCAATTTTATTGCTGAAAAAAATACTAAAATGAAGATATTAGGAACACAATTTTCAAATAAGGTTAAGGACTTCCTACTTCCATACAACATGTGGAACTTCCTTGGAATCCTAGCCCTTTTATCTTTCTCGTTTCACACCATTTCCGAAGGAGGGAGAAAGGGAGAAAGCCTGTCTAAAGAGCAAAAGATGGATAATGACACAAAGCCCTCCCCTCAGATGTGACTAGAAGGAAATGTGAAGAGTTCTAGGAAACCATGGGAGCCCCTATGCTCTGTGCATACACACTTGGTGTCCCTTTTCTAATTTCTCTGATCAACCCATGGACATTGAAATTAATTTCAAAAAAAAGGTATACCTATACCTAAGGTTTCCTTCCCCAAAGTTCATCACCCACTCCATACCCAGGTCTCTGCAAAACTGAGTAAAACACTGCAACAATCCAGGTCACCAAAGGTAAACAATTTGTACTCTGAGAAAAGAGACAAGCCAATCTTCAGGGCTGGATCAGAATAAGTGGACATTGTTTCAGTGTTTTTGTTCTGTTTGCATTTTTGCTTGACATGTGTACCTGTCTTCTAAACTCTTGGGGTCAACTAAGTCGTCTGGGCTAGAATTAGCCTGATCTGCTAAAGTCACTTCAAGTAAACATACCTTGAACAATGCCTATTATCTCTATGCACCAGTTTCTTCTTCTAGAAACAGCCTCTCCTATGCCCAGAGGTTTACTTTGAGGAATGGTAATAATTCTGATTATAAAGAATTTTGACAAAAGGGAATACTAATGCAAATAATGGTATGAATTATTAAATGCCATAGATCTGTTCTCCTATTAATCTATTCCCAATTATCAATAGTAACATTTTTCTCAAATATGTATCCTCATAATATGTTTTCAGGCCTTTAGTTTGACTTTTATATTATTTCCATAATCTACAAAAGCAGTCATATAAAAGATCAGAATTCTGTTCTTCAGTGATCCCTGAACTTGCTGCTTACTCTAACCTCTGTGCCTTCTTTGCTCATACTATTGTCCCAACTCAGCATCAACACTGTCGTGGATCCCAATAATTTAAATAGGACACTCCTTTCAAAAGATATATCAATTATCTTTTCTAGGACAACATGCCTAGACTCATACTATTCATACCCTTCTACTTTATACCTCTGTGTTCTCACCACCTGGCTATACCAATGTTTTCCAAAATGGGAGTCATATTCTCTTAGCAGGTCGTGAGGTCAGTTCAGAGGGTTTCCACCAGCATTTTTTGAAAACTGGAACAGAAGAGGAAACATCAGAATGTACTCCATATAGAAATTAAGTATTGTATTTTAATACATATTATTTTTGTAAAATTTAGTTTATATGCACACACGTAAATATGTATATGCATACAGAGTCATGTTGTATAGTCCATTTCTCACTGTGGTTGCAAGCCAAAAATATCTGGGAGCCACCTGCCATACCATACCATGAAGTATTTGATTTATATGAGCTGTCTTTCCATGGTTTTCTCACCTAAGGAAGAGCATTTTCTCTCTCCAAGTATATATTAAATTCTGCAAAGACATACATTGTAACTTTTATCTTTCATATTTCTTCCAATGAAACTACCATCAAGATTGTTTTGCTTGCATGTTCCATACATACTCATATATTGAGTTTGGGTGTTAAAACTCACCAAATTCAAAAACCTGAAATCCTATTGGTGAAGAGGAGGGATGTACAACAAAACAACAAACACAAAAGATGGGTGCCTGGGTGGTTCAGTCGGTTGAGCCTCTGCCTTCAGCTCAGGTCATGATCCCAGGATCCTAGGATTGAGCTCCACATAGGGCTCCCTGCTTAGCAGGGAATCCGCTTCTCCCTCTGCCCTTCCCCACTGCTCATGCACTCTCTCTCTCTCTCACAAATAAATAAGATAAATAAACACACACACACACACAAAGGAAACAAATAAAAATCAACTATTAACCTGAAAACAAAGAAAGCAAAAAATGTGGGTAAACTGTGTTTTGTTTTGGTACCTTTTATTTTGGAGGGGGAGTGGTCCCCTCACATCCCCAGAAGACAGAGAGGTTAATGAAGCTAAATTATCAAAGAAGCCTTCATGGGAAAGCCATGAAGATCAGTCTTTTAAAAGGGCATGAGAGGGACACCTGGGTGGCTCAGTCAGTTAAGCGGCTGCCTTCGGCTCGGCTCAGGTCATGATCCCAGAGTCCTGGGATTGAGTCCCACATCTGGCTCCTTGCTCAGTGGGGAGCCTGCTTCTCTCTCTGCCTCTGCCTGCCACTCTGCCAGCTTGTGCTCCCTCCCTCTCTCTCTCTGAAAATAAATAAATAAAATCTTTTAAAAATATAAATAAATAAACAAACAAGCAAACAAACAAACAAACAAAAGGGCATGAGAGCAGGAGCACCTGGCTGGTTCACTCGGAAGAGTGTGTGACTCCTGATCTCAGTGATTGTGAGTTTGAGCCCCACGTTGGGCATAGAGATTACTTAAAAAATAAAAAAATAAATAAATGTAAAAAATTAATTAATAATAAAAGGACATGAAAGCAAGAATGAGTATAGCGCCTACGGAGGGAAGAGAGGAAGCCATAGAGACTCTGGGGTTCTTGCGTACAGTTGGAAAGCAGATCACAATGGGCACAGTGCAGCAATGGACATATAGCTGTTGATAGTCCAGACCTTGATAACTGGTACAGAAGCTAGAATTGACCCTTGCTCTCTTCCTCCCTTGCTTTCTTTTTCCTGAGAGTACTTAATTATTCTAGCACATATTTTTCATTTTTATTACTACATGGTATATACATATATATATATTACATTTATTTGTTACTTTCTGTCCTTCCTCCCTAGAATGGAAGTTTCAAGAGAGTGAGGATTCCTCCACAGAATCCTCAATGCAGGGGCCCCTGGCTGGCTCAGTTTGTGGAGCGAGAGACTCTTGATCTCGTGGTTGTGAGTTCAAGCCCCATGCTGGGTGGGGGAATTACTTAAAAATAAAATCTTAAAAAAAAAATTCTTAGTGCCTAAATCAGCACCTAGCACATAGTGTTTGAGTCACAGCTGTGGAATTGAAGAGCACATATAAGAACGCCTAAAAGAAATAATCCAAATCAGACCTCAGGAAAAAAAGGAGGGGGAAGCCTTCTAAATCAACATTACTAAGCTCTTGGTAGACAGAACATCCTTCCCCCATAGCTAAAATACTTAAACCAAAACAAGTGGCTCTGTTTGAGGCAAGCTTTTACAGCAAGGAGCCCTATCATAGAGATAACTTCTTCGGAATTGCAGTGGCCAGGCAACTATCAATTTCTACACCTTGTATTTCTGATGTCTCCTCTGGAAGTAGCACTGAAAATGCAGATTGGTATCACCTAGATTTCATCTTCAGGATCCTCCATGTTTTTTCCCCATTAAATCAGTATTTTTCTATGCTGTCATTCAAAAGCACAATTTAACCAGCGTGTTAGTCCTTCTTTTGGCTATCTGCAAGGTTTGACTTGGATAATACAACACTGGCCCACTCTAAATACCTCTTTTAATTCTGCACGAATTATCTATTGCTGCCTAAAAAATTACCTTACAATCTAGCAGCTCAGAGCAACACACATATATTATCTCACATTTCTGTGTCAGGAATCTAGGCATGGCCAGGGTCCTCAGGCTCAGGAGCTCTCATAAGACTGCAATCATGTCGAAACTCAGCTCAGGGAGAATCCATCTCCAGACTCACTCCTGAGGTTGTTGGCAGGATTCAATTCCTCAGGGTAGCTGGCCAGAGGCCTCCCTCAGTTCCTTATCATATGAGCCTCTGCATAGAGCAGCTGGCTTCATCCAAGTGAGCAAGAGAAGGGGAAGCAAGACAGAAGCCAGTCTCTTTTGTAACCGAATCTCAGAAGCAAGAAGCAAGAAGCCAGTCACCAGGTTCAGCCCACACTCAAAGGAAGGGGATTTTACAAGGGCATAAATACCAGGGGACGGGGATCAGTGAAAACCATCTTAGAAGCTGCCCATCACAACTAGGTTAATATATTGCTTGCAATCCAAATTCTAATTCCTAAGGGTTTCAAATTTAGTTTATGAGACAAGGGCAGATTGTGGTAATCATTTCACAGTATATACATATGTCAAACAATGGTCTTTGTACATTGTAAATATATACAATTTTTATTTGCTAATAAGACAAGAAGAGAGAGAAGGTATGAACTTATTCTGGTTCTTCCTTTCTTTTTTTTTTTTTTTTAAGATTTTATTTATTTATTTCACAGAGGGAGAGAGATCACAGGGAGGCAGAGAGGCAGGCAGAGAGAGGGGGGGAAGCAGGCTCCCTGCTGAGCAGAGAGCCCGATGCGGGCCTCGATCCCAGGACCCTGAGATCATGACCTGGGCCGAAAGCAGAGGCTTTAACCCACTGAGCCACCCAGGCGCCCGGGTTCTTCCTTTCTTAATTACTTTTCCAACTAATTAATCTTTGGTGAGCTTGGATGAGTCAATTTCATGAATCTAAAATAACTTCTTTTTTTTTTTTTTAGATTTTATTTATTTATTTGACACAGAAAGAGAGATCACAAGTAGTTAGGGAGGCAGGCAGAGAGAGAGGAGGAAACAGGCTCCCTCCCGAGCACGGAGCCCAATGCGGGGCTTGATCCCAGGACCCTGAGATCATTACCTGAGCCGAAGGCAGACGCTTTAAACCACTGAGCCACCCAGGCACCCTCTAAAATAACTTCTGCAAAATAATCTTTATTTAAACTGTTTCAGTCCTCTGTATTCAAAACACTATTGACGCATGGAATGAACCCAACAGTACAGTGTATTAGTACACTGAGGGCCAGCTTTGCAGACACCTATTTTTTAAGTGCTAGGGCTACTCTCCGCCTATTTGTTGAGTTAATTTTGATTGAGCTTGAATTGAATTCTTTCACGATTCCTTCTCCTCCTCCTTTATTTCCATTTAGAATAAGTTCTACCAAGAGTGCTGTGAAGAACACTAGTTATATAAGACATGCCTCTATTTCTGTGGCTAAATAAGTCTAGGAAACACTGTATACTTTGTTGGTCATAATATACATGACTATAGTAAAGACCCTAAAAAATCCAGCAATAAAGAAACTTGCCTACTCTCAACTTAAATTTCCCAAGCTTATACAACTTATAGATCCTTATACATGCAATACCCGTTAACATCCTGTGAAACTAGAGTTCTGCTAAATACTTTTTTTGGGAAAGAGTGCCTTAGAGCAAAAAATACCTACTTCTATCTTTAGCATTCAGGTGAGTTGATGCACTGGAGAAAATTCAAGTGAAAAGATAGGCACTGGATCCTTCTTATAAACAACCACTTCTTTAGAAAATGTCTTGAGAGATATCTTTAAAACTCTGCAATCTCCAACGCATTATAATGATATAAATGCATTGACTACTAATGTAAAACAGTTGAATATTCACAGTACTGCTTCCATTTTCAGAAACATCAATAATGTTAACATTGTTCCATCGAAGAACAAAAATTTACGACAACAACCTAATAAGGACTACTTTTTTTTTAATGGAAAGACATCATTACCAATATTCTAACCAGAAAAGCAACTTCCAACTTTTGTTATTAATCTTTGATGTAACAAATACTATAGAATCTAAAAATATATTGCTCTGTACTCTCTCTATATGATGCGGTTTTTTTCTTTACCATCACTTGAATAATCAGTTGGTCTAGTAATAAGGGCTATTATGTCTCTTTCTGGAGTTAATTTTGATAGATATTCAATAGAATTCTCTCTCAAAATTTCCCTTCCTTCTACAGAATATTCATACTGAATCCTTGAATGCAAAGATGGTACAGCACAGATTAGAGATGGCCAGCCACTCTCCAAGAGAGCTCCAACATGTGGAGTCTATTTTCCCTCCCCTTGAATCAGATCTGGCCTTAGGAATTTGTTGCTTTTGATCAACAAGAAATACAGGATGGTTCCCATCCCTTTAGCTTTTGCTCTTATTCTCTTAAAGCCACCATCAAAATCCTGCTGAGTTAGTCTATTGAAAAAAAAACCCTCCTGATACCTGATCACCCTCAATATCTTATCACCCTGGCCTGCCTTCAGCAAGAATCCTACAAGTCAGTTTAACCAGGGTCTCCCCAACCCTGATGTTTCCTCTTGGTGATTTTTCCACCCACTGACCCTCAACCCTGCTCCTTGGCTTTAAATTCCCACTTGTCCTTGTGTTCAAAGTTGAGCCTAATCTCCCTCCTTTACTACAAACTCCATTGTAGTGGTCCCCCTAGATAAAGTCTGCGTTACCATCTTTAACAGGTACTGTGAATAGGGGCACCTGGGTGGCTCAGTCGGTTAATCTACCTTCGGCTCAGGTCATGATCCCAGGGTCCTGGGATGGAGCCTCGAGTAGTGCTCCCTGCTCAGCGGGAAGCCTGCTTCTCCCTCTCCCTCTGCCTGAAGCTCCCCCTGATTGTGTGCTTTCTCTCTCTCTCTGTCAAATAAATAAATAAAAATCTTTAAAAAAACACACACACAAAAAACCAAGTATTTTGAATAAATATCTTTTTAACAAAGGATCCCAGACACCTGGGAGATGAGAAGTGTCAACCTAAGGAAGAAAGTTAAGCCAGAGCATTTATTTGGGATCAAAGAATTGCAATTCAGGGTACACACATTTGGCCAGAAAACGAAATAGTGTCCCACTCAGGAGCAAAAGTCAGGGGCTTTGAAAAGGAAATGCTTGTATATATCAATTACAAAGAATTTTTGATTGGTGTTGGCAGCAGAAAGCTAACCTTGACTGAAGATAATTGGTTGCTAAGGCTATCACTAAGTAAAATCTCTTATTGTAGCAAGTTGCAGGTGTTCTGACTGAGTCCTTGGAATATTTGTGGTTTGGCCCAGTTCAAAAGTTCAGGCTTCCACCATGCACAAGGCCCACCCCCTTCATAGCCTCCTAACTCCATTTTAAAACCCCTTGACATAGCAACCCCATTCAATTTTACCATTCCCAGGAGCAATCTTTGATTTTTCAGCCTCAGCCAAGTTCCTAGCTTGGGCTCTTCTGCCCCTAGGGATATTTTTGGTTGTCACTATCAGCATCTAATAGGTGGAGGCCAAGGATGCTGCTAAAATCCAACGGTGCACAGGGCAGCCTCCACAACAAATAATTCTCTCAACCCAAATGTAGTGAGAAGGCTGAGAAATCCTATTCCAACTGAATGCAGCCTTATGAGTCACCACAGCTTCACCGTGTGGAGCAGATTGCCCAGAGGAGCCCACTCAATCCACAGAACTGTGAGAAGTAATACAGAGCTGCTGTTTTAAGCAACTATTGGGGTAGTTTCAATGGTGTACTATTGTTAAACCACTGAGGGGGGCGGAAGGAGGGAGCCTGTGGTCTGAATACTCCTACCATAGCCACTTTTAGGCTACCAATGATGAGCCGCTGCCCTCAAGGCTGGGAAGAAGTGTGCACAGTCAGCTCTGTGAGCCAGTGGGGCTTGTTCACACTGCAACAGAAAACTGAGGCAACATCCTGTGTACAATGTTGTTTTTCTGTCTGAATTCTAGGCATGGGCACTTCCTGTGTCGGGTGGAGTGCCTAGTCAGGGCTCTCTACTTATATATTATGGTCACATTTCTATTGGAAGCATCTCCTTTAAATGCTGACACATTGAATGTGCAGTCTTTCTGGCTTGTGCCATTTTTTGCACCATTAAAATGATCAGACCGGGTTTAGCCCAGAGGCTGCCACGGAGGATCATGGCGTGGACTCCACTCCGAAGTAATTCCACAACACTCTCAACATTGTGGTGACTGAGGTCAACAGTCTGATGTGGAATAAAAGGTTATCCTCACAAAACAGTGGGTTTTCTCGGTGAAATGAAACATCTGTACAAGGGGTGAAGGCGTGAGGCAAAAAGAAACCAGGCGTAACAAGAGGACCACCCGTGCCAGGTTTGGGCTCATGCTAGAGCTTACTTTTATTCAGAAAAATCCTTTCCTTCCAGATAGAGGCAACTTCTTCCTGCATATAAGCCCAAAACATTCTTTGTTATTTCCTAGAGCAGCCATTTCTTGGGTTTTTAGGGTAGACACTGGCTTTCGGTTCTATGAAAAGTTATTTCAGTTTTGTGGCTGGGAGACTATCCAGGCAGCCAAACTTCCTGGGTTTCAGTCTTGGCTTACTAGTTGTATGACCTTGGGCAACGCATTTGTGAAATAGGGATAATAATGGTATCTATTTCAGAGTTAAGATAGATAGTGGGTAGTGCCCAGCACATAATAAGCTCTCAATAAATCGCAGCTATTAGCAGGAGCATTTAAAGTTTGTATTCATGGTTGCTGTTTACTTTGTTCCTGCTAACTATAAATGCTATTTAACGTTCCCCGTTTTAACAGTAAACAAGATTTTTTTCTAAAAGCAGCGCTGGTTCTAGGTCAAGGATAAGCTGCTTTCAGCAACACAACTTTTGTCTCATCCAAGAACAAACCACACCCTATTTCCTGTTGCATGCAAATATGGGTACCTTAAAGGGGCAGTCAAGACTGGGGACCCAGGCAGGATGCTAAGATTGCCACAGAGCGCACTCTGGTGTACACAGCTGGAAGCCAGGATAAAACATAAGGCTTTGCCCAAGAATTTGATATTGATTTCTGTGAAAAGAAGTTGTTAAGTTACTAAATTTAAAAATGAGGGGAGGGCGCCTGGGTGGCTCAGTGGGTTAAAAATGAGAGGAGCCTGGGTGGCTCAGGCAGGTAAGCATCTGCCTTTGGCTCAGATCCTGATCTCAGGGTCCTGGGATGGAGCCCCGCCCCAGGCTTCCTGCTCAGCGGGGAGTGGGCTTCTCCCTTGTACCCTCCCCTGCCTCAAGCTCTCCCTCAAATGAATAAATAAAATCTTTTTAAAAAGTGATATGGTGAAAACAGTGTTTTTAGAGGAATAGTCTAACAGTAACATTTAGGATTAATTTAATTAAAAAAAAAAAAGTAGTGATAGGGAAGCCAGCTGAAAAATCGATTGTATCATTGCTGGGATGAGATCTTGAAAGTTTGAGATTAGATGGTTTAACAGGGGAATGAAGAGGAAAGGAAGTACATGGCAGATATTTTTAGGGATGCATCCATAGGACTTAAAGGCAAAAATCATTGATTTTAAAGAAAGACAACCTCATCATCACCTTGTTCTGTTGGGATGGGTACCATGTATTTCAGCTCACAAAGAAGTTGTGAGCATCTTCTATTCTAAGGAATCCCAGGAGGGTAAAAGAGAACCCAATATTTATTATGTTGGTTTGTTTGCTTTTAAAGGACAAAATTAATTTACTATTCATCAAGACTTGAAAATTCTAGGTAAAACTGGACATTTTACCTTTAAAGATGTTATCCAGTGATCTAGATCTTTTATATCAACTCTGGATTAGGTCAACAATTGGTTTCCTAAGACATTTTTAGGTTCCTGTCTGAGACAAAAGAAGGGCCAGACATTTCCTGCTAAGCATTCTAGATGACTCTGTTTCCCCAACCTAACATCCAGAGAAGTAGACTTAACATGTATTTATCTAGTACCAATTTCATACAATGCTCTACACTAGACAGACAGTAAACACTTTTCATTAGGTCACAAAATTGTCATGACCACAGCATCAACAGGTTGAAAAAAAGGAACTTTTTATTTAGTCCATCTTTCCATCCTTGACTCACAGAAGGAACTTCTTCCACCTTTTCAAAGTCTATAGGTGACAGTTTGATTCATGGTTCTTTCCCTTTGTTTTACCATGAAAAAGAAAACTGTCAGTGCGCCTGGGTGGCTCAGTGGGTTAAAGCCTCTGTCTTCAGCTCAGGTCATGATCTCAGGGTCCTGGGATCAAGCCCCACATCCCATCGGGCTCTCTCCTCTCTGTCTGTCTCTCTGCCTACTTGTGATCTCTCTCTCTCTCTCTCTCTCTCTCTCTCTCTCTGTCAAATAAATAAAATAAAATCTTTAAAAAAAAGAGAGAGAGAAAAATAAAACTGTCATTGCTCAAATGACCAGATGATTCTTTTTTATTTTATAATGGCAACTTCATTTGCCTTTATTTTCGAAATATTCACTGAGCATACAACAAAGTTCTGTGCCAGATCCAAATGCGAAGTAATGAAAAAATAAACCCGGTCCACTCAAGGAGCTCACAGCCTGGTGAGAGAAAGATACAGATGTGTCTTTATTTTCATGCTTTTCTTCAAAAGGTCTTATACAGAGAACAAAGAGATGTGCAACACAAGAAAATAAAGTATATTAGAGGCAAGTGAGAAAGATGAGGCAAAAAGGAACTTAACAATGGGATCAAACAACAGAGGTAGGCTAAATGCACAGAATAGAATAAATACAATGAAGCCCTACCTGTATTTGCTAAGGATCCACAAGGAAATTGGCTCCAAGCTTTTTAGCATTCTCTTTAAAAGGAGAAACATGATCAGTTACACAATGTACAGGCCCCACCAGATAACAGCAGACCAGTTGCTTGGGAAAAACATAACCAGTCCTGATATAAGGCCCAAACAAACCCTCAAGGGTCCTGAAAACACAATGCTATATAATATACAATCATCCTCAATAATATCCTTATACCAAATGGAGTGGAGCTATTTCTTATAGCACATCAAAGTATGACTGATGGCTTATCATCAAAGTCTTTAAAAGCAGTTCAGTAAAAGCAATTTTATAGGAGTTCACTTAAGCAAAAAGTTTCACCATAGCATGATAGGTACAATAATAGAAATCTGCATAAAGTGCTACTGTGGGAGAACAGAGAGGGCGCAGGTGCAATTTCATTATTCAAAGTTGGAGCAGACATCACCACCAAGGAGAGATTCTGGCAGCCTCTATTCAATTTCCAGAAGAAATACACAGGTTTTGTTGTAAACACCTAACGTTCTTAGAATTCCAATATTTATTATGGATGGAATATTGTTTTAAAAGGGCTTTCTCAGGCGCCTGGGTGGCTCAGTGGGTTAAAGCCGCTGCCTTCGGCTCAGGTCATGATCCCAGGGTCCTGGGATCGAGGCCCACATCGGGCTCTCTGCTCCGCAGGGAGCCTGCTTCCTCCTCTCTCTGCCTGCCTCTCTGCCTACTTGTAATCTCTCTCTCTGTGTCAAATANAAAAAAAAAAGGGCTTTCTCATCACAGCAAAATTCACATTAAAAAAATCAAAACACTGGGCGCCTGGGTGGCTCAGTGGGTTAAAGCCTCTGCTTTCAGCTCAGGTCATGATCTCAGCGTCCTGGGATGGAGGCCGCATCGGGCTCTCTGCTCAGCAGGGAGCCTGCTTCCTCCTCTCCCTGTCTCTCTGCCTACTTGTAATCTCTCTCTCTGTGTCAAATAAATAAATAAAATCTTTAAAAAAAAGAAATCAAAACACACCTTCGGGGCACCTGACTGGCACAATTGGTGGAGCATATGACCCTGGATCTCGAGGTTGTGTGTTTGAGCCCCACATTTGGTGTAGAGATTACTTAAAAATAAAATCTTAAAAAAAAAAAAAAAGGAAAACCCACCTTTAATTGAAAGATTTTCATTTTCTTTGTAGTTTACATATCTTGGCTCACCCTCGTTATTAAATACAATGAAAAATTGAGAAAACAGAGTTTACTTACCTGAAGGGTGCATGCTCAAAGAATCAATGAGAGTTTAGAGTTATATCAAGTTTAAAGTAGGCTCCCCCAGAAATCTAAGACTACAGAATAAAAGGAATTCTTTGGGGATTGGTTCTGGTTCCCTGTTAAACTGCATTTTTAAAAATAATATGGTCAAGAAGTATATTTCTACTGAATAACAGAAAAAGAGCGAACAGAAAAAGAAGTTCTCAACATAAAGAAATAAAATTTTTGACATTAAAGAGAAAGTCTTGGATGTCTAATCCATTCAATAAAAGGAGGTGACAAGATGTATCTTGAAGGAAAGGAAAGGCAGGAAGAATGTAAAATGCTTCTGTGGTTGGTTTTATGAAGATAGTATTTTTCTTCAGTGTTCAGCCAAGTATGAAAGGGAATTAGCATTTTCTGGCTTCTCTGTACTGTGGGCCATGGAGGTGAGTGGCAGAAAGAGTCTCCTCCATAATACCAAGATTGGGGCTAACATCAAATAACGGAGGATAACGTTAAACCTCTACAACTAAAAGTGCACAAAATGAGAAGGATTGGCACAGGTGCAAAATCAGGGGAGATCCTACTTGACAATCACCAGTCAGAGGGCATTGGGAGACATGTGCATCCCCTTCTCTATCGCCCATGTGATTGGTTGCTGAGATTACAAAAGGATATTTAAAATCCTCACCCAGCACTGCTTTAGAAACTAAGCTTGATAACATTTTTGTGTGTGACAGAAATAAAAACCGGGTGTTTAAAATCCATCTGCCGTCCTGTAAAGGGGATGGATCTTTCAGTTTAAGGATCTTGTTTGCTGAGCCCGAATGAAGTCATCTTCAGAATTACAGACACCTGCAGACGGTATGAAGCGCTGGGTGAGGAGGGGTTGAGGTGAGGTACATTTCTGTGCATCAGAGAGTGGAGAGTAAGTGCGGAGGGAAGCGAGAAAGAGAGAAGGCTGGAGGTTTTATCAGCCGGGTGGAGGAGGAAAGACAGGGAGGAGGAGACCATGAACTAGGGCAAGGCGGGGAGCTCCAAGGGATATTAGAAGAAGGTATTTGAGGGAGGAGACCCACCTCATACAATGAACTGTCTTGCGTTGTGATCACCTTCCACCCGCCCAGTCTCCACACACTCACACACACACACATAAATCCGCGTGGGTAAAACCAGCCTCTCAACGCTGACTTGTGAGGTGAATTTTCTTTGGTGTAATCGAGAGTAGGGTTCAATCCTACTTCCCTGCTGGAGAGGAGCAAGAACAAAGGCTGCTGGGAGAGGACAGGTACATGCATCTGCTGTGTTTCCTAACTCTGTGAGGAAGCAGTACAAGTAACTAAAAGCCTGAAGGCATCTGTGTCTCCACCTCATTATGCTTACTTTATCTGTTGAGTTCCCAGATCCTACGGATTCTGCCTCCACAGTCTCTCAAAAGTAGACCCTCCTCTATTCTATTTCCTCAGTCATTTTCCCTGCACAACCTTCCCTACTTGCCGGCTGAACCCAAACTCTCTCACCCTTCAATGCCTCTCACACTTTACATGACTTACCCAGCAGAGCCCACTCTAACTTAGTCTACTTAGATCAGGTATCTTAGTTGAACCTCCTAAGAACTTAAGTCACATGGCATTTGTACATATTCAAATACCAATATTTAGCCCCATATTTTTCTCCTATTCAAATACCTCTTCTATTTTATTTTTCTCTACAATCAATGTTCTTTATTTTTCAGATGATGGAAAGTGGGCTAAGTAGTTTGGAGATTATTCAAAATAATTTTATTTTACTGTGTACTTCACTTACCCTTCCTGAGTATCTGAAGTATTTTACAGAGGCTAGTATATTATGTATTTTTAAATAATTATTTTTCTCATTTCTGTGGCTCTGAAAAATCTGATAAGACCCTGTGCAGCTGCACTGGTTCTAGTCTTTGATTTTGATCCCCCAGCCAGGTGCAAGGACAATGGCTGTTTATTAATATCCCCTATACCAGCTGTTATCCCAACATGTGCCACGCCCAGGCCCTGGGGAAGAGGATTCTCTTTTATCTGCAGCCTCCCCCTTTTTGGTAAGGAATAAACTTGGAGATCAGCTTTGAAAGAGCTCATAAAGAGTTAAGGAGATAAATTATGTTTTATGCAATATACTTCTCATGCAAAGCACCATTGATAGACCTTTTGTGTCTCTCCTAATGTCTGAAGTAGATACAGAGCACAGGACTTCAGGCTGCAAAGGTTATTGGTGAACTGATCTATGTGATTTCACTGGAGTCTGCGATGAAAATCAATCTGCCATGAAAGTACCCTGTAATAGGGTATAATGGATGTAATGAATAGGTAAGACATGAAACAGAACGCACTGGCAAAGTAAGACAGAAAAGGGACCAGGGAATACATGGGACAGGAATCTGAGACAATAAAGCTGGGTGACATTTCAGTTTTTAAAAGTACTCACACAGTTGTCTAAGGAATCTGTTAAAAAGAAAACCACAGGTCCAAAATGGCATCACTTAGGCCCAGTCGCCAAACCAGGGCTTAATACCTCTCCTAATTGCATTTTTAACCTCTCCCCCTGCCTCCCACCCCAGATGTAGTATTAACTAGTCAGTCAGGAATCTTCTAATCAGCGCCAATGAGATAACTGTTCATCCCCCAAAGGAAGATCTCCATCCCCCAAATAAGACCCCTTGGCTTCTCCCTTAAGGTAGCTTTGCCTGGAATAGTTTTGTTTTGTTTTGTTTCTTTTCACTTTTGCCAGTGACTTCTTGCTCCACCCTCCTTCCTATAAAAAAATCTTCCATTTTGTGAACTCCTCGGGGCTCCCGCTGTTGCTTGCTACATAGGATGCTGCCCAAATTGTCCATCACTTAATAAAGCCAATTAGATCTTCAAATTTACTCAGTTGAATTTTTATTCTTTAACAACCACCCAATAGAGCTTAAGAGGGCTCAGTTTACAGCTAGGCCAAACTCTTCATTATCTCACTTTTAAATTAGTGTCTTTATTCATAAACACTTGGATCACTTTCATTATCATCTAAAATCAGAAAGGCAGCCGAAACCACTCCCAAAACCAATGTTGCACTGTGTGTTATCTAACAAGAATTTAAACAAAAATTTGAAGGGAAAAAAAAAAGGTGGCAGAAACCAAAGTTTTCTGTCAGATTTACTTAAAAGTCATATAATCTTATATTGGTCAGAGACCTTGCATTCCGCCCCCTCCAGAGCCCCAGAATTCCTTCCACAATTTCGTGAGCAGCCTACTACATTGCTGGACATTTTTAGTTCCTGGAGAGTTCTCAGGTGCATATTTCACCTCTGTAACTTCTATCCATGGGTCAGGTTTTGCTATCTGGAGGCGGCTATGTTGTAATTTGTAGAGATGCCCTCAGGTAGATAGAATGACAATCTAAGATATCTTAGGTGCAAAGAGCAGAGAATTTAAAAAGGTCAAATAAGATCTGTGATAAAATAAAATTCAACTGAATGAATTTTAAGATCTAATCGGCTTTATTAAGCAATTCGTGAATTGGAAAGCATCCCATCGGGCCACTAGAGGGGAGCTCGGGAGGGGTTGTACAAAATGGAAAGTTTTTATAGGAAGGAGGGGCAAGAAGATGTAATTAGCAAAAGAAAACAAAGGATTCCAGTCAAGGTCATCTTCCATTAGAGAAAGGGGTAGGGGGTCTTACCATGCATGTGACCTCGTTTTCCCTTGCACGGAGAGGACTCCGGTGATAGATTACCTCATTGGTGTTGACCAGAATAAGAAAAAAAAAAATTCCAGATTCCAGATTGATTGAATTAAAATTTCCACTCCTTCGAGAAGTTGAAATTGAAATTAAGTCTTGGTTTTCTGTCCTGGGGGCAAGTGACTTCACACTGGACCTGTCGTTTTCTTTTTAATACTACACAGTTTTATACCCAACAACATTTTTTGGATCACGGTAAATAGCATAACTCATTATTCTAACTTACATGCAGCATATAATTGAAGAGTTAGTATATGTAGTCAAGCTTTAAGGGTATGTCACCGCTAAGTACAATGTGATACTTTTTCTAACTAGACTCAACTGTCATCATTCAGTTTCTCATGTTGTTCTAATTTCAGTAATCTCCCCAGCCTAAGATCAAGCAGGTTTAAGGCTTTAAGAGTAGGAGACATAGGGAAATAATTTTTCCAAGAATCTTTTCCCTGAAAATATTAGGGGATGGCATTTCTTTGTTTTATTTTTAGCCTAATAAACTTGATGTTGACATTGTCGCTTATAATCAGAGGCCTTGGGAGACATCCGCATTGCTCCAGGCTTGTGCAGAACTTCAGCCTTTGCAAACAACACTCTGACAAGCTACCACTTCCTCTTGGTTCTGAGGTGAAAAGCAAGTGCTTGCCCTAGATACCCTAGCTAAGATCTTATCTTCTCTTGTTTTTTTTTTCTCTGATAGGCTGCCCTGGTACTTCTCCTGGACAAAATAGAAAAGTGTTTTGATATTTGCTCTCCTTGAGGCTCAAACTGAAAGAATCCCATCTGGAACCTGCAGTCACAACAACCAAGGCTTTATAGTCTCCCTGGGACCCAGGAAGCCCCACTGCTGCTGTGTTTCCAACTCTCCTTCCTCATGTGTGATGGATAAATCACCATGTCCTCTACCTGCTTGGGTTTTGGTAACCATAAACTCATAAAAGAGATTTATTCATTTCAAGTAATCAATTTTTCTTTTTTTCTTTCTCTAAACAAATTTTAAAACGGATATATTTTAAACACAGATTAGTTCTCTCATAGGTTACTAACATATCAAATGCCCTTAGGGAACAACAGTGGAGTTTACATTTCTTTCACATGCTTCAAAGAATAGAGCAGAATTGAGGACAGCAATGAACTCTAAGAAGCACTCCAGATACATTTTTTTAATCCAACTGGCAAAATTAAGCGAGATTATGCTGGGAACCTGAGATATTTAAAGAACTGACAAAAGAAAGAAATACCTATTCAAATGCAAAATAACTAATTCTTTTGCTTTCTCTTTTAAGGTCCCTGAAAGAAAGTTCTGGCAATTTTTACAATTATTAAAAGAAATCAAACTGTATGTCACCCACTTTCATAAATATTTATCCAATTTCATCCTCAAAACAAGCCCAGGGGCATTACCTCACATTTTTACAAATAAGAAAGTGGTTTAAATAGCAAGAACTGAGACTTGCCCAACATCCCAAGGGCCAAACTTGAAAGAGTGTCCTGCCATCAGAGCCCAGGCACTCCCACTATAGCACAGCCACTCAGGAACCTGTGGGCATGCTTCAGGATTAAATTTGCTTTTCTATCAAGTTATCTCCAAACGTCTTCATCCTACAAAGTCTTGACATTTTTCAAATTATTTTCCACGTACGGGCGAGTAAGCTGGATCTTTTGCAGGCGATTTCTAAAAATGAATACGAAGAGGTGACCTCTAAGGTGTGTTCTAACTTTAAAACTCTTGAGTCTATGAAATTTACACTTTCAAAGGCAGAGAAGAACAGAGGCTGAAATATAGACATATGGAGGGGTCGTAAGAGTCCTGCTTTGTGTAAGTCAGAGTCTTGTTAAAGAGAAAACTACAAGCTCGAGAAATGACAGGACTTGGCCCTAAACGGGGCCTTAATACCTAACCTAACTGCAGTTTCAACCAGCCCCAGAAATTTAGTCTTAACTGGTCAGTCAGGAATTTTCTGATCAGTGCCAAGGAAGTCATAGGCCTCAGGGGCGCTCTCCAACCCCCAAAGCGGGGATAAGGTAATCTGCATGACAAGACTGCCTACTCTTTCCCCCTTCCCCCCAGGGGAAAGCAGACAATCCTTTTCTTTTGCTAATAGTTTCCTTGCCCCACCCTCCTTCCTATAAAAACCTTCCATTTTCTGACACCTGGGAGCACCTCTCTGCTTCCTGTCTATCATGGTACCCAATTTGTGAATTGCTTCATAAGGCCAATTGAAGCTTCAAATGTACCCCGTTGAGTTGTTTTTTAAGTAGTCTCTTCCTTGGGCAAATATTAAAATGACCTGGAAATTAGGGGAAGAGGGAGGGAGAAAATAATAAAATGACCTAGAAATTTAGAAATCGTAAAAAAAAAAAAAAAAATCCCTGAGAGTCTTGCCATCAGAGATGATGATTTAGTTAGCCTGGCAAAGAGCTCCCAAATTAAACATTCTTCTTAAACTTCCTAAAAAGAACTTTAAAGTTCCCCGGGTTAGGGCACCTAGGTGGCTCAGTGGGTTAAGCAGCTGGCTTTGGCTCAGGTCATGATCCCAGGGTCCTGGGATGGAGTCCCACATCGGGCTCCCTGCTCGGCGGAGAGTCTGTTTCTCCCTCCCTCTGTCTGCTGCTCTGCCTACTTGTGCTTTCTATTTCTCTGTCAAATAAATAAAATCTTTAAGAAAAAAAAAGTTCCCTGGGTTAATTCTAATGTGCAGCCAGGACTGAGAGCCCCTGCTCTGGGGTGCGTTGCAGGTGTCTGGGAGGAGTTTGGAGAAAGCAAGTTGGGCAGAACGCAGTCTCTTCTTGAGACTCTATATTTTAGATTCTTTTTTTTTTTTTTTAAAGATTTTATTTATTTATTTCACAGAGGGAGAGAGATCACAAGGAGGCAGAGAGGCAGGCAGAGAGAGAGAGGGGGAAGCAGGCTCCCCGCTGAGCAGGGAGCCCGATGCGGGCCTCGATCCCAGGACCCTGAGATCATGACCTGAGCCGAAAGCAGAGGCATTAACCCACTGAGCCACCCAGGCGCCCTATATTTTAGATTCTTAAAAAAAGAAAATCTTAAATCTTAAAAGGAGAATCTACATTTCTGCTTGTGTTACAGGAATTGTGTGAATAAACATCGCAAAAGGCATCTGTTGGTATTAGTCTGGAAAGGCTTTTAAAGGAGATGAAGCCTAAGCAAAGTTTCAAAAGAGAACAGAGTATAATTTTATTACAAGAATAGAGGAGCCAAGATTAGGTCAGGGACTTAGAAGAGTAAGAGTGAATTATGTCCAGAGCTGGAACAGAGCTTTTAACTGAGAACTATCACAGAATACCAAGAAACCCATGATCAAAACTTTGTTTCCTCAAGGCACTCAATAAATACTAATTAAATTTCATTGTAATTGAGTTGAAATAATCTTAATGGAAAATCGTTAAATGGCTTGAATTAAGTTTTGTACTTATCACTGTGTCCATTTAATCCTGGACCTGCTCTCCAAGGTTTAGAACTATTAAGCCCAAAGATCAGTGTTCTCTCTTTCTTCCCCCTCCACATTATCTTTCCAGGAGCACAATGAATGGAAATTCATACCTTTAGCAACTTCCACTCCTTATTTTCAGCAGCCCAAAGTTTACCCTGACCCCATTCAATGAAAAATAACTTCAATATCTTTTTTTTTTTTTTTTTAAAGGTTTTATTTATTTATTTGACACAGAGAGAGAAATTACAAGTAGGCAGAGAGGCAGGCAGAGAGACAGGGAGAGGAGGAAGCAGGCTCCCTGCTGAGCAGAGAGCCCGATGCGGGCCTCGATCCCAGGACGCTGAGATCATGACCTGAGCCGAAAGCAGAGGCTTTAACCCACTGAGCCACCCAGGCGCCCATAACTTCAATATCTTATAAAATTTCCCCATATCACCAACATAGTGGGTAGCTCTTAAATGTCCTATGATGATGGTCCCATGACCATAGGGAAAAAAGATATTTTAATAAAACATTTTCACTGAAATTTAGAATCTAATAATATTTTAAGAGTTACACTAGTTTCTTTTTAACAATTGTAAAATATTTCTCATTCTCTTTTAAATATTCTCTTTTTTTTTAAGATTTTATTTTTTTATTTGAGAGAGACAGAGAGAAAGAGAGCATGAGTGAAGAGATAAGCAGAGGGAGAGGGAGAAGCAGAACCCCCCCAGCAAGGAACCCAATGATCATGACCTGGGCTGAAAGCAGACACTTACCTGACTGAGCCACCCAGGTACCCCTAAATATTTTCTTTTCAAGAGAGAATGGAGTCAAATATGGATAGTTTGTGAGATATATAAAGAAACTGCTGGTTAATTAATTGAGAGTGAAATTTTAAGGAGACTTGCTTGAAAATCAAACATAACCTTCCTGAAATATCCTTCCTTGGGGATTGTCCAATCAGCACTTAGAGATCAGCAGCTCTAGCTCCAGCAAGAGATACGCTCTTGTCACCAGCCAGATCCCAAGACCTGAACTTTACTACCCACCGGCTTGTACCCACCAGCCTTTGTTCCACATTTTTCCTTAAGCCCTTCTTTCCAGTTTATCTCTTAACTAAGGCAAAGACCCAAGGAGCATAGCATCCTGTGATGGAAACCAGATCTACCCCTCAAGCAATAAGAACTACCTGGATGAAGAGCTCTGGGGGCCCAGACCACCCAGACCAGTTTGAGCTCAACCCCTGACTCACACCTGCACAGACGGACCATGGACTGACCCAGAGAGTGACTGAGAGTTACCATTACCTCATTATAGTACTAAAATCTCCACCCAAGGAGAAGCACAAGCCTCCCTTACATAGCATACAGCATATGTATAGGCATGTTTCCTTAAAGCACATGCCCACCTCTACATAAGGATGGCAGACTCCCCTATCTAACTATTCATTCTAACCCTAAATGGAAGTAACCCATTCACCCTTGCCTGGAGAGTCATGGCTTTGGAATTTATTCTCTACAATCTCCTTATTTGCTGCAAATAAGGTTTCCTTTGTGCAATTACTCCACCTGGTGTAGTTTCTACCTGTGACTAACCAAGGAGTAAACTCCCATTAGTTTGGTTACACTTTCACCAGCAGCATTCATCAACTCATAGCAAGACATGGCAGAATTAAACAGACCATCCTTACCATCTTTAGGTGGAATAAGATGGTATAAGATATTCTGGGCTCATTAATAGAATCTGTGGGAATAATATAATATCTGACCTTGAAAAACGTTGAAAGAGTCACCGTGTATCCTTGATGTCACTCTACCTGAATCATACATTCATTCATTGACCCATTCATTTATCCAACAAACATTGAGTCTGCATTCCATGCCAGATGCTGAGAAGGACAAGCAATTTTCTGCTCTCACAAAGTTTAATGGGGGGGGGGCCAATAAAATCAATTAAAAATTGTGATTAAAAATTGGAAAATAAATGTCATGAAGGTGTAAACAGCAGGTCACTTGAAGGACTAATTAGAGGGAAAATCGCTGTACAAAGTAAGGAGAAGAATTTCAGCAGAGAGAAGGCTCTGGATGAGGCTGGTCATGGAGGTCATGGCCCGGTCATACAGGACTTCTTCGCTCTTCAGCCCGAATCCTCTCTGCTGCCCCGTGCCGGCTCTTGTTCACCTAGGCCACCTTGTGTCCGACCCAAACTAAACCCTTGCCTTACTGTCTCCTATGAGAAAACTCCTCTGTTCCTGTGTGTGTGTGTGTGTGTGTGTGTGTGTGTGTGTGTGTGTGTGTCCATCCTGAGTGTGTGTTTGGGGAGCTGGTGTTGCTAGCCTAATTCAGGTTTTTTAATTAAGTTCGCTATTTTTTTTCTCTTACAGTTAGAACCTTAATTTTTCAAGAAAACTGCACAGGAAAGAACTCTTGAGTATTGCTTGTCTGGAATGCCCAAACTTATTGACAATGTGGAAGCTGTCCTTGTGAGACCTATGAATCCTCTGGTTTGCTGACTTTTGGGGGGTAAGCGTGGATCAGGTGGGGAGTAAGCGTTCCATAGCAAGGGCTTAAAAGGCTGTGACGCATGTCAGTAAGTTAGGGAGCATCTCAGGGGAACTTATGTAAAAAGCCAGCTGTGATGGCTACGATGCCAGCAGGCCCAGTCCAGGGACCCACACAGGGGCCTGCGGGACCAGCCAAGAGGGTCCTTCGCTTCACAGAGGTTGGAAATCAACTGCGAACCACAGGATGTGAGAGCAGGGTTTATTGCAGACAGAGGGAGAGCACATACTATGGAGCACCTGGGAGGCTCAGAAATGAAAGGATCACGAGTCTCATCTTTGTTCAGGGCCTGGGATTTTTATTGAGGATGGTGGTCTGGTGCACATGTCCCATTAGGCATCCAGAACCAGTTCGAACAAAGATGAGGGTCCGGGTGTCATTCCATGGAGCCAGGGGGCGTTGACATTGAGTTGTCCAGCGCTCATAGTCTGGAATGCACTTGGGGTGGCTTGTTTAGTCATTCTCACCCGGCCTTTCCTTAAATGTTGCCTGTTCTGAAGAAATCACGAACTCCTCGTCCCTTCCAAAGAGGACATATGCTATTTGGCTCTTTCTGAGGGCTCCGAGAGTCTTCTACCCTCTGTAGTCTGAAGCCTGTAGATACTCTTTTCACTCTTTTCCCAGTGTGACCATGTTTATGTCCAAATATCTCCTGTGTAATAAGAACCCCAGTCATATATTTTTAGGGCCAACCCTAATAACCTCATCTTAACTTGATCATCAGCAAAGACCCCCATTTCCAAATAAGCTCATATTGACAGATATTGGGGGTTAGGACTTAAGCATATTTTCGCCTGGGGGACATAATTCAACTCATAATAGGTACTAAATTGACATTCTATACTGTGAGAGGCTAAAATCAGTAAAATTCTCCGGTAGGGACCTGATCCCCAGTTCCAACTACTCAACCTTCGGAAAGAAGCAGCCAAGAGGGTACTGTCCGTGGGCTCCCCCTGCTGGAAGAGTCAGTGATGTAGTTAAACCTCTCTCATCTAGCGGCATTTATACCTGTGTCTCCACGTAAAATTAGCTAGTAATTCTCCTTTCTTGTTCAGTCCTTGAAATCAAGGTTACATTATTCTCATAAAATCAACTGGGGATTGTCTCCATTTCACTGTTCTCTGGAATATTATATATAAGATGGAAATTCTGTTGCTTGAAGATTCAGTAGAATTTGCTTATAAAACCATTTTGGCCTCATGTGCTTAGTTTTGTTTATAGGTAGATTTTTTAAACTATTAATTGATATTCTCTGTCTCTCTTTCCCTCCTTCCCTGTGTGTGTGTGTGTCTCATTTCCTGTCTTCTTTCCAGTGAATTTAATTTTTTCAATTTCCTTTTATTCTTCAACTCTTTTGGCGGTCTTACCTTATATTTCTATTACTTTACCTTTACTTCACCTTTTCTTAAATTTTGCCAGACTGTGGTAGGTTACCAGAAAGCTTGCCATACCTAATTGCTCTTCAGATTTGAAACCCTGATGACTGACTGCATGTTACCACAGCTAGACATCATGACACAACTTCTGTACCCAGAACTATTTGATGACATAACTGTTTATATATAGGTAGCATGAAACCATGAAAAATATGTTGAAATTTGAGAAACTGAGGTATTAGGCTTGGTAAATATTGTTTTACCTTCAACAGGCACAACATTATTGCCTAATGCAAGCATGTCTGCAAAGCACTGAGGGAGACATGAGAAGTTCACTGAATATCTGTCTGTCTGATGTTCTGTTATGCTTAGAGTTTATGACAGTAAAATGTGACTAGTACACAGTTTATTAGTCAAACTCCTCATTTTCATCAAGACCTAGAATCATTTCTCTGCAGAACTACTTTGTGGATACTTTACAAAATCTAAATCAATTACTATCTTAGACTTCATATTTGACAGTAAAAGTACTTGGAATACTGACACTTTAATAACTCCCTCCCAAGAAAAAACAAGGTTTCTAGTATACATTGTTTTTAACTCCACAAATAGATATTGCTATTTGTTTTTCAGACTGACTTAATTATAATATTTTTCCTATTTTATTTCATTTTTCATCTTGCATTTCAAATTCCTGGGGGCATGAATCTTGTTTGTTGTATCTGCTGACTCTCCCCCATGATAGCTTGTTTCCCTGTTTGCTTTGGAACTTTCTGTGTATGCCAGTGAATTTGTTTTAACAGGTTTTATTGTGTTGGAATCCCATTCAGCCTAGATTATAGGACAGTGCCTCCAAGGGAGTTTTGTGTTTTCCTATTCTCTGATTTGAGACCAATTCTTATGTTAATTTCTGGATTAGGAAGTTCATGTACCACACAGTAAGCAAAGAAGCAAGTAATGGCATAGATAGGAACTTAATATGTGATAAAGACAGCCTTGTAAATTAGATGAGAAGAAAAGAATTTTTTTTAAGTAAGTCTGGAAACAAAAAGAGTGTATGCAAATTAAAACAAAACTATCTTGTGGGGATGTCCCAGGATAGAATGAAGAATATGAGAAAATGATCTAACTACATTACACATATAGGAAACAACCTCATTGAAAGAGAGAGGTTGCAGGTGGGAAGTAGGAGGAGGTGCTGACCTCAAACTTTGGAAATGAATGGAGTTTGCAAAACTAAAGGCAAAAGAAACTATCCATAGCGCTGCACTCTGGTTGATAAAGTTGTTTTCCACAGAGTTTGATTTAACAATTCTGCTACTGCTATATAAGTATACTGGATTTGAACAATTAAGTAAATGGATGGTGAGCAACGGAAGCCTGATTTCTGACTGTTGGAGTGAGAGGTAATCAAGGGGACATAGATGCCTCGAAGATCCATGTGGTACTGGATTAACATTGGAGATCTCAGTATGCATTCTTTTTGTTTAGCTTCATACAGATACAGACAGTTAGAAATATGCCTATAAATGTGTGTGTGTGTGTATATATATATATATATATATATATATATATATATATATGGATTAGCATACACTCATACATGTCCTCACACTCCACTGAGAGGTGCCAGAAGCAATAATATCCTAGTAGCAACAAATATACTTAGCACCCAGATGTTGGTTTCTAATATTATTCTCCAACAAAATGGAAAAGCGCTCCTTGGTGAAGTGACTAATTCAAAGACCAGAGCAGGAAATATAAAAGATGGGCCTGGAACATTTAGTAAAGCCGTAAAGAAAAGAAGTGCTAATGTGCGCACGCGCGCACACACACACACACACACACACACACACACACACACACACACACACGGAGTGATGAAGTTATGTCAGAAAAACAGGAGTCAACAAAAAGAGCTCCCAATGGCCAATAATTTGTGCAAAAAAACAAAGTAGTATTAGATTATAAATCAAAGTATAAAATACATATGTATGCGTTCATATTAATATATGTAAATGATTCAATACATAAATAATTGGGGGGAGGAAGACAAATATTCCATGCAGAAAAATTCCAACTTATATAGACACTCCACCCTCAAGGTAGGGGCATATGAGTCCCCACTCCTTATATGTGGACTTTGCTTGCATAGTGACTCCCTTCCAAAGAACATAGTATGGAAAGGGGAACAAAAGTAACCTTACAGGGTGCCTGGGTGGCTCAGTGGGTTAAAGCCTCTGCCTTCAGCTCAGGTCATGATCTCAGGGTCCTGGGATCGAGGCCCGCATCGGGCTCCTTGCTCAGCAGGGAGCCTGCTTCCTCCTCTCCCTGTCTCTCTGCCTGCCTCTCTGCCTACTTGTAATCTCTCTCTCTCTGTCAAATAAATAAATAAAATCTTTAAAAAAAAAAAAAGTAACCTTACAGTAGAGAAACATGACAAACACCACCTCAGCCAGGTGACCAAATCAGCATTAACAATGATAAGTCATGTTAATAATATGTATTACTGATACCATGTGATGAAAGTGGCACCTTACCTTTGTAACTTTCCTCCCCAAAACCCACAACCCCAGTCTAATCACGAGAATAGTACCAGATAAATCCCAATAGAGGGACATTCTACAAAACACCTGACCAGTTCTCAAATCTGTCAATATCATCAAAAACAAGGAAATTCAAAGAGACTTTAACAGCCAACCAGAATATAAGGAGACATAATGACTAAATGTAATTTGGTATCCTGGGTGGAATCCTGGAACAGAAAAAGAACATTTAGTAAAAACTAGGGACATCTTTTTTTTTTTTTTAATTTTTATTTATTCATTTGACACAGAGAGAGAGATTACAAGTAGGCAGAGAGGCAGGCAGAGAGAGAGGAGAGAGGAGGAAGCAGGCTCCCTGCTGAGCAGAGAGCCCGATGTGGGCCTCGATCCCAGGACCCTGGGATCATGACCTGAGCCAAAGGCAGCGGCTTTAACCCACTGAGCCACCCAGGCGCCCGAAACTAAGGACATCTTAATAAAGTGGGCTTTCATTAGTAAAAATGTGTCAGGATTGGTTCATTAGTTTTGATGAATGTACTATATTAATGTAAGATAACAATAATAGGGGAAACTGGATATGAGGTTTATGAGAACTTTGTGCTATTTTTGTAACTTTTCTGTAAACTGAAACTTGTTCTAGTATATGTAGTCCATTTTTCATAAAGATAATGTGCAGTAAATTTCCTTTACCAAAAAAGTGCTGGGAAATCTTAAAATCTAAAAAAACAAATTATGTATATATTTGCCTTCCTGCAATATTATTCCAAAATAAAGATGATGTTAACATTTTTGCATTCCCACCAAAAGTGCAAGAGGGTTCCTTTTTCTCCACATCCTCACCAACACTTGTTATTTCTTGTGTTTTGATTTTAACCACTCTGACAGGTATGAGGTGATATCTCATTGTGGTTTCGATTTGCATTTCCCTGATGGTGTGTGATATATCTTTTTTTTTTAAGATTTCATTTATTTATTTGAGAGCGCAAGCACAGAGGGAGAGGGAGAAACAGAATCCCTGCTGAGCAGAGAGCCTCATGCTGAGCTCGATCCTAGGACCCTGAGATCATGACCTGAGCCGAAGGCAGACGCTTAACTGACTGAGCCACCCTGGTGCCTCATTACTTACCTTTTTAAAGTAAATGTATTTATTATATATATTCATGCACACACACAAACTTAAAAGGTTCTTCTAGATTAAGATGACAGACTAAGCACATGTTTATCACCATTTCATGCCAAATCTCACTGAATTCTATAAAAGATCTATGGAGGAGAATACATGAAAGAGTACTATTAGCTATCCAGAAATTTTGAAGAATTTCTGGAAGACAGAAAGCAAATAAGATCAAGTTGACAAAGAAACTACAGTTGCATAAAAACATGCAACTCAAAACAAAAATTAGATCAGAGGAAGCCACCTCTCTCTAAAACCTTGGTGGAAAACTAATAGAACTCCAAGTCTGTGATGAGCACTGGGTGTTACACGCAACTAATGAATCGTTGAACACTACATCAAAAACTAATGATGTATCTATGTTGGCTAATTGTACATAATAAAAAAGTTTTTCTAAAAATTAAAAAAAAAGAACTTCAAGCTTCGAGTGAGATAAGGTAGTGAGCTGGAATAAATATTGGGGCAATCATCATGGTAATTAATTAAAACCTTGGAATATCTGAGCCAACCTCCTAAACATGTATCTCTCTCCCTTTCTTCCAATTGTAATGGAATTTGGAGTAAGATCTTGAAATGATTCTGAATTTTAGCTAGAGGAAAAAAAATGAGTGAGATTAACTTTTTTTTGAGATTAACTTTTTAAAAATAAAAATCAGTGGTAATATGAAGACCCTAGGCTTTCCAGCTATTAAAATATACCTAATGAGACTTGGCTTGGTATAAGAATAAACAGATCCCAAGAGATCAATGTACAAAACAGCTTGTCAAGAGTGTCTCTGGCCATTCCGTAGACATTAAAATTCAAGTTCTTAATCTGATATGGAATCTAAGCATACCTTAATCTAGGCTGTGAGAATTTTAACTTGTGCTTTTACTACTTTTAGTCTTTGGCATTTAGGAATTTCTCATTCTTCCCTGTGGACACAAGAAAGCATTAAAAAATTTATCTGAAGAGCACCTGGCTGGCTCAGTTGGTAGAGCACTCAGGTCCTGAGTTTGGGCTTCACGATGGGCGTTGGAGTCTACTTTAAAAATGAAAAAAAAAATAAATATTAAAAATTTATATATCTGTATTCATTCTAACAGGTGAAAAATGAGTTTATTACTCCTTCCCCAGGAGAGAAGCCAAACAGCCAACAGAAGCTTGAATCTCCTAATTCAACTCTTAACTTTCTCAGGGAATGGAGTTCGTAACCTAATTTGGGTCAGAACTTCACCTCCGACAAAATCAATTGTACCTTGAATGACCAAGTCATGTATGGGAAGGTGGCTGCTCCCACTGTGACCTGATGAATCGAGTGAGTAAAGAACAGACATCCCAGAAAAGCAAGAAGTAAAACAGTGGGTTCAAAGCCATTTGTAAAACTAGAGTTAAGTTGAAATGACTGTTGATAAGGTGATTCAAGGTTCAGTGTAATTACTAAGAAAACCTTTTAAGAAAATAGAAACTTGGGCGCCTGGGTGGCTCAGTAGGTTAAAGGCTCTGCCTTCGGCTCAGGTCATGATCTCAGGGTCCTGGGATCCAGCCCCGCATCGGTCTCTCTGCTCAGCAGGGAGCTTGCTTCCTCCTCTCTCTCTGCCTGTCTCTCTGCCTACTTATGATCTCTCTCTCTGTGTCAAATAAATAAATAAATCTTTAAAAAAAAAAAAAGAAAATAGAAACTTAATGACTATCAGGAAATGAAAGTCTAGATAATTTCAGTAAGAGATGGTTTTATTTGTTTGGAAGGGAGGTTATATATTAATTACTTTTTAAGAGAAAAGTATAAGCTAAATCTCCTGTATTTCATGACTGCTTTATAATAAACAATTATTACATTTGCAACTTTAAAAGATAATGTGGACAAAAATGTCCAAATTCTATGATGTACTTACTTTACTGTTAAGAATCTATCTTAAGAAATAATTTGAAATGTCAACAGACATATGCACAAAAGGTTATTGTAGTTGTTATTTATTTATAAGCATAAATATTGAAAATAAATGCCCAGCTATGGAGAAATTATTTTAAATAACTGGATATATTCACAGAATGTATGCATTAAAAATGATGTTTACAAAGAATTGTTACTAATGAAAAAATTCTTAGGCTTAAGTAAGAAAAACTAAATATGAAATTGTATAAGCTCAAAGAAGTAAAGAAAAAATATTTCACACACACACACACACAAAAACCATCAAAATTCTAGTTTGAGAGGCCCTCAGGGAAATAATATCAGCAATTCTTGGGGCTTGTTAGGATTTTTATCCAAAGGAAGAAAGAAGTGAGAAGTTAGCTCATACAAAATGAAACATCCATGCGCAAAACAGTCAGACAGTTTGGCCTTATGTAGACATTAAAAGTCAGATTCTTAAGCCTGTACTGAATCCTATAATACCTCCTCTATCTAGGGCTGTCATCATTTTATTTTTTTTAAAGATTTATTTATTTAGTTAGTTGATAGAGAGAGAGAGAGATCACAAGTAGGCAGAGAGGCAGGCAGAGAGAGAGGAGGAAGCAGGCTCCCTGCTCAGCAGGGAGCCCAATGCGGGGCTCGATCCCAGGACCCTGAGATCATGACCTGAGCTGAAGGCAGCGGCTTAACCCACTGAGCCACCCAGGCGCCCCTAGGGCTGTTATAATTTTAACTTGTACATTTTCTACTCTTGTGTTTACTTTACCAAAATGACCTATTTAAGAAATAGGAGGATATGAAGGCTTTCAATATTTTGCTCACTTTTGCCCCCACTCGATCCTGGCTTTCTCTGGCGGGATGCAGCTCTACGCCATCAGAAGGGATGCTCCCAACATGAGATGAGGACCATGGTACCATCAGAAGACAGAGGCGGTGGCAGCCTCTTCCCATTGCTTTTTTTCAATGACATTGGCTTGTCAGGCCAAGGCAACTGCCCGGTACGTACATGAAAACATGTCAAAGCACAGACGAGTTTGATAGCACAAAAGAGAACACTTGGACCACTAGCCTAGTGATCTTTCTCAACAAGGGTTCTACGGGAAAATGAAGCCTTACAGAAACTGATTAGAGTGACTATTCTCAATTATTCCCCTTGACTAGCCTTGACTAGTGCCATTGCAGACACAGAGATGTTACTTCGGTGTAGACACTGAGTGCTTTAAAGCTTGATCCTCTCATGTCGTAGTTGAGAGGGGCTGGGGAGAACAGCTAAAATAGACTGCACTTCTCCCAAGCAGAATGAGCTGCTCTCACTTAGCAATTTGATCTTTCAATCCACTAAGTCCTGGGCAGCCAAAATTACAGGACAAATAACCTCTTTTATTATCTGGGTTATGACTTCAGGAAATCTTGTGGCCTAAAAACTTTAATGGCCCAGGTTTGTATTAGTTTGCTCAAGAGGCCATAAAAAAGGACCGCAAATTGGGTGGTTTAAACAGCAGACATTTATGGTCTCATGGTTTTGGACGCTAGAAGTCTGAAGGCAGGTGTTGGCAGGGATGGTTCCTTCTGAGCACTGGGAGGGAGGGAGCTGTTCCAGGCCTCTCTCCTTGGCTTGTCGATGGCCATCCATCTTCAGGTTCCCATGACATTCTCTCTGTATGTCTATCTGGGTCCAAATTTCACCTCCTTATAATGACACCAGTTGTGTTGGATTAGGGCCTACCCCACTGACCTCCTTTGAATTTGATTGTCTCTGTAAAAACCCTACCTCAAAATGAGGTCACATTCTGAGAGCCTGGGGGGTTGGGATTTCATATGAATCTGAAGGGGACACGATTCAACCCATAATAAGGTTGTATAGTGCACCTATTCGATGTACCTACTCAGTATCCATTGCTCTTTCTTCCAGAACTGAAATCTTCACAGTAATCACCACTAGTTGTCGGGGGAGGGTGGCCTATAATTCAACCTGAACAATCAGAAAAAGCTCATCTCCCTGGCATTATGCTTGGTTCAGAGATGGGTACATTTAACTCAAATAAAGTCAATGAATGTTCTCACTGGGACTTTCACTATAAGAACCAGGAAAGATTGCAGCTGCTGAGGATCATGTAAGCCTCGCTGCTGGTGGCCCCTGTCAGTGGCACATGGAAAGACAGTGCCTGAGAAGAAAGTCAACCAAATGGGTGCAAGACACTTGCCCAGATCATTGCTTTAGGACTGGAACATTTATTTCCCCAGTTGTTTGGAATATCGGCAAATGATGGCTCTCCATGGCATACCCTCAACCAAATAGCCACCTGGCCCAATGACTGCATCATGTGGGGGGTGAGGATTATAAGGGCCCAGACCCCTTCCCTCCAAGCAAAGCAGCCATAAGGAGTTATCCAGAGCTGCCTACAGAATCAGCTCAATCCTACTCTCTTTATTCTACTTGCACATATTGATACCAAGAACACTCTCCAATAAACTTTTTGCATACAAATCTTTATCTCAATCCTATGATACCAAACAGAGGAAAGCAGTGCTACAGGGTCCTAATTACCTTGTGTGAGGCCACAGACTCAACCCTCAGACCTCTTGGTTATATGAGCTAATAAATTTCCTCTTTTATTGAAGCTATTGAGTCTTGGTTTCCTGTCACTTTCACCCAAAAGAGATTTGATGAATTATAACACCTTGGATACAAGTGTCAGAAATAATCTAGTGTGATCAGGAGAGGAATCCATATAAGTTCATTCAGCAAGAATTCTGGAGTGTCTACATATCTATGTTGTGCCAGGTTCTGCTCTAGGCTCTGGGGACACCAAAGTAGGTAATTCAACATCTCTACTCTCAGTAGCCTTACATTTCAGTGGAAAGAGGAGAAAATAAGCAACTAAGAAAATAAACATTGAGTGGGATTGTAAGTAAAGGCTACCCATTGAGAGTTGGCCGCTGAGGACTGGATTGCTAAGAGATTGGCTCTAGCAGATGAGAGGGCATTATATTCCAGTAGAAGAGGCCATTCCCAGGTTCTGACCTATGCCACAATGTCTCTCTGGAGGGCCACTATGGCCTACTTAGAATCATCCACAGGGACTACTAGTTGGGGTCTTGGCAATCAGCGTGCTACCCACCAGCGCTACCATTGACCAAGGCCTAACTAGGCAATTTGGGAAACTGCAATAACCTTCTGAGGACTCTTTCTCCATCAACCTCACCCCCAGTTCTGCCTTTCTCTGATCATCCTAAGTGCCTTAGGTAAAGATTTCATTTAGCACTCAAAACCATCTTGTGGGGTATTACTACCTTCACTGATACAGAAGAAATCCATCTCACAGAAAGGATAAATCATTTCTCCAAGGTCAAACCTCTACTAAGTGGATCTGAACCCAGGCAGCCTGATTCTGGAAACCTCAACAGTCCCTTGGAAAGTCTCATGACTTGGCAATTCGTGGCCCAGGGGTCATCCTCAACAGGCTGTCCGTCACACCTGTCTCTGGGTCTGCATTTCTCAGCAAGGTCAAAAATCATGAGAAAAGTTTTAACATTTACTGGGCACCTACTTTGTTGCAAATAGTTGACATGTGTAAGGTCATTTAGTCTTAAAAAACAAACAACCCTGCAAGGCTACCTTCACTATCCCTATTTTGAACATGAGGAAATAATGCCAGCATAGGTTAAAAATGTGCCCACCTCTCCAACTAGTGCTAGAGATGGGTCTCAGACCTGGATTGGGCTGATTCCAAAATATGTGCTCTCTTATGATTACAACGGCACATACTACTTCTCCAAATAGCTCGTCTTCTGGGTACATTGAGGGTTAGTTTTTCACTTTCATCTAGTTACCTCTGAATGAAACTGATGTTATTGAAACATCTGAACAGGATTCTTTCTTTTGGAAACTGAAAATGTAAAGAAATCAACTGATAGGAATCCAGGCTACACTATGGATTTGCCACGCTTTTAACTTGGACATATATTGGTATCAATAAAGAGTAATACACAGGAGTGACTTGCCCACAGTCACCACAGGCTTTCATACTCATTTCCAGCCACAGGTCAGTGAGGACACAGCCTAAGTCCCAGTCATTGTCCTCAGCCTTCCCCTGTCCTAGACCGTAGGCCTGATCTGGCCAGATTACTCTGTCTCTTGTGGTAGTCATGACTTTGCAAGATTCTCCCCAAAGTCCTTGGGCTTTTTGGCTTTCCTCAGACCACCATGCTTACTTCAATGCTTTTACACCTCCTCTTACTGCTGGTGTTCACATCCATTCATCCACAATACTAAACCCTCCACCAGGTGCACTGATCTCTCTGTGAAGTCCCAAAGGTAGGACTCCTGCTTTCATCTGTGATTCTTTGTCCTTCATTCCACCTTCTCAAAACTGTGAGTTTCCTCTGTTCAATAGGCCCCAGAGACAATCTTCCAAGGGAAAACACCTTGACTCCAGGACCATAGCCTCTTTCTGGGCTTCTTCAGCCTCTGCTGCGTTCTTGCCATCGCCTCTGTGGGCACCTGCTTTTTCGCTGGCTGTCACCATGACTCACTCTACTTCTCAGCTCTCAGGGTTCTTGTTATCCTCTAGAATCTTGGGTCCCTGCTCACACCTTCCTGGGAAGAGCTCTTTCTACCATCCCTGTGTTTTCTGGAGAGAAGGATTAAGTCCCTTGGGGATATTTGACTCCTTTCTCTACAGTTGCTTCCTGGATCCCTTTTGAAAAGATCTCTCTTCTTCTACAGCTTCAGGGCAAGGGACAAAAAGATTTTTACTTAATATGCAGACCTTGCAACCAGTCCTCGAACTGCTATTCCTGCAGAAAGCCCTTTTCAATACTTAAAATTTTCGGTTACTTTTTCATGCTCTGACCCTTTGCATATGGGTTACACATTTGTCACAATATGATAACCTATTTAATGTATCTTCCAATGTATTTAATGTAATGACACTATAGAGCTGATGCTGCTCTTTAAGCATCTAAGTTAACTACAAAATACAGACTTAAGCTTTGGGGCTGATAGTAAACACCATTTTCTCATTATTTTATCATGAGATATTTATAAGTGCTCTGATAGTAACAGATCAGTGTAAGCTGATTCTAAATGCTATTTCCTCCCAAAACCAACCCTTTAAAAATTTAAACACAATTACAGTCCATTAAAATGTCACACTGTAGTTTGTAATCATTCTGTGAAAATAAAAGAAATAGCTTATGTTTAATGAGAATGTACTATGTGCCATGTTGGGCACCAAGCACCTTATAGACATTACCTCATTTACTCCCTCAACAACTCTAAGAAGCTGGTATGATAATAATAATCTTCAATAGGCTAGTTGAAGTGCAGAGCAGTTAAATAACTTTAGCAGAGTCCCAGAACAAGGCCACATTGGGGCTTGCCTCTAAAGTCCCAACCTAAGCTATCAAGTGACTTTGCCTCCCATGACTAAGTAATGGAAAAATGTGTGTGCGTGCGTGTGTGTGTGTGTGTGTGTGTGTGTGTGTGTGTGTTAAGAGAGAGACACTGACACAGACAGGGAAATACATGCAGTAAGAAGTCCTTCTTCATCTTCATACCCTTCTACCTCAATCAGATTCCCCTAGGTAGAGCCTCTGCTGTGAATAGCAATGTCACTAACACTCAGAATATTCCATTTATTTGCTCATAGAAAGGACACATCTTTTTTCTCTTTTGCAACCACTGGAGAGAATTTGCCTCTAGTTCTCTCATGAAATAACCTCTTCAAGTCTTCCTTTACTCATAACCTGTATTTGCCCACCAATGCACTCAGATTCAAACCTTTGGACAGGCTCAACATAGGAGAAGTGTGCATGATATCACTTCTGTGGTGCTCTTTTGTTTGCTGTGAGGTTGCAGGCTTAAAAATAGGCTGACATTTTGTTACATACAGCCATTCACGTACTTTTATAAGGTTACAAGAATATTTCTTGAGACACAGTAATAATAGTCAGGTCTGTGGTGATTATTTAACTGTGGCCCAGGAGAAACAAAACAGTGAATGTGCCAGATAACCCCTTAAGACCACACTGTGTTCAGGGTACGGTGCCCAGGAAGTTGAATTAAGTTTTTCTATCTTTCAGCCTACAAAATTACCATTTGGTGCATTGCAACAGCAACCACTTTACCCAGATTTCATTGTGGAGAGGGTTGCAGTGTTAATAATAGCATTGGTAGTGAGTCATCCTGGCCATGGCAGCAGCAACAGCAATCTTGCTACTTTATTTATTAAATGGAGATGGTGCTATCAAGGCTACAAAACCAGACACGGCACATTCATCTCATCATCCTGCCATTTATCTGGAAAGAAGTCAATGACAACAGTTCTGTGCCAGGGTAGGTCCAGAAAACCCAAATTTGCCCCTAGACTGATGATAAACGAGCAGGCCTCTTCAATATCTCTCCCCTGTTGCTCATCCAGTGCTGGTTCTTTAGAATTGTGTGAGCTCAGTCTATGTTGCCTGCCTTTGCCTACTGCTGCATACTGACATTCACAAAATTTCCTTTCAAGTGCATAAGGGGGTTCTGGAATTTTCCAGGACTCAAAGCCACAGTTCATAACCTAGCCAGAATTCACAATTCCCCTTGACCGATGACGACCAGGTGCTTCCTGTCCTTCTCTTTTCCAAATGATAATATTAATTGAAGTTACCCTGTTTCTTCTACTCCATTGTATTTTGGGCATAAGTGGAGGGAAGAACACTTGCCTATTCATTTGTAGTCAACAAGCCAAAAGAACTGCCTGCGGCCTGGCTGGGGAGGACGGCACATGACCCAGAGCTCTTGGATTTTGAACCAGTTGTAGTTACTGGAAGGGAGTTTGGATTGTCCCATTTAGGGAAGGAGTAAATGTGTTCAGTGAGTGGAAAAAAGAATGTGTATATGGAGAAGGCAAGGGGGGAGAACTGTGGCCGAGACTAACTGTCCGCCAAATCCATTTCTTCCTTTAATGGTAGAATTCCCAAGTGCCAGGGAGCATATGACTGCCAAGCTATAAGATATATCTGTCAGCAGACTGCACAGTTGGTGTCATCGTATTACTAAATTTGGGGAAATAGAATGTGGATAGAAGAAATTGATGCCTCTTTAGAATGGTGTCCCCCCAAAGAGAAGCCACGTGCTCTCTGTCCGTCCCCCCTTTCCACTGTTTGGGAGATGAGGCGCTCTAGGAAGGAGAAGACACTTATTGGGTATGGCAGAACCTCTCACTGGCCCTGACCCGATTAATTCTGGACTATTACGTGACAAAGTTATACTGTTGTCTTATTCAGACCACCGTATATTTAAGTTGCTTTGTTACAAAAGTTTATCTTGTATTCTCCTATTTGTGACTTACTATACTAATATAGAAGCAAATACAAAAATTAATGACTAGCAGCACTGATGGTAAACTTTGGCTAAACTAGAAATAAAAATCAGAAAAAAAATAAAACTTATAACCACATGTAATAATTGTCATCCTTACTACTAATTGTAGTGGTACCAATAATGGCATCTTGTTTACAATAATTGTGGTTTCTACCACTACAAACCCTGGGGTCTAGCATTTCTGTACCTCTGTGGTCATCCCTATGGTATCTTTATTTCCATCTCTTCCCTCTTCTTAGACTCTGGAGTCCTCATGAGATTTTCATTGACCTCTTCTCTGAACACATTAGTGTAAACGAAGACTAGAAGACAACTCACTTATATTATGTATTTTCTCTATGCCTAACACTATACATGATGTGAAGTACACAGTATTATCATCATTTCTCAAATGAGAAAAGTTAAATTCATAGATATTTATTAACTTCTCTTAAAGTCACATATCTAGTAATTGTTGGGACCTGGCTAAAAATCAGTCTTTCTCACTTTAAAACTTAAAGGTGTACAGCTATACAAGACTCTATTAGTGGTTTCAGGTGTCTCTGAGTTGGATAGAAAATTGGGTTTCCTATTTGTGTTCTGTGTGGAGCCACTGAATCGTGGCACAGAAATATTCATACACTTCCGAAAGCACATTAATACTTTAATTCCTCTGGGAGCTTTTAATTAATGTATTAATGATGCCAATATAATGCAAGTGACTATGGTGGCTTTTTCTTGCATTACTGATTAACCACTCTTGGTATCTTCCAATATTATGTATTCTCTTTCCTTTAGGAGTATCTAGCCCAGTGCTTTCCGTCCTGAAGATTTATTGAAGAAAGCATGGCATCCTAATGAAATCGATATCATCATAGCCCTGTCTTAACAGAACTTAAACAAAACATAATAGAGTATACCACAAAATAAAATATCAGACTATATTGCTCACAATACAGGTGAGCATTATTTTATGAAAATATTGTATTCGTATATATGTTATATAAATATACATATATATAATTTATTTATTTGACAGAGAAAGAGAGAGGGAACACAAGCAGGGGGGGCAGCAGGCAGAGGGAGAGGGAGAAGCAGGCCCCCTGCTGAGCAGAGAGTCCAACATGGGGCTTGATCCCAGGACCGTGGGATCAGGAGTTGGGCTGAAGGCAGATGTTTAACCAACTGAGGCTTCCAGTTGCCCCGGGAGAGAGATTCCTAGTATAACACAGCACCACAAACTGGGTGGTCTTGGGTGCCTGGGTGGCTCAGTGGGTTAAAGTCTCTGCCTTCAGCTCAGGTCATGATCTCAGTGTCCTGGGATTGAGCCCTGCATGGGGCTCCCTGCTCAGCGGGGAGCCTGCTTCCTCCTCTCTCTCTGCCTGCCTCTCTGTCTACTTGTGATCTCTCTCTCTCTCTGTGTGTCAAATAAATAAATAAAATCTTAAAAACAAACAAACAAACATAAAAACAAACAAACAAAAAAAACTTGGTGGTCTTGGCACAGCCATGTTCCCCCTGTAGTCTCTAGAGGAGAATCCTTCATTGCCTCTTCCAAATTTTTGGTGGTTGCTGACAACCCTTGGTTGTTCTTGACTTGTAGCTGTGTAGCTCCAGTCTCTGTCCCTGTCTTCACATGACCTTCTTTCCCGGGCTCATGTTTGTCTCTGTATCTCTTCTGTTTTTATAATGACACCAGTCGTACAAATGAAGGGTCTAACCTAATCCAGCATGACTTCATCCTAACTTATATCGGTAACAGCCATACTTCCAAACCAGGTCACATCCTAAATTCCAGGTGAACATGAATTCAGAGGGTACACCATTCATCCCAGTAGAATGTGTGTGTGTGTGTGTGTGTGTGTGTGTGTGTGTGTGTGTTTGTGTACTGGGCCACTTTAAAAAAAAAAAGTATCTCTTCCTGTGGCTCATGACTGCAAATATGATATCCTCCGATTCTAGTTGGAAGGGGGATGGCATCTGCTTATTACAATGCTGGTAAAATACATATCGAACACCTAAGTCCTAAGGGGATGCAAAACAAAGGAGGGGAGTGAGGTGTGTGCAGCCCAGGAAAGCACTTAAGACAACACCCACTCTCGCTCTTATTCAACAGCAGATGTGCGGTTGTCTGGATCTGTGAGTGGAGCTCATCACAAAACTTTGGACTCAGACAATGTTTTAAATTACTTTAATGATGGTCTTTACTACGTGTTGGTGAACATCGTGAATAGTAATTATTTTGCAGCTTCGCAAGTGATCATAAGCTGGGTTTGAGCTAGTCACCTGGAAACGAGTTTCTTGAGCATACTGATAATACTTCATGGACTTCAAGGATCGACTTAACCATAGTGTGAAAATGAGAGCCTCCAACTGTATATTATTATGAAACCCACACAACTAAGGACTAGAAATTCACTGTAAAACACAAGTTTCAGGCGCTCAATGAGCAACCCACGTGTTTCTTTTTTTAAAATCTATTTCACATATCAAGTTCTCCTAAGCTAAAAAAACTTCCAATATATTGCTGGTAGAGTTAGAAATTAATTGGGGAAGAGCTGAAGGAACTATATAACAAAATGATAACATTACATTTTGGCGAATCAAATGGGGACTCTTCTCATAACATCCTCTACATTTTCTTGTAATTAAAAGCATCTCTTTCTTACTCTTTTGAAGTGATCACTTGTGCCAAATAATCACTTACTGTGTTTATTCAGACCTGGAAGACTCGAGGGGTGGCTGCCAGGTTCCATTTTCAGAGGCCTTGACTCCCTTCCATGGACACCTGGACAAGCTCTTCCCGATGTGTTCTCTTTCTCTTGAACAGCACACGCAGTCTTCAATTTCACTAGAAGACTTAGGCCTTGAGTCTCTATTGTTAGATGGCTTCCAGGCTAATCCTGGATTGTCTTCTCCAACCATTCTTCAGTCACTCTGGTTATGTCTCATGGCCTCAGAATATCTTCAGAACTAGTTTTTTGACCAACCAGACCCTAAAAAGGCTCTTCACAATAATGCCGCCTTCTAGAAAAAGTGAGGGGCCTGGGGGCTAACCAGGCTCTGTGGGAGGGGCAGGGCACAACGAGTGTGTTGTATGTAGTCCACTCAGGTGGGGACTGGAGCCCGGGAGGGTCTGAAGGATCAGCTCTTCTGAATGACAGTGGTCTTGAAACTACATTTTGCTCCACACCCTAAAAACCTGGTGTGTTGACACAAAGATTTTCTAAAACTACATGTCCCTTCACACATTTTAAAGCTAATTCCAGGAGTGCTTGTTATTGTAAGGTTTAATAGCTGCACAGAATATAATTTCCAGTTTACATTAAATATTGATACATTTGTTAAAACTGTTAGGTCACTCTTTTTAAAGTAGCCAAAGGAATCTAAATATCGTCGCCATTTGATACCCACAAGTATCCGTTTTTAAAACATCTGAACAAGAAGTTCCTTTTAGCAGTCAGAAATTTTAGTTTGTTCCTGGCTAACTCCTTTCTCCCTCCTCCGCATAAATTTATCCAAATGCAATATCATTCTAAGCTTGAAACTCTTTTATAGATCACCATATTATCTTATCTGCAACATAAATGTGTATATAAATTGAACATTTTTCACTTTATGTGCACATAATGCTCTAAATGTTAAAATTTTTCCATCATTATAGTTATGAGTACATCGCTGATCAACATCAATATGCTGACACTTTTGATAGATAATCATTAAATATAAAATAATTTTTTGTTGGAAATATATCTCTTAATAAGATGAATGAGGCTGCATTTCAAAAATTAGTTCATATAGTCACCTGTGAATATTATCACTGCTGGTATGAGAAAGATTTGGTATCTTTCTTTTCCTATTTTTCATTTTTGTAAATGTAAGGACTAAGAAACCTTATTTAGAAATATGTATGAAGGAATAGAAAAGGTTTTGCTGAAACAAGGTCACTTAATTCTTTGAATTCTTTCTAAGTTTTATGTCAAAAATCACCTACTGATTTGTCATTAAATTATTTTTCATGTTCTATCAAATGACAACTTGATTATGCTTGCCTTCAATTTTGTTGTAAGAAAAGAACTGAAAACCACCTGGCTTGTCACCACATTTTTATCCAGATATTAGCTCTTTCACCAAGAAAGCTTTGCCAAGACTTATCAAATGACTATCAACCGTATACGTTACTTTTGACTTAGAGGAATTTTCTAAAATAAGATATACTCAGAAGGATTTGGAACATAAAACTTCTTTATTTTAACAGCATATCTTTGCATAGTCATAATTAATAATACAAGTATTTTTTATCTCAACACACATTAAAATTTTTTTTCTTTTTTTTTGCCCCAGGGGTACAGGTCTGTGAATTGTCAGGCTTACACCTTTCACAGCACTCACCATAGCACAAACCCTCCCCAATGTCCATAACCCATCCACCCTATCCCTACCCTCCCACCCCCCCAGTAACCCTCAGTTTGTTTCATGAGATTAAGAGTCTTTTATGGTTTGTCTCCTTCCCGATCCCATCTTGTTTCATTAAATATATTTTAATCAAAATTTTGATGAGCTAAAAGAACAGATTTAGTTCACTGAATTTGGGAGAAATATTCACCATCTAACCAATTGGCAAAATCAGCCATATTGCATGCAATCTCTTTCTTCAGAAACCTGACTTCAGTTATCAATTCAAGTAAATATGTTAATATGAATTTTAAGGAATATCATGAAAATTGTTTTTTTATCAAGAAAATTCTTGAGAATTAAATTATGAAGTCTGTCTTACAAAATAGATTGCTAAAAGTAGTTAAGTCAAGAATACAAATGTGTAGTGATAAAGAATTAATTACTCATTTTTACAATGAATTATAAAACAAGTAACACATTTCTCATGACAAATCTGTAGTCAAGTGATAGAATAGGACATGCTAGCTCAGTGGAAGTATGTCTTTCTCTTTAAAGTGGGGGAAGGATTTCTGGGAAAGGAGAAGCCAGAAGGGAGAACCCTGATAAACATACCAGCCGGTGCTCAGGAAGATCAGTTTCAAGTAAGAGTATGCTTGGAAAGTGAGAACCTGGACATTGATTCCCTGAAAACTGTCCATGCTCATACGCCCCTTGGAACGTCTTTTCCACCCAGGAGCATCCCAGTGTGAAGACGACTGCTAGTAAGAACCAAATAACCAAACTGATTTAACACCGAAAGGAACCAGGCATGTATGTAATCAGTAATAGTTATGATGATGAGAAAGGCCAACTGCTATGTATAGGACAAGGACTCCCAAAATTATCATCAGTCATGCTTTTTCATGATTTTGAGATGCGAGCTGAGTAGTGCAGCTGGATGGCTCCCAGTTCACCTCAAACACAACACATCCCTAACTGAACTCATTTCTCTCCACTCTGGTCTACTACTCATCAGGCATTGTCTTTCTCTGAGCATGAAACCAACATCCATTCTTTAGTTCAGAGGAAATATACCCAGTTTAAAAACTCCCTTGCAACCAAGGGTAGCTATCCAAACGAGTTCTGACTAATGCATATTATAAACACAAGGATGGGACCTCCAGGAAAGCTCTTTACACGGGCCCGACTCAACCTTTTGTCCTTCACCTTCTTCATCCAACCTGGTCCATCGGTATGATGTGCAGAGTAGCTCGTGCTTCCTGCAGTAACGGTACTATGGCAGCATGAGGGCGGAGGCCCACGCTAAACTAGGGGGAGCAGAAAGCTAGAGGAGCCATCACCCCAGCCACGTCACAACCCGCAGAGCAGCAGTAGGCTGCACCTCTGTCTTCTTAGCCAAACAGCGACCTTGACATTTGAACTAACCCAGAAACCTGGATCATTTTCCAATGCTCCTTTTCCCTCCCTCCCCTCACCCAACGGGTGTCCAAGGCCTGATGATTTTATCTCCCTCACATGTCTTTCCTTCTCATTTTCTCTGTCCCTACAACCACTGTGCCTCATTCAAGCCCTTGTCTTTTGGTTTGTCCATTTCCCTGAGACAGTGTTTTCTTGTTAGAGTCTCGGCTTCCCATCAAAGACTTAAATGGTCTCTGCTGGCGGTAGAACGAAACACCAACTTCTTCAAATGAAACCCTAGGGCCTATGATATGCTCTGACTCTGGCTTGCCTGGCTAGATTAATTTCTGACTTTGTCTCTTCCACTCTTCTGAGCTACGCTAAGTGGTCCATTGTTTTCAGACCTTTCCTCTCTGCCCACTTACTTTTAAAATAACCTTCATCTCTCATGAAGACATCATGGCAGACATCTATTCTTCTTTTAAGACTCAATTCACATCCCACTTGAAGGTTTTCCTGATTTCACCCCTCCCTTGCTAAAACACGTAAAGAAAGGACTTACTAAAATTTGATTTAATAATAATTTTATTCTTTTCTATGGGAATGTAAAATGCTACAATCTCAACAAGAATATAGAAAAGTTGTTTTTTATATGGATTATGTATTTTATATAAGAATATAATAAATATATACTGTGTATTATATTATAATATATAATACATATTTTAATATATAATGTGTTTTATATTTATAACATGTAATAGATATATTTTTTGAATTCTATAGATATTTAACCCGAACCGTACCCTAAATCAATCCTGTTACAGCTAACATAGCTGTTTATAGATTTCATAGCTTTGTTGAAGTTAGTATCTTCACAAAAGCTAGTGGTAAGATGGAATTATCCCAGAACTTTCTAAAAACGCCATGCCTAGTAATGTCATTACTTTGTATGTCATGTTAGCATCATGGTTTATTTTGAATAGTGAAAGGTGCTGGGGTAGTTACCTGTCTCATTAATTGGGTTTAAGTAGGGTCTAATCACAGCTCCATCAATATGTCAGCAGTTAATAAACATTTGGGGATGATAATTGAATACTAATAATGTGAATTGTTCATTTAATCATCTTAATACAGGCACCATCATGCCTTCTGTGTTGATTATGTACTCAGACTTGAGAAGAAATAATGATGCCCAGATTTATGTTTGACTATATTAAAAAAAGCCCTGAGTCTGAAACATCTGGCCAGTCTTTGTTTCCCTATAATATGCAGTGATTAGCAACTATTTTTAAAGGTCCTCTGTGCAATGCTAGAAACCCTGGTGTGATAGACACATCAAGAAAGAGGATTGGACTTGAAAAACGATTTCCTTAATTTCATTGGGCATTTATTTTTAATTATCATATAATTAACTTAATTGAAAAAAGCGGCAGGGCATGATACCCCGGGAATGTGGCATCTAATACCTAGAGTGAAGGCATCCCTCCGTACCCCTTGGGACACAGTGTGAAACTGAGTCTGGGGAGGTCGCGTCAGAAAAGGCTCGCCCTGACTTTTACACAGAAGCACCCTTCCCACCTTCTTGGCCCAGTTCAGTGTGTCCCTGTTCTCATTCTCCCCCCACCAAGCACAGTCCCCAGCTTCTAATTTAGATCCCGTGTTTCCCAGGGGGCAAGATAGGCAGGATTGTCTGTGATTCCTCGCACAGAGAGGGAACTAGAAAGAAGTGGGTAGAGGCAAGGAGGAGGGGGTCAGGAAGGAGTTAGAATAGAGACTTCTCTTCTTGCTGGATCCCTCCTCCCTGTTTACCATCTTTATGAAGACAAGTGACATTCAAAGAGAAGGGGCTAGAAAAGGAAGGGAAACTGCTCCTGGCTTACTGCCTCCACCCTTGTCCTTCAGGTCTGCCTCCCAAGGCTCCTGTCAACACTATCTTGGAGCCCCTGCCCCAGCTTGGCTCAGCAGTAGCACTGGGACTCTTCTGGCCACCCCAGGCCCAGGCATGGGAGCCCTCACCAGGAGAATGGAGGCAGGGAAGGTGTGCTTTCATGAGTTGTTGGTGAGAAAACTCGCTGCCAAGATGACAGTAAGGAGACAGACAGATGGAGGAAGGAAACAAAGAAGAAGGAAGGAAGGAAGGAAGGAAGGGAGGAAGGAAGGAAGGAAGGAAGAAAGGGAAGAAGGAAGGAAGGGAGGGAGGAGGGAGGGAGGAAGGAAGGAGAAGAGGAGGAAGCGAGGGCAGATGGGTCGAAGAAAGGAAGAGTGAAGAGATGGAAACAAGGAGAGGCAAGCAGATGGGCACGGAAGAGGAGGAAGGATGGTGACACCTCTCTCCCTGCCCCTCAAGGGGGATTCTTCCCGTAGCCATGATGGGAGAGGATCTGAAACTGCAGGAGGCTGGGGGGCATGGGTCATAGAACCACGGAGGCTCCATCTTCTTAGCTGGAGGAAGAGGGAAATAAAGGGCCAACTAACAAACGTCTGGTCTGTTTCAGAGTCCCCGGCAGGGAGTCACAGAGGATCTCTCTGACGGGGGCCACACTGGTAACATGACAGGGAAACCAGCCGGGGACTGGTTCTGGGGAGCACAACCCAGGGGCTACCATTGCTTTGCTCTTGCCAGTTCCATCCATTTGCATGAAGTTTTAAAACAGGCAAAACTAATTTATGATGATTGATGTCAGAAGCGTGGTTCCTTGAGGAAGTAATAGTCCCTGAGAAGGGGCCTGAGGGAATCCTCTGGGGCCAGCAATGTTTTGTATCTTGATATGTGTGTGTATATGAGTGTAAAACTTCATGGAGACATGAGACATGTGCTGTATCAGATATCCTAGAAAAATCAAAGGCAAAATTAATCAATGTATTTTTCTTTTTAAAGTTATTCTGTTTCATCAAAATTTCTAAGGTAAGAGCAATTCCAATGTTTCCCACATATTTTAAGAACCAGGAAGGTGGGAATCATCTCATGGAAGATACTTGAGGAGCCCAACAGCCTATAACATAAGCAATGTCTGGGGAAGGGAAGAGAGCCCTGTTTCTCCAAGCATGGTCTGGGGCCAGCAGGAAGCGCATCACCCGAGAGCTCGTCAGACCTGCAGCGTGTTGTGTCTCACCACAGACTCTGCTGAAACACAACCTGCCTTTTAACAAGACTGCCAGGTGATTCCTATGCTCCAAATGGAAAATAGAAGCACTGACAGAAACAACAATAAGATTGTTTCACGCTTTTTTTTTTAAGATTATTTATCTATTTATTTGACAGAGAGAAAGAGAGAGAGCAAGCACAAGCAGGGGGAGCCGCAGAGAGAGAGAGAGAGAAGTAGGCTCCCCATGGGGCAGAGAACCTGATGACATGAGGCTCCATCCCAGGACGCTGGGATCGTGACCCAAGCCAGAGGCAGACACCTAACCGGCTGAGCCACCCAAGTGCCCCTGTTTCACACACTTCCATTTTAACTTCCTAATATAAACTTCTTGAGGACAATGTGGGGTAGTGATGGAGAGCTACTTCCTAGCTCAGTCCCTTTAGGAAGTTACTAGATTCCCTTAAGCCTCAGAATATAAAGTGAGAAGAAGGATATATTATTATTAATACCTATTTTGGTGTTGTGAAGATTAAATAAAATACTGTATGTAAAGTGCTTAGTATATTGCTAAATATATAGTAAAAGAATAAAAAATGTTAGCTGTTACTATCACCTTCCTCCGTGATGCATGAGTTGAAGGACATGTATTCATTTATTCAACAAATGTTTATTGCATACCTACTACATGTCAGGTACTGTTTTAAACACTAAGGATGCAACTCTGAACTAAAGAGACAAAAAAAAAAAACCTTCCTTATAAAAAATGTTTTTAATCTCTGCCTTTTTGGGGTTTCTGCTCTAGCATGAAAGGGGGTAATAGTGTAGCAGATGAGAACGTGAACAGAAGGAAATGGGCCACTCTCGGGAGATGTCCTAATTGAGTCCTAGGGTGTCTGGCATCACCATGCACTGATCTTTCCTCCCAGATGGGATGTGACCACTGTTAGTAAAAGAGGTATTCCACAATCTTTCCACACCTGCCCTGCAGACAACCTACACCAGTGAAAGAGATAATGTAGTACCTGCAAATCTCTTGCTTAAAACACTTTTTAAGAAATTCTTGTTCTTTTGATATGTGTGCTTCCATAAATAAATTGGGAAGAAACATCTCCATTTGCACTTTCAACAAGATGTCATATGGTCCATGATTTCTCCTCCAGGGGAGGTGGTAACAGACGTCATAACCCTCCCCTCTTTGCTGGAACAGGTGCCCAGGTGGGCACAATGACCTTCTGGTCACCCTCTGTCTAAATGAGCACCTGCCCTGGGGTTCTGGCCTCTCAAGCCCTCCGCTTTCAGCTGAGGGCTGATAGCAATGCAAATATTACTTGAACAGTTAGCGTTTGATGTGAGAATAAAAGAAGACAAACCCTCTCACAGCTCGCTGTCTCTTGGTGTTCTTTAGGGTTTTTTTCCTATTGTACTTTAAAAGAAACCCAGAGTTTATCTCAAAATAGAGTCATGTTGGATTTTGGAAGATCCTAAAAGAGGGGCTAGTGAGTTGCTTTGGGGAGGTTTGTCTTTTTGTTTGTGTTTTTGTTGTTGTTGTTTGGGGTTGCTTTTTTTTTTTTTCCCTGTTCTTTCCCTTTCTTCCTCTTCTACTACATGACTCCCTGTATAATAGCCACTGAAAAAACCTGAACCTGTTCAGAAAATTATTCTGGGCCTCTGACCATTGTCAGCCTTCTTGTCCTCCCTTCTCATGTTGTCCCATTCATTGTTGGATTGAGTTGAGCCTTGGTGACCCTCCTAACACAGCAGAGAGTAGACAGACTTGGAATATAAATAATCCAGAGAGGGTGGGAGGGTAGGGATAGGGTGGCTGGGTGATGGACACTGGGGAGGGTTTGTGCTATGGTTAGTGCTGTGGAACGTGTAAGCCTGAGGATTCACAGACCTGTACCTCTGGGGCAAGTAATCATCATCATCATCATCATCATCATCATCATCATCCAGAGACATCCATGCTTTTGCCTAGTTGGAGAGCTAAGTTTGTGGGCTAGAATTTAGGATTCAAGTAGCTCCCTGGGTCAGCACCTCTGAAGTATAGAGATTGATACCTTCAACCCAACTGGGTCAGCTTGGAGTTGCCCACATACCCTGATGCCGTGACCTCTTCTTAAAAACCCAGTTCTGTAGATGTGTTTGCTTCCTTAGCCCCAGGCTGACCCCCTCTTTTGCTTGCTCCTCTTTCTATCTGCCTGATGCTACTCTATCATGCTTTTGCAATTACTTCTTGCCGAATTGTGAAACCTAGTACTTCCTAGTATTTGATAACAGAAGTGAAATTACGACTCTTGTCATAACATAATAGCTTTCATAGGAATTTTTGTTCTTAGGACATTTTCCTTAATGTCACCAACATACAACAAGTAGCTGCCCTTGTTATAAGATTTATCAACGGGCGCCTGGGTGGCTCAGTCAGTTAAGCCGCTGCCTTCAGCTCAGGTCATGATCCCAGGGTCCTGGAATCGAGTTCCACATCGGGCTCCCCGCTCCTCGGAGAGCCTGCTTCTCCCTCTCCCTCTGCCTACCGCTCTGCCTACTTGTGCTCTCTACCTCTTTCAAATAAATAAATAAAATCTTTTAAAAAAAAATTTTTTTTTGTCAAGCTACGTGTTTAAACGTTGTAGCTCAAACGTTTTGAACCATAGTACATTTAAGTAAGGGTGATGCCCCCAAGTACCACCAGAGTCTCATTTTCCAGGAGGAGAAAAAACTAAGTGACAAGCTATTGTTTCAGAAGCACATATTGTAGATTTTATGCACACATCTTCCCCAGCATTAGATTGTTCGTATGTCAAAGCCCAGTTTTAGAAAAAATTGTCAGCCACAAATACCATTGTCCCAGCTCACTGTCACTATTTGCAAACGTTCTCATTGTCAAAAGTTCATAAATAACAGGAGTAAAACAAAAAACTCACCAAAGTAGCAGTTAGTAAAAGTTTACTGTGCATCCACCAAAGAGGCAGTTTACAAACAGGGAGCACTCCAACCAGACCATGGAACGAGACTCAGGAATATATTGCTACAAGATTGTTAATGAGAAGGCAATGATTGTTCATTCTTCACAGTGATTGATTATAATATTAGAATTAGAATTAAAATAATACTAGGATTTTCTTAAATGATAGGGAATGGGATAGTGGTTATCTCATATCAATTTTGAGAAATGGCTTCAGTTTTGTTTGGGATTTCCAGTGGCATAAGCAAGAAACGACCCAGGTCGAGTTGGTCTTGCAAAATCAGCTAAATTAAGCTTTGTTTGTATGACTAAACTGGTTTTCATCTGCTCAGAATTTTCAAGGCTGGCCTCAGTTTATTTTTCATTTTCACATAATAAAACAAAAAATGAATCAAACAAAATGTTCTAACATAAAAAACAAACAAATTTATAATCATGAAGCTAAATTCACAGTTTGTCATTAAGTAGCCAGAATGGGAGCAATTGAAAATCATGAGCAACACAATAAAACACTGATGACACACCATTAAACAAAATGTCCCTTCAAACAAGTGTGGGAATTCCGACCTTCATACCACGTGTGCGATTTGAGCTCTACAGCACGTGCACTCCTGGGTGCCAACCAGACTTGTCAGTAGGCTACTGAGTTAGCTGCTTTGTCAACTCTAACGTGCATTATGTTTGGCTCACAAATAACTACGTTTAGCAACCCTTAGTTTTCTTAGCAGGTTACTATGCTAGTAAGCATCTCTTAGCCCTACGTAAAATAAAACTCACTTGTCCTTAAGCACCAAGGAAATACCTGGCATATTTAGACCAGCTTGAAGCTCCTCAAGAGGACCCTGCAATGGACCTCATTTTGGAAATTATGGTACTAACATAGAACACGCAAACAACTGTTACCTTAGGCCACATGTTGCCCGTTGGTCCTGGTTCTACTGGTATCTCTGCCCCACAACCCGTGCATCCACTCCCCTTTCTTATTCTACTGTCTACTTGACCTTTGTCATTCCTTCTCTCTCCCCCCAGAGGTTGGGGCCCCCCCAAACTTCCAAACTTTTGTTATTCCAAAATAAAAGTTCTCCAAACTTTCATCCAAATCTACCATTCCCTACTCTTGTTCTTTTTTTTAAAGTTATCTTTTTTTTTTAAGATTGTATTTATTTTTTTGACAGAGAAAGACACAGTGAGAGAGGGAACACAAGCAGAGGGAGTGGGAGAGGGAGAAACAAGCTTCCTGCTGAGTAGGAATCCCGATGTGGGACTCAGACCCCAGGAGCCCAGGATCATGACCTGAGCCGAAGGCAGATGCCCAATGACTGAGCCACCCAGGCACCCCCTACTCTTGTTCTTTAATCACCTTGGGGATGTTTTACTCAATAACAGCCTCTTTAGCCAGGCCCATTTATGACGGAAACTTCTATAGGCCTCAGCTTTCTGGGAAAATGGTGACCATCCCTTCCCCAGCCCTCCCACACACCCCAACATCACAAGCTCCTATGTATATAGGGATCTAGTCCTCAGATATGCACAAGCTTAAGACTAGGTTGTTCTGGATTCATTCTAAAACTTTTCAATTTTGGCTTAGCCTTGCAAAGTCTCATTTTTATTTCTCTAATTATGAAACATATTCTAAAAATCTAGCAATGAAATGAAGGGTTTGTTATTTCATAAAATGCAGGAGCCATGTGTTACCTTTCTGTGAGAAAGTACTCGTTTATCATCCAAACACTGTATAATAAAAGCTGCCAAAATGCTGATTTAAAAAAAAAACAAAACTATAGCACTCAGCCAAATCAAAGAACTGTAACTGTCAACCCATATTCTTTCTTATTAAGCTGTAAGTGACCATGTGGCATGAGCATTCTCCCAATTCCCAGAACAACAACAAAGTTCTTCTGCTAAATTCATCATTCAGCCAGGCTTTCACTCATCCATTCATTCAACAACTATTTATTAAGCACCTATTATGTGCTATCACTGTTCTAGGTACTTTTGAGTCATCAGTGAACACATAGGATGGACAAAGGTATGATGTGTGATGGGAGGTGGAGATTTGGCCTTCAAGCTAGAATCCACCAAAAGAAAAATTATCACTTGTAAATTTGTCTCTGGTTTTAGCCCTCTGACTTTCAGCAAGCCTTGTTTCCTCCCCCTTGAAGTCTGATGCAGTGAGACCTTGACATTGACCACTTCCCCTGTTTGCATTAAGTCATCCTTGATGCTCAGGTTATTTTCACTACAGCATGAAAACAAATAATGGTAACAACTACAACTCTAATAACAATGTCCCTGCCAAGACAAATAGTGGGGCGCCCAGGTGGCTCAGTCATTAAGTGTCTGCCTTCAATTCAGGTCATGATCCCAGGGTCCTGGGATGGAGCCCTGAACGAGGCTTCCTACTCAGCAGGGAGTCTGCCTTTCCTCCTTCTGACCCTCCCCTGCTTTTGTGCACTCACTCTCTCAAGTAAATAGATAAAAACTTAAAAAAAAAAAGACAAATAATAGCACCAACATTTATTGAGCAATTACTATATTTTAGACATTGAATTTTCACAATAATCCTTAGAGTTAGGTATTATTATTGTTGTTATTATTATTATTATTTCTCCAATTTCACAGATGAAAAGAGATGAAGGCATGGATTTGCCCACCACTCCAAGCCAAGGATCAAGTTCTTTGATTTGCTGAATGTCTCCTGGCTGCAGTGGTGGAGTCCTGAACTCTGTGGTTGACTCCAGCTCCAAAAATACCTCACCTTTCTCATGGGTTCTTGGCATGCATACCCTTTGCCTTTTTGCAGCCAGTTGTCAGCAAGCTCCTCCTCTGCTGATTACGACATCAACAAACAATAAATATTGAATGTATGTGTAGACTGCTTACTATTCTAATCAAATAGTGCATTCCACAAAGTTAATTTGGTCCCTATTTAATGAGACACATAATTGTTATTGAATTATTTGACAATTAGGTAAAGGTGTTACAATAAATTCCATAATCAGTCCCTAAATAATTATCCTATGTTTTCTACTCCCGTTTTTAATTTTGCAAGACCTACCATTTCTTGATATGATGTGCTATTTCTTCTCCTTTTCTTCTCATACTTCCTCTTCTTCTGTTTTTTCAGAACACACTCACATGAAATAAAATGTGATAAGCCTAGATTGTATTCCTAATGTCCTAAATCCCACATTTTTCAGGGATGAGCTCTTCCTGGTCTTCTCCTGGTACCCCACACATTCTTTCCTGATCATCTCAGCCTGGATGATCTGGAAGCTGAAGGATTCAGACACAGCAGAATCAGGCAAAGCTTGCTTTGAGAAGGCTACAGATGTATTATATGCTAGAAAATTGGCATGACCGTGACCTCCAACATAGCTGATGACAAAGTAGAGCTAAAAATGAACCCTGGGTTTCCTACACATCTTAGATCTGAGAGTCTCGGAGCAAAAAAAGATTAAAGAAATCAGTTTAGGAATAAGAAAAAAGGGAGAGATTTTCCAACTAAATGTAGTAAATTGATCAATTTTTAAATATTCTCTGATTCTTGAACCTGTTCTTAACTGCAACAAATAAGTGAAAAAAGCCACAAATTCACAAAGACAAAGAGGATATGAGAGCATACAATAGCTGATAAGCAACATTAATAATCTTTGGAGGTTGGAAAGCAGATGGAAGAATGATAATAGATTTGAGAAACCTGTCACCTAAGCACCTATGGATAGAGATACCAGCAGGAATTGAGCCAAGCCACCTCCACAGAGCCCTGGAAAGGCTCTGAACATGGTTCTTCCTGGGAACCTTTAAGATGGAAATGAAATATGTAACTGAAATTAGGGAAAGTGATGGATCATCTATACACTGAGCTGGTAGACCTTTTCCGTAAACCCAGGAAACTATCCATCCTCCCCAATATACAGAGACCAAGGTCTCTGAGAAAATGGAGAGGAAGTATCTCCACACCAGAGAAACCCAGATATGGCAGAAAGCAGAATTGAAAACAGAAGAATTAAATAAAATTTGCTGATTGAAGAGCTGGACCCTCAGCCTGTCCCCTTACTCTTTTTCCAGAATGCTGGTGCCTATGAGACACATCCAGGCAGAAAATAGCCGAATTCTTCTCAGGAGAAACCAAATGTCTTCAGGTGGGGGAAACCCTACAATGCTGATGTTTGGGATTTTTACAGTGAAAAGCTTGCCTATCATCTGATTACCATATAGCAAAGCTCACTAGTATAAGTTGGCAAAAACTGCCCATCATTCCAAAGCCTCCTGTAATGTTAATAGAGAGTCAAAGATTTCTAAGCTGTTTGAGGAAATACTCCAGGAAAAACACAGAAAAACAGAGATGCAAACAAATTGAAAAAGGACCTCAGTTGAAAGAGACAATACAGAAAGGAGAAGAAAAGATCAATGAAACCACAATTAATATCCTTAGAGAGATGAGACATGGAACAGGAGCAGAATACTACCCTTCAAAAAAAGAATTGGAAAAGTGCCTGGGTGGCTCAGTCTGTTGAGAATCCAACTCTTGACTTCTGCTCAGGTCATGATCTCGGGGTTATGAGATTGAGCCCTCCTCCCAATCCTCTATCCCCATGGGGCTTGACGTTCAGCAGGGAGTCTGCTTGAGTTTCTCTCCCTCTGCCTCTCCCCCCATTCGACCATGCATGCTCATGGGCACATGCTCTCTCTCTCTTTCTCTCTCTCAAATAAATAGAGGTGCCTGGGTGGCACAGTCAGTTAAACTTCTGACTGTTGGTTTAGGCTCAGGTCATGATCTCAGGGACATGGGATCAAGACCAGCATTGAGCTCCAGGCTCAGCACAGAGTCTGCTTGGGACTCTATCTACCCCCTCCCTCAGAAATAAATCTTTAAAAAAATAAAAAAGAATTGGAAATTAAAATATAAAAAAATAATTTTAACTATTAATTTTAAACAATAAAGCAAAGTAAATCTAGAAAAGAGAATGAAAAGAGACAAAAGATAGGAAGAAATCATTAGAAAATCAGAGTATCAATTCAGAAGTGCCCAACATTCAGGGCACCTGGGTGGCCTAGTTGGTTAAGTGTCTGACTCTCGATTTGGGCTCAGATCATTATCTTAGGGTCATGGGATCAAGCCCCACATTAGGCTCCATGCTCAGTGGGGAGTATACTTGAGATTCTCTCCTTCTGCCCCTCTCTCTCACACACTTGCTCCCACTCTCTCTCTAAAATAAATAAATCTTAAAAAAAAAAAAAGTGCCCAGCATTCAACTAAAAAGAGTTCCAGAAAGAAACAAATCAGAAGAAATGAAGGGAAAGAAATTGTCCAAGAAATAACACAAGAAAACTTCCTCAAATTAAAAAACCTAAGTTTCCAGATTGAAAGTGTCAGTCCAATGCCCAAAGCAAAAGGTAAAGAAATTATCCATACCAAGGTACAACACAGGAAAACTTTAGAATACTAGAAATAAAAAGATCATAAAAGTTTCCACAATAAGGAAAGTCAAATAAAAATGATGAGTAGGATGTCACCTGACTTAACAACACTGGAAGCTATAATCTACTGATGCTACTTTTTCAACTTGAAGCTCCACTCTCTCTATCTTTCTCTCTCTCTCTCTTTCTCTCCCTCCAAAGGGCCATGTCACCCAAGGATTTATTAACACTTATTTTTTGACCAGGAGGAAAGACTTAGAATGAAATCAATAAAACTGATATCACAGAAGTCAGAATGGAGGAACAGAAAGAAATAAAACAGGATCTTGGGGGACATCATTGATTTGCTTGATCAAGCCATCCCTGAAGCCCTGCCTCCCTGTGAACATTGTGTTATATGTGCCAGGTAGTTGCTCTTTGGCCGTCTATGACCTACCCCCAGAAATCACTAGCATTATTCCCACTGCATTCTACTTGTTGAAGTAGTCACAAGCCTTGCAAGGTTCAAGAGGAGGATATATAGAACCACCACTGAGTCTGAGAAATTAAGTTAGTGAGTAGTAAACCCTGAGGCTCAAATGCAGTTTTTCCTGATGTAGTGCTATTGTACCACAAAATCATTCCTAACCTGTGGGCAGAGCACCCATAAGAAGCCACAGAGCTAGTTCAAGAAGTCCAGGAAACCATTCAAGCATCAAGCATTTTCTGTAGATAAATGATATGCCTTATATACATAATAAGTGTACTGTTATCTTTAAAGTGCAAGCACTACTCTTATGATTAATAACATACAAACTCTTAAAACTTTGGCTGAAGTCATAGTAGCTTTCTGTATTTTGTATTTTTTATGTATTTTCTCTTTTTTTAAGATTTTATTTATTTATTTGAGAGAAAGAGAGAGTGCGTGAGCACACACGAGCTGGGTGAGGGGCAGAAGGAGATGCAGGCTCTCCAATGAGCAGGGAGCCTGATGCGGGGCTCGATCCCAGGACTCTGGATCACCACCTGAGCTGAAGGCAGACCCTCAAACGACTGAGCCACCCAGGCGCCCCTGTATTATGTATTTTCTTAATCATGGACTCTAAAAGTACAGCTAATGTGTGAAGGAAATACTTTTATGCTAAAAAGTGGTGGCCATATCCTCCAAATTGAAAAGTACTGTCTTCACAAGTCTATCATAAATCACAGAGAATCTTTGAGGGGATTGTTAGAACGGGATCACATTGCCTCCCAGATCCCCAGGCACATCTCAGGAAGCTCGATACCCAGACCTTGTTATAAGCAATAGCTCTGAACTCTATGCCGGCCCACCCTTGCCCACCTGTCGCCCTAGCCATAACTGATTGGACCAGGCAAGTGCAGCTGACCAAATCAATTTCTGAGCTGGCCAGTGATCTATGGGGTAGACTGGCACAAAAAGTTCTGACAGCTAAAGGCAAACTGAACTAGTCAGACTCATCCTGTTAAGCATTTTAATTTACACAACCAGACATACAGCACATGAGACAGCTAGCGGCAAAAACGGACACTAGTAAATCAAAGTAATGAGGGAGAAAAGAAAAAGTTAAGTAGAAGCTATGAACTAAAGACAGAGGATGAGGAAGCTAATTGGAAGCAGGAGGAGAAGCAAATAGAAAGTGGCTCCATGAACACAGCTGAGTGGTGTTAACAGGGGTTCTTCCTGAGAGCTGCCCATCAGAATCCGTCTGGGAGATGCTTCCTCATGGAAATGCTTGGGCCCATCTGCATCTACGGAATCAAAATCTATATAGAGCACCGAGATGTTGAAAAACTATAGAAGCTGTTCTGTCTTAGGAGTCCCTCCAGAAACCGCCACCAAGGCCCATCTCACTGTCTTGGATTTCAGTCATTTTATTTTCCTAATTGCACTATAAAAATCCTGATAGGTTATCCCCGTTAACTAGCTAAGTTTGTCCCCACTCCTTCTAACCAAAAATGTCTCACTAAAACACTCACTAAATTCTCCCTAATTCTCACTAAAAGGAGAACTACAGAAAAAAAATTTTTTTTAAAGAAACCTTTTTTTGAGGCTGTAGAGATAAATAAAAACCACAAGAAAGAGGTTGTCATATGGAATTGTCTTCAGGAAAAATATGGTCGTTTTTGATATCATCAAGAAAGGCTTCTGAGAAGTGAGTTTTCTTTGAAGAGTTATTTATATCTTTTGTTAAGAAAGAGGAAACTCTAAGACTTATTATAAGTAAATTAAAGATACATGTCTCTTTCTTGACTTTTTCTAGATATATGAGGCTATAAATTAATGAGTCCAATACCACATGCCACACAATAAAGTGGTCTTGTTCCTTTGCCATCACATATGTTTGTATTTTGTCTGTCAGTCCATAGCCTTTTCTCTTCTTATTGTCTGGAACCAGAGGAAGCAGCTCAGACCCCATGGAAATCTGGGATGTTGGTGTTCAATTAAGACAAATTCCTGAAGTCAACCATTCTGTGACTTATTCTCAAACCATGTCTCCAGGACACAAGGGGTGCTTGGATTTCTTATGATGGGAAATTAAGGAAATTTGAGTATGCAAAAGTGGTCGCTTTCATCACTTTTTCAATTAACAATCACTCTCTGTAAAGATGATAAACTGTAATTATAGACCGTTTTATATAATCACGATATACAAAATAGCACTGTTAGGGAACTTACAAATTAAAGTCACTTCATAATTAGTGGTACTTACCACATTATTTTATATAAGATTTTTTTACAGTTCTTTATAATTCACCATTTTTAAGACATACACTCAGAATCGTTTCTTCTGCGTTGAGTTCAGAATAATGCCCCAACCTTCTTTTCCAGCCTTGCTCACAATATTCCTTTCCTTCCTTACCTTAAACTACCTGCCTTTCTTTCCCTTTGTAACCACTCCAGCAGGAAAGTCCTTCTCAATCATTCTCCTGCTTTAAGATAAACTTCACTTCATCCCAGCTTTCCCCTGGAACAATTTATCATTAGTATACCTATCTCCTATAATCATCTAGCCAAAGCTTCCTCTATATTTTATATATATTGTGCAAATCATTTGTTTCTCTTTGAAGACTAGAATCAAATTTTACTTATTCTTGTTTTACTTTGCTTTAATAATCCCTAATGCCTAGCATGGTGACTTGGAAAAAGTAGATGCTATACATTTTTGTTGCATGAAAAATGCTTGTGTGGAACAGTTCATAATTTCTAACTCCCATCCACCTATAGCCAATGACACTCATTACTGAGACAATTAACTGGAATGTAGTTTATGGTCAAGAAAGATTATTTTCACTGTGAAGCTGGCTTAAAGAAATCAAATTTGTGGTTTTGAATTTTTAAGGTCATGACCCAAATAAAAGAGAACTATCCAAATATGAAGTGATTACAAAGGAATTGACCATCTCAGTCTAAAGGAAAATATGTAAAATTCTATCGTGGATATCAGTAGCAGATAAGAATGCTATGGTGTCAATATTTTCAAATGACTAAACAATCACACAGATATCTTTTCTGGGAAATGTATCAAACTGTAAATCATTATGGTTTGCAACTTTGAAACTTCATTTGATACTCACCAAGAAAATGCTAAACAAAAGGACAGATTGAGTGACTAGTTCAACTCACTTCTGCAGATTTTTTAGGGAAGTCTTCGATTATATGAGGAAAGCCTCCTCTCCAAAAATCTATCGGACCAGAGTTTCCCCAATTGCTTTCCTCTGAAGCTTGCTTCAATTTCTTAGCCTAGGCTCTTACAGATCCTGTAGATTATAGGTCTTTTGCATTTTCCAAGTGCCTGATAATAAAAATGTCAAGTTAGTGATAATCTTAAACGCAGAATTATGGTTACCTGTACATACCAAAATTGAGATGAAATCAATCTTGAACTATAATTCTAAAGCCTGTTTTTTATTTTTTGTTAAAGATTTTATTTGTCAGAGAGAGAGAGAACACAAACAGGAGGGCAGCAGGCAGAGGGAGAAGCAGGCGCCCCCCTCAGCAAGGAGACAGACGTGGGACTCAACCCCAGAACCCTGGGATCATGACCAGAGCGTAAGGCAGATGCTTGACTGGCTGAGCCACCTAGGCGCCCCCTCTCAAGCCTGTTTATACTCCTGAACCTTTACCAAGTTCCAGAACCAAATCCCCACCTGCCTACCATACATCTCCACACTAACCACCCAAGTTCACCACACCCAAATGAAATTCTAAAACCACCCTCCTGTTCTATCCAATTTCTTTCTCTAGTAACAAATTATTCTCAGTCACTGATCCCACATCTGGTGTGGCTTTTAACCAAACCTTTTTCTCTTTTATTTTCTGCCACGCAGTTTAAGGATTCATCCTTCAAAATATTGCTTGTATGTGTAGTGAACTTAGGCTGTTCCTGTATACCCAGCTTCCTTTTTTTTTTTTT
>LNAC01000037.1:6541752-6584315 GCA_002007465.1 Ailurus styani | reverse complement strand
TTTTTTTTTTTTTTTTTTTCCCTTTTTAAGGGAACTACCCCTCTCTTACTTGAGATGAGGCTGTGAAGCACAACACCCACCCCACCCTCACTCGGAAACAAGCTTATGACCTAGGCCTATCAAGTCACCATACTTTATCCCTATGGCAAATGTTATTGGTCAAAGGGGTAGGTTTATGCAGCAGGTGGGACCAGAGCTCCTCTTCCAGAATTCATAATTAGGTATAACAAATTCTCTTTCCACTAGGGTTGCTAATCTAGGAGTATGTGAATTTGCAACTACCAGCAGGCATCTTCCTGGCTATATGCAAAAGCCTATTTAAAGTAGAAATAGGGGGCACCTGGGTGGCTCAGATGGTTATGCATCTGCCTTCGGCTCAGGTCATGATCCCAGGATCGAGCCCTACATCAGGCTCCCTGCTCAGCGGGGAGTCTGCTTCTTCCCCTCCCTCTGCCACTCCCCCTGCTTGTGCTCTCTCGCTCTCTCTGTCAAATAAAAAAACAAAATCTTTAAAAAGAAATAATAAAGTAGAAAGAAAATGAGATCGAACAAAAGAAAGCATTAGTACCTATTTGGAAAGCCAAAGAGTTTGATATTGTTGGAATCCCTAGAGCTAGCCATGCCTGAAGTCCATCCCATCCTGGTACTTGCCAGTTAGATGATTTCGACTTGCCCAGTTCTAGCTAGGTGAACTTGGGCAAGCTATTTAACCTCTCTGTGCATCTCTTGCCTTCTCTATAGAATGGGAGATAATAATACCTACGTCACAGGGTTATATGAGGATCAGCATAGCAAATGCTCAATAAATGTTAACAGTGACTATGAAGTGCCAGTGACTAGTACTGTTGTTTAATCTAGTTGGAATTGGAGTCTTGTCATAATTGAAAGAGCATTGATCAGAGTTTCAGCTTCTTTAAAAATGCACTTGGAGGGCGCCTGGGTGGCTCAGTGGGTTAAGCCTCTGCCTTCGGCTCGGGTCTCAGGGTCCTGAGACTGAGTCCCGCATCGGGCTCTCTGCTCAGCGGGGAGCCTGCTTCACCCTCTCTCTCTGCCTGCCTCTCTGCCTACTTGTGATCTCTCTGTCAAATAAATAAATAAAAATATTTTTTAAAAAAAGTACCTGGAGTCCATCCTTCCTCTGCTTTTCCATGATCCCCATCCCCATGGATTCTTGAGCAGTGTTTTAGCTGGCTTGTCTGACTGCATCTTTGCCCTCTAAAATCTTCCCTAGTCACCAGTGCCAAAGCCACCTTCACAAAACATCACTTTCATCATGCAACTTCCCTCCTCCAATTTCTGTTCAGACTACTCTCCGTGGTTTCCCAGGTTCCACCTTATTTATCCAATCTGAATCACCTCTCTCCCTAACATTCCAGTCAATCTGACATCTGGCCTTTCGCAACAGTGAGCTTGCTAATTTGTGTCCTCCTGCCTTACCTTGCCTGAGTCTTCTTCACCTGTGTGAATAATCAACTCCAATCATGCAAATTCTAACTCTTCTAGGATACCTTTTCCAACTACTATGGTTTTCACGGATTTTATCCTCCTTGAGATTTTGTATCATTTTTGATTCTGTAGCAGAGGCTGCAATAGGCATTTATAGACATTTCTGTTTTGTTTCGGGTGGACCCAACTAATCCCATTAGAGAGTGAAATTTTTAGGTTACATTTCTTTTGGCATGTCCCCTAACTCAGTGGTAATCACGTAACAGACACCAAATATTTTTTATAGGGCCCAATCATAACACATCCCTACTTTTAAAATTCTATAGTTTTAAGGAAATTTTCCTTCAAATTATGATAACTTTTATTGCAGCTATCTAATTTCCATGGAAAAACTTCTAAGAGCCACATAAATCTTAAGTGACCAAATCAGGCAATCAGACAATTTTAATGTAGTTACATGTTTTTATTACAGAAACATTATGATATTCCTTGTGAGAGCTGATCTTCAATTTTGCCTTTTGCTTTTATGGAATGTCAAATGTCTGTAGAAATTGTCTAAGAATGCTTTATGAAACACCCTTGCACCCCTACCAAAAAAGCCTAAATGCCTACATTTTTCCAATCAGATTCCTGAGAAAAAAATAATAGGTTTTGTTTATTTTACAGTGTAATGCATGAATTTTCTTTCACGGTATAAAAAAAGGACAGACCTTTAAAATAAGAGTCTCCTTTTGTTTACAAAGTCCTATAAAAATACATTAAGTATGCTCGTGTTTGTCCTTTGACTTAATAATCCAGTTTACCAGAAACAAAAAAATAACAATAGTCAAAGATATGCAAAACCACATTAATCCTGAAGCAATATAATGTCCACATCATCATGAACACCTTGCAAAAGTAGCTCTCCTGGGTATGTAACAATCTTTCTTCGTTTTGCAGCTTTGAGAGTTCCCACCAGTGCTTCAAAGAGGTTGGCACATTTGTCGTCTCGGAAGAGGACCCCAAATTTCACGCTTAACTTCCCATCAGCATCTAATTTGAGCAAATACAAAGTTAGCCAATGAAAAGTCTTGCCCCCATATATGGCAGATTTGCTTAATCTTTAAAAAACATCTATGTGTTAACCAAGATTACAATTTTACAATTCGCACTCATAAATTCAATGTCATCTCTTGCCAGATGCAAAAGTGATGAAATAAATACATGTTGTACACCTCCTAGCCTTAGGACCATCTAGACAAAGACTAGAAGTGAACCAAAACCAACTTTAAAAAAGTGAATATGTTACAGGGTTACTACTGTGGACCAGTTTTCCTGTTTACATTTTTTTTTTTTTTAAAGATTTTATTTATTTATTTGACACAGAGAGAGAGAGATCACAAGTAGGCAGAGAGGCAGGCAGAAAGAGAGGGGGAAGCAGGCTCTCTGCTGAGCAGAGAGCCCGATATGGGCCTCGATCCCAGGACCCTGAGATCATGACCTGGGCCGAAGGCAGAGGCTTTAACCCACTGAGCCACCCAGGCGCCCTACATTTTTTTTTTAAAGATTTACTTATTTATTGGAGTGAGAGAGAGTGTGCATGCACGTGCGCTGCATGTGTATGCGCGCATGAGTTGGGGGAGAGTCAGAGGGACAGGGAGGGAATCCTTGAGCAGGCTCCCCACTGAGTGCAGTGCCCAAAGAAGCGGGGCTTGATCCCAGGACCCTGAGACCATGACCTGCTGAAACCAAGAGTCAGACGCTTAACCGACTAAGCCACCCAGGCGCCACCACATGTTGATTTTTTAATTGTGGTGTTGCTGAATCAATAAAAAAATAACAAATATAAAGAAGCACTGTTTCTCTAAAACACACTCAGAGCCCCAGGGAAGGACTGGTGACCTTAAAAATGAAGATATCTGTATTTACCAGATCCCTAGATTATCCAATTCGGAGACTAGTTTTTAACATAGATGTTAAAAATTAAGGTAAACCCTAAAAAAAAAATATGAACCATCAAGCCATGAAAAGACATGGTGGAACCTTAAATATGTATTACTAAGAGAAAGAAGGCAATCCAAAAAGGCTATGTGCTGTAGGATTCCAACTATAGGACATTCTGGAAAAAGCAATACTATGGAAAAAGATAAAACTAAATAAAAAGATCAGTGGGTTTCAGGGGTTGGCGTAGCGGAGAGATGAACAGGCAGAGCACAGAGGATTTTTAGAGCAGTGAATATACTCTGTATGATAATATAACAATGGATACATGTCATTAAACATTTATCCAAACCTGTAGAATGTACAACATTGAGTGAACCATAAACTATGAACTGTGGTTTACGATGTGTCCATGTAGATGATCGATTATAACAGATGTGCTATTCTGCTGGAGGGTGTTGATAATAGGGGAGGCTATGCTTGTGTAGGGATAGCAGGTATACAGGAAATCTCTGTACTTTCTTCTCAGTTTTATTGTAGTCTAAAACTGCTCTAAAAAAAAATTAAGTCTTTTTTTTTTTAAAAATAAGATAAATGAAAGGTGGATCTTTGATTAAAAATCAATCAGCTGGAAACTTGAAGATAAGAATAATATGAAACACCTCCCCATTCTTGGTTGATTCCCTTGATCTACCTGGCTAAACTTTTTTTTTTCTTTAATTTTATTTATTTATTTGACAGAGAGAAAGAGATCACAAGTAGTCAGAGAGGCAGGCAGAGAGAGGAGGAAGCAGGCTCCCAGCTGAGCAGAGAGCCCGATGTGGGGCTCGATCCCAGGACCCTGAAATCATGACCTGAGCCGAAGGCAGAGGCTTTAACCCACTGAGCCACCCAGGCACCCTACCTGGCTAAACTTCAGACTCCCTCTCTTCAGCACTGCTCCACATTCTCCCCTCCCACAGCTGTGCCCGCTCTCAAGGACGTAGCTGTCAGAGTGAGCAGGACTATTCCTTGGCCAAGGGTTCTTGAGTTCTGGTGCAGAAACCTGGATACAATCTTCGGAGTTCTGCCCACTCACTCTTCAGTCTCATAAGTGATTCCATTTCCTTTGTATCTTCTGTTGCTCTAGCCTCTTCTCCTTGGACAATTAATTTCTTGGTTCAGGTCGGAATTGATTCTCGTGTGGATAACTGCAACACTCCTCGCCAGTCTCCCTTTCTGCATTTTTGTCCCCAGTACATCCTCCACATCAGTGCAGAATAAGATATGTGAAAGAAACCTTTAAGATACAAATCTGTTTGATACTGTTTTTTTTAAAATAAACTGTACCCCCAAGGTGGGGCTTGAACTCACGACCCCAAGATCGAGAGTCACACACTCCACAGATTAAGCCAGACAGGTACTCCTGATTGATACTCTTCTAGTCCAATCTTTCAGGGGGCTCCCTACCACCTTCAAACAGTAACGCCCTTGGTGTTCCAGATAAGACCCTTCATCCTTGTCCCCTGCACTCCTCTCTAGCCTGGTCTCCTCCCGTATCATTGAGTGCACCTTTTGATCCAGTCGAAATCAATGACTTGCTGGTACCCAAGGTGACATGAGAGGTCCTGCCCTGGCAGTTTTGCCACGTTGAGTCCTCTACCCAGAGCCCTTTCTCCAGCTAATTCTTTTTTTTCAAGAATGGGTTCAAATGTTGCCTTTTCTGAGAAGTGCTCTGTGATTCCCTCAGTCAAGTTAATAACTTCTTATAAGATTAAGTATATATCAGAGCACTCACCAGCAATTATGGTAATAATAGCTAATATGTATTGAGTCCTAGCTATGCTCCTAGAACTGGTCAATGCATTTTATAGTATTAAAACTCCCTTAATCCTTATTTCATAGAAGGTAAGGCACAATTCATTGCAAGAAGCACCATTACTTTATGTTCCAATTAAACTGCCAATTTAACTACAGCACAACAAGATGCATTCTTATTTTAGAGATGCTAAAGTTTGGGCTAAAAAAGTGTCTTCAGGGCACCTGGGTGGCTCAGTGGGTTAAAGCCTCTGCTTTCGGCTCAGGTCATGATCTCAGGGTCCTGGGATCGAGGCCCGCATCGGGCTCCCTGCTCGGCGGGGAGCCTGCTTCCCCCTCTCTCTCTCTGCCTGCCTCTCTGCCTCCTTGTGATCTCTCTCCCTCTGTGAAATAAATAAATAAAATCTTTAAAAAAAAAAAATAAAATAAAAGTGTCTTCAAATCATGGAACTAGAGTATTACTATCCAAATAAGGAAACCAAGATATAAAAATGGTTACTAATGTGCCCAAGGTCACACGGTAAGTGGTAGGAGAGCTGGGATTCATTCCTAGAGAGTCTGACTCCAGAGCCCGTGCTCCCAACCACTTCCCCATACGTGCTTCCAGCTCATTTGTCTGAATTCCTGCTACCTAAAGAGGCCCACAGGGGCTGAGATGGAATTTTGTTTATTTTCACATGGCCAGCACTTGAGCACAAAGATAGCACTCAAGAAATATTTGTTGAATGAAAGAATTTAAATCTCTAAATAATCTTTATCCACTTAACTTTTCTCCACTGGATGAAAAATGAAAGACTTTAAAGAATTTCATTTTAAAAGAAATAGATAAATAGGTTAACTAGCTAGAATTTAAGCAAAAATTTGGAGGAAAATATAAAAGAAATAGAGAAAACTAAATTTGCCCATTTCCAGCTTCACCTAATACATTATATTTAGATCAGTCTAAAAATGATTCTCCTAAACACTAATTTAGTCAAAATTATCCCAGACACAACTTACATAATTAACCATAACGTGTCCAGAGATAACTTATCTCCACAGATGTTTTCCAGCTCAAGAAGTCATTTATTTCCAGGAACAGGTAAATCAAGGAGACTTAGGGAAGCTGCAAAGTTCAAAATGTTTCAACCTTACAGAAATATGATAATTACCATGTAGTCTTCTAGTTTGTAAAGCTGCAAATTTTGAAGTGCAGTTTCAGTTTGCCCTAGTAGAATAATAACTGTTCTGGGGCAAAGGTCAGAATTTTTAAGTGCAATTGAATCTGACCAATAAACACTAGGCTAACATGGAGACAGATCTAGGAGAGAAGAAAATCCTACAAATCATTCAAAATATAACCTTAATATCTTTAATAATCTAAACAATAGCACTATTCCCAAGAGCAACATGACCTGACAGAGCTCCAAAGAAGTTGGAAAGGTAGAAATGAAGAACACGGGTTTCTTTCACTATTGAAAATAAGATTCACAGGGTCCCTGGGTGGCTCAGTCGGTAGGGTATCTGCCTCTGGTTCAGGTCATGATCCCAGGGTCCGGGGATCAAGTCCTGCATCAGGCTATCTGCTTGGTGGGAAGTCTGCTTCTCCCTCTCCCCTCTGTCTCTCCCTGCTTGTGCTCGTGCTCTCTTTCTCTCTATCAAATACACAAAAAAAAAGAAGAAGAAGAAGAAGAAGAAAAGAAGATTCTCAACAATGTAGAACTAGTATAGGGGACATTTGATACTAATGGCTCAATGGAATTTTCCAAGTATGTCTTATTTCAAGTGATTTGTGATTCGAAAGCAGACTGAGCTATAAGTAAAAAAAATTCACAAGCTATAATGACAAAACAACTCTTATGAGGTATTTTTTATAGTTGTTTTTCACTTAAAATGATATAGTTTTATTTAATATTTTATATGATGTGATTTTAAAACTTCAAGTTCCATTATCTTAGTTGTTGCTGAATATGTCTATTGCTCTTACAATTTTCAGAATTTTCCTGAACTCCAGTGTATCTTATCTGATATGCACAAATACCTAAAGCTACAAACATAATAGTTACTTTCATTACAACTTGGAAAAGGACCCTAATACTACCAATTTCACAAGGCACTAATTTCATGGTAGCTGCTTCTATGTTGCTGAAGAAAAAGCTGATTTAAAAAAAAACATGTAAGGGCACCTATGTGGCTGTCAGTTAAGTGTCCGACTCTTTCCATTCAAGGGATGATGGAATATCTCAACCATTTTTTGCATCAGAATCACAATATCCCAAAGGCTTTGTCTCCAGAAACCACTCCATGGCTGAGGGCAAAGCTGCCAAAACTAAGTCGTGAAGTCTGGGGTGACCCCTTCATAGGCTTCTACCAAAAAATCTGGTCCTATTTGCTCTGAGGTAAACTCAGAATACCTTGGCTGTGTTAGAATACTTACTTTTTGAACCCAGACGATGAATTTCTTCCACTAAGAGGTTAATTTCGTGATCCACATTCATTGCTGCCTAAAGGAGAAAAAATGCTATATTATTACCATTTCTGTATCCCATTAAGCACATCTTGCCAAATCCAAGGGCTCTTTCTTCCTTTCTTTCTTTCTTTCTTTCTTTCTTTCTTTCTTTCTTTCTTTCTTTCTTTCTTTCTTTCTTTCTTTCAGATTGTATTTATTTATTTGACAGAGAGACAGAATGAGAGAACACACAAGCAGGGGAAGAGGCAGAGAGAGAGGCAGAGAGAGAGGGAGAAGCAGGCTCCCCACTGAGCAGGGAACCTGACATGGGGCTTGATCCCCAGACCCTGCAATCATGTCCTGAGCCAAAGGCAGCCATTTAACCAACTCAGCCATCCAGGTACCCCTCCTTTTTTTCCCCCATGTTGCATTTGTCATTGTTAATTTACCACATCCCTCTTCCTAAAAATACTTGTGTGATGTATGTGACACCACAGTATCCCTCTTCCTAAAAATACTTGTGTGATGTACATGACACCAGAGTACCTCCACTTCCCCTCTGTCTTTATAATTGTCCCTTTGTGCTGACCCCACTCGTATTCTACACAGGATATTGGGGAGATTGCAGCACCCACTATTAAGCTCTGAGCCCATCCTCAGGATGCTCTGCTCTGCACCTAAAACACAAAGGTGAGTGACACAGGACCTGCCCTCAGCGAACTCACTGTCCAGAAGCAGAAAAAGACCTAGAATGAATAATCGCAATGTGACAGCATTCTTTGAGTGGTGGTTCCAAGGCATTATGGGAGCATAAAGGAAGAAGCCACTGAAGATTTTGTAGAGGTCACTGGAGAGAATGGACCAGGTAGACAGTTGCGAAAGGGTGCACTATGAGTGGGAAAGAGTGCGGGCAAAACACGAAAGCAAAGGAGAAAAATCACACCGCATCTGAGGCAGGTCCTAAGCTAGAAGCTGAAGTACCAAGATAAAGGAACACACTCCTAACCTTTCCAGAGCCTGTGGTCTGGCCAGGAAAACAGATCAATACGGAGCAATTTGAATACTGTCAGGTTAGCGCCATGATGCCCGTGGGTCACACGCAGGACACGTGTCCTTCCATGGGCAGTGCCCAGTACAGCCTGACTGCTGTACTGGAGAGCTGGAGAGTGGAGAGCTGGTGGTAAGGACCAGTCACCTCAGATAAGGAAGAGGCCAGGACTCACAGAAGCTGTGAAACCTCCCTTGGTTCACTAGGTCTTTTCCAGCCTGGGTTCCGCACACCATCATAGCCTCCTCCACCCCACCCCCTTGAACTCCTGGCTACAGCTCCATGGAGCTTCTTTTTGTTCCTCAAACGCCCCTGGCTCTCCCACCTCCAACCTTCACACATCCTGTGTCTTCGACCCAGGCTAGTGCGATTCCTCTTTCTCGCAGCTAACTCCCACATACCCAGTTCCAACTTAGAGACGACTTCCTCCAGGAAGCCCGCCCTGAAACCCTGGTTGGAGGAGCCCTCCCCCATAGCATTGTGCACCCTCTCCATTGCACTTGGCTGGAATTACCAGTTTCTCAGCTTTCACCATCCTCGATGGTAAAGACCCTCGACGCAGGAATCTGACTGCAATGTTCACTGCTGGGTGACATCTGGCACCAAAAGCACAGGCTCAATAAATATTGGTTTTGAGCTGAAAGGACAAGGGCATGGAGGGGATGAAATGCCACCTGTGGAAACTCATCACAGAGTTGCTGATTTAGAGCAAGAGTGTTCAGAGACAGAAAAGGGAGGTAAAGAGGCATGGCAAACATCTACAGAAAGGGAGGGGGAGCAAGAAATAGGGAAAGAGCAGGTGGATGTGGAGGAGAGAACGCCAACCACACAGGTCAAGAAGTAAAGACAGTAAAGAGAGTTTCTTTAGGACGGCAGTGACTCAGAGAAAACAGAACATGAGCGTCAGGAAGTATGAGCAATTGGCGGAATATGCATCAACTCGGGTCTGTTTTCCAAACAAATAAAGGACTAAAAAGTGAGGTTGTATGAATGGTTTACTTTGGAGGGATGCTTCAGAAGAAACAATTCTATCCAGACAGATTGTAATGAATTCCCAGTAACTTTGAAAAACAAGACTGAAATCTATGTTTAAGTGATATTGACTGGTACCCCAGGTTTTCTATCAGCTCATAATTAAAAGCACCACTACTATCTGCTACATTATTTGTGCAAATATTGTAATTTAAGAAGTGTTTATTGTGCAGTAGCTGTTTCTCCCCATGGGTCCTGTCCCCATGCTTTAATAAAACCACCTTTTTGCACCAAAAAAAGAAAGAAAGAAAGAAAAGTGTTTATTATAATAAGATGCAAAATCTTGAGTTAATGCATCTACATAAAATTCAGTATCAAAAATTATAGTTTCCAAATATTGAGAGCTTTGTGTTGGTGAAATTTTAACATTATATTCAATTCAAGATAATCTGAGAGATGCTAAAAAGTTAAAATATAATCAGAAGACACAACAGAAAGATAAGCCATGAAAATAATGTAGGAAAAACCCCTATAGATGTTAGTGTGATGGACAGGTGACATTTTTACCTACCTGGCTTCCATTCCCCATTCCAGCTCGAGCAGTCTAATTTTTGTATGGGTCCAGTCTTTCCTTCCCTGTTCTAAACCGATGGATTTGGGTAGAGCCTCACCCTAAATTCCAGGAGTGGGTCAGAGCCAGAATAATTGACTTGGGGCATAAGGTCTGTGATCCCATCCTAAACAATGAGGTTCAGCCCAGGGATTTTGCCAGATCAGTAAAACAACACTCTCCTATTAGGTTCTAAGATGTCAGTTTCGAGCCCCTAATGTAAACTGTGACCATGTGAAAAGAGCCTTTCAGGAATAAAGTTAACACTAAGAAGAGCCCAGCCATGTTACAATGACTGAGCCTGTGTACAACCAGGGACTTTCAGTTGCATGAACTAATCAGTCTTTTCTGGTTTTGCATGTGCTGGTTTAATTTTCTTTTTTTTTTTTTTTAAAGATTTTATTTATTTATTTGACACAGAGAGAGATCAGATCACAAGTAGGCAGAGAGAGAGGGGGAAGCAGGCTCCCCGCTGAGCAGGGAGCCCGATGCAGGCCTCGATCCCAGGACCCTGAGATTATGACCTGAGCTGAAGGCAGAGGCTTTAACCCACTGAGCCACCCAGGCGCCCAAGTTTCTGTCCCTTGTACTCTAAGGAATCTTGATCCATAAAGTCAGTCTAGAGGGGATCTGCAACCACTTTTTAAAATTAGAGCTTCTTTTATGCATTTATGTGATAGCGTTGTTTCATGCTGCTATATTGGGTAAGAGGGATGTAATAGGCAGATTTGGAAGCCATATAAGAAAGAGAGCTCCTAACAGACAAAACTGCCTAGTAATGAATAAAGTCTGCACCTGCTACTGACAACACTGATACAAGTAGTATGGATCTGTGAGGGGTAGTGAGGAAATTAGTCTAAACAGAAGGGAGAACGAATGTTCAAGGGATTATGGTCCTCTCCAATTCTCAGGTTTTCTGATTTCCTCCCACTCTGAACATTTATCTCTTTAAACCTGGCCCCCCACAATCAGCAGCACACTTCAGACCCAGCTCTCCTTTAATAATGACACTCAAAGAGGAAACCCCACTATTAAGTACTGTGAATACCTAAATCATATTAAGCAGATATATGCAGATCCAATTTAAAGAAAGGAAGGCAGCCAGCCTTTCTTCATAATTAATTCCCACGAGACTCCTTATCTATGTTAATTCATGTAACCCTAAGAAACCTTGCAAAGGATGTATTATTCAAACCCATTTTACAGGGGCGCTGGGTGGCTCAGGGGGTTAAGTGTCTGCCTTCAGCTCAGGTCATGATCCTGGGGTCCTGGCATCAAGCCCCTGGTATCTTCTCCCTCTCCCTCTGCTGCTCCCCTTGCTTATACTCTCGCTCTCTGCCAAATAAATAAATAAAATCTTTAAAATAAAATCTTCTAAAGACCCACTTTATGGATGATCAAACTGGCTCAGAGGGACCCCCACAATTAAATGCTGTTTCTACAACATCATTCTACTTTTTTCTTTTCCTCTTCTTCGCCTTCTTCCCGTTCATTATGCAAAGTGTGCTAAATATAATAGTGAGTTGTATTTGTATGGAATATTACATGCTGAGTACACACTAAGGCAGAGAGCAGTTACAAAGCAAGAAAGGCTCCCAGCGCAGACCCCTACAAGTAGGAAAACAACAGGCTTAGCAACTACAGCTAGCACACATAATTTGGCATGATTTATTTATTCATTTTATTATTTAGCTGGGACAAAGCGGGGGAATGCTCATTGTTGTTACACAATCCTTGAGGCCCGTGACATTGTGCAAGGACAGAAGCCTGGGACTGGAGTAAGTAGCAAGATCAAGAACAATGAAGAGAGGCCATCAGCAGAGCAAGTCTAAGGGAAGAAAGAGATTTTCAGTGGGAGCTCAAGGCAAGGCGGTGGCAGATGCTAGTCGGGTCCTCTTACTGTGTCAGAATCTAATTAGGCATTGTGCGTGGGAATCACAAAGAAATCACAATGTCGGGCGCTTGGGCCATATGCCGAAATGCTCCACCATCAATCTACACTTAAGAATATATTTAAGTTAAAAAAAATAAATTAAAAAAAAAAGAATATATTTAAGGATCTTTTTATAGTGTTTGTTTTGTTTTGTTTAAGTTTAGGGGCAATACAGGAGATTCTCTAATGTTCGAGGAATAAAGCCTGCGGGAGCGGGAACGCCTGGGACTCAGCAGCCTGCTTCACACCCACACCCTGGGGCTGGCCACGTTTCTCAGCTGTCCTTCGCAATCCCTGACTAGCAGCCGGTGTGGGTCAAGGGATGACTTGGGCTCCTTCCTGCTTGCCCGCGGGCGCGCACACGCTCCATATTTGGTCATCCCAGCTCCAAGTTTGGGAGCTGGCCCGGAAGGGGTCCCCAGCTCCTGTCCCTCGCAAGCCATCACACGGTCACCACCCGCACCCGTGCAGGGCTGGAGAGCGCGGGACTCGGGGGACCGGACCGCACGGCAGGCGCCGGGGCAGCCCCCCAGGGAAGGGCCGCGTCCCGGAAGCCTTTGTCTCGGCGGGTCCCGCGCCAGCGCCGCCCGCCCGCCCGCGCTCCCCGGTGGCCGGTGCGCCCCCGCGAGCAGCGAAAGCCAGCGCCCCAACCGGGCGACGGAGACGGACCCCGCCCGGGGTTCCCCGAGCCCCCAGAGTCTCTCACCACCCGCCCCCTCCACGCCCACGATCTGGAGCGTAGGGTGCCGCACCCCACCGCCCGCGCCGCAGACTCCCCGGCGCGGGGGCCTCCGCGGTCCTGGGGGTGGAAGCCGAGCCCGGGTGCCGAGCCCTTCCCCGCCGGGCTCTGCAGAACGCGCCCCCGCGCCACCTGCAAGTGCACGGCGGCCGCGCCGCGGAGCTGACCTCCGCCTCGCAGCCGGCTTCCCGGTCGCCCCGGGCCGGCGCAGCGTCACGTGAGCCGATGCGGAAGTCGGCGCGAGAAGTGGGGGCGTGGGGCGCGCCCACCCGGTCCCCCGCGCGGGGTCTCAGCCCAATTCCAGGTACAGGCTCCACGCGCCTCGGCCCCTCGCGGCCACACTTCCCCACCCGCAGCCCCCGATCGCCCGTCCCGCTGGCCTCCACCGGACACCTGCGTCCCTCCTTTATACCTGCCTGTCACCTTCCCGGGAGACCCACTCACCTCTCCGCCTCTTTTTCTTTTCCGAGGAAGAGCTGGGGCAGCGTCGGTCCGGACCCGGTTATCTCCTTCAACACACCGAGGAGGAAGAGGCTGAGGAAGGAAGTGACTGAGGCAGAAGAGAAAGGCTGGTGTGGAGGAGGGGGGTGGGAGGTAAGAGTGGAAGCGCTCGAGGAAGCGGCCGCCCACACTCCCTGGGACAAGCCTATGAGGAGGAAACTCGGCGGCGGAGACGCCCGGGAAGGGGGCCGACTCCAGACAGGTGGCAGGGCGCCCGAGGCTTCTAGGAATAGGACTCCAACTTCGATTACTGCCACCCTTCCTCTGCGCCACTCGGGGCCGACGATCCCCAGCCCCCGCCGCTGATCCTGGGCATAGATTTCCTGCCAGGATCTCTCTCCTAACGTAAGAAATAAAGCGCCCCCGGTGTGATGACTGCTGGGGTCTAGAAGGAACGTGACATTGGTTCTGTACTCGAGGAGCAGGGGTCTACAGAAAACTACGAAATGGCAGCAGCCCAGTCTGATTTGAGGGGAGGAGGGAAGCGTTCTTAAAAACCAACTCGTTCTATTGCAAAGAAATTTCACTTGGACAATGCTAGTTCTTGATCCTGAGTGAATATAACTTTCTTCTCTTCTTCATTCATTATTTCCTACATTTAACTGCATAGTTCAATCGATCTATTTGTACTTCCTTTATTTTAGTCACTGCTGTTTTACTCAATGTGTGTTTTACTCGCGCGCCAAAGAGAGAGAGAGAGAGAGAGAGAGAGAGAGAGAGAGAGAGAGATGCTTGCTATACCCAGAATCTCTTAAAAAAGGAAACTGAGGCTCTGCTGAAATGACCCAAACTATTCCTAAGGCAAAGGTTGCACAAATAACCCAAAAAACACCCCCTACCGGTTCAATAGCTCATTAGATTAAGAATGATCATGTGACCCAAGAGCGCACAATCCTAAACTGGCCATCATCCTAGAAGGTGACCTGGAACAAACAATCCCCACCAAACAGGGACGCTGATAATGAAGTAAGCCAATCAGATTCTCCCTTGGAAATTGAAAGGGGGGAGCAAAGAATGGGCTGTGCCATAGAAGGGCTAAAACTGAGAGAGGGCTTGAGGCTGGAGTAGAGAAAATGGGCCTCCAGAAAGCAAAACACTGGAGTAAGCAGACACCCCGTGGGATGAAGTAGAAGCTGGTTGGGGGCAGAAATGGCAGAAGCAAACACAAAGCAAAGCTGAGACCCGGGGATGGAATAAGAGCAACAAACGCTTGCTCCCCAGGGGGATACAAGTATCCAGGTCCCTCAGGCCACACTGGATCCATCCACTTTCCAAACTGTATTCTAGTTTCCCTTTCATAGTCAACACCTACCACTCTGGACATCACTTTGAATGAGTCTCTGTTCCCTACCATTAAAAGATTCTGATTCTGCCTGGGTTTCCCATATCAGATGAAGTATAAAGTGACTCAGATCCTTTGGGGCCTATCTTTTTCTCACCGAAACAAAGTTCAGAAGTTACACTTTAATATCTTTCAAAGTCTACATAATACAAAATTATAATTCAAGAAATTAACCAGTTTAGCAAATCTCCAAGCAGGACCTGGCTATTTGGCCTGTGACAGTGATGATATCCAGTGACATGGATAATCAGTCTGTAGGGTGCTACCCCTGTTATGACTAAATAATTAGTGTTTCACAGGACTCTACCAATGGGCAAAAAAGGGAAACGTTTCACCTAAACAAGGAAAAGTCCCTATTCATGTAAAAATGGATCGTCTTCGGAAATACTTTGTTTATACATATGCTACACTAAGTGTAACATAAACTTCATGTGAATCTATAAGGAATTACAATTCAAGAAAGTTGTTTTTGATGAAAAATATTAAAATCTTTGCCAATTCATATTTTTCATGCCCAATTCCTATTCTTTCCGCTTCTATACAGACTTTTGCCATCTTTTCTTTTTCTCTTAGGAATGTTATCATCATGTAGCTAAGCAATGTGGAATTTTAACTTAAAAAGTAAAACAAAAATTTTAACTTAGAAACAAAAAGCAAAAAAAACCCACCCCTGTTTATTAAACAGTTAAGAAGTATTTATTAAATATCAAAGATATGTCAGCAACGGTGTGTCAGTACAGGAGGGTACAAAGTAGCCTACAGCATGATCTTTGTCCAGAAGAACTTTCAGTGAGGTACATATGAAATACTAAGACGGGAGCGCCTGGGTGGCTTAGTTGGTAGGGTGTCTGCCTTCAGCTCAGGTCATGGTCTCAGGGTCCCGGGATGGAGCCCCGCGTTGGGCTCCCTGGTCGGTGGGGAGCCTGCTTCTCCCTCTCCTGCTTCCCCTGCTTGTGTTCTCTCTCTCTCTCTCTGCCTCTCAAATAAATAAACAAATAAATAAGAAATATTAAGACGATCTTTATCCAATTATTTAATTGAAAAATATAGACCAGCCCTGTCCAGTAGAAATATAATCGTGAGCCACATATGTAACTTAAAATTTTGTATTAGCCATATTAAAAATGTGAAATTAATTTTAATAATATGTTCTAACCCAGTATATCCAAAATACTATCATTACCACCTATAAAACTTATTAATGAGATATTATACATTCTTTGCTTTGTACTAAGCCTTTGAAGTCTACAGTGTAGTTTACACTTATAGTACATTTCAGGGGCTCAACAGCCTTATATGGCTAGTGGCTACTGTATTAGTCAGTGCAGATATAGACAATCGCAGAATAAAGCATGACATATATGCTAATAATTTTACTTAAGAAATTACATGGTCTTGGAATGAGAAAAATTATAACATTATATTTAAAGGTTCATGACAAATTGAAGTATTCATTTTAAAAACACAATTTTCTCCATTGTGATGAATAGAAAGCAGTATTTGTAAGAAATCTTGAGGATAGCAATTCTATCCTAAGTATATAACCAAGAGAAAAGGCACAAAAATTCATCAAAGGATATGACAGAAATAGTTATAATAGCACTATGCATAATATTTCTAAACTAAACCTACCCTAATGCCCAATAACATTGAAATGGTTAATGAATTGTGGCATATTTTAAGTTGGAGAATTATCCACCAAGAAAAAGACATGACCAGTAACTCCATGCAACAATATAGATGAACCTCACAAACACAGTGTTGAGTGAAATGATCCTGAGTAATCTTTTTACATAAAGTTTTAAAAGCAGGCAAGACTAATCAGTGGTGTTAAAAGTTAAGGTAGTGGTTTTCTCTGCTGGGTGGTGGTGTGACTAAAATGGAGCATGACAGGAGCCTTCTGGGTGGTGAAGATGTTCTGCTTCTTGATCTATTCACTGGTTAAACAGATGTTTTGTTTTGCGAATTCACTAAGCTGGACAATTTTTGTTTCTTGTGACTATGTTCTTTCTTAATAAAACATTAAAAATATATAAAGAATAGAAGGTCTTGACTAAGCAAGGCCTATTCCAGGAATGTAAGAATTATTCAACAACATTCAAAAATTTAAAATTCCCCTATAGTTAAGAGTCTTTAAGTTTTATCTTATTCTGTAAGTGAGATTTCTCTGTTGGACCATGATTCTAGTTCAAATTGTCATCACCTTGTGCTCATGTTAGCGTTAAAGATAGATAGTATTATTAATGATGATTGCATGTCTTGGCATTAATTCGGGATCCAATTGTGGTTCTATTTGAGTGCTTTGGGTGACACAAAGAAGTAAAAGTAAAGTAAAAGTAAAAATCTGTGTTCTCAAGAAATAATGGAAAAGGATTATTTATCATAACCAAGTGGGATTTATTCCAGGAATGCAAAATTGGCTCAACAAATGGAAAACAATCAATGGACTATTATAATATATTAAGAGAATAGAGGGGGAAATCCACATAATCAACTCAGTAGGTGAGAAAAAACACTGATAGAACACAGTTTTCTTCTGCAATAGAAAACTTCAACGAACTAGGAAAAGAAGAAAATTTCCTCAACCTAATAATAATAAGGGCAACCACAAAAACTCATAGCTAGCATCATACTGAATTGTGAAAAACTGAAAGCATGTCTCCTAAGATCAGGAACAAGACAAGAATGTCTGCTAAAGAATACACAAAAAAATCTATTAGAGACAATAAACCAGTTCAGCAAGGTTGCAGGATATATCAATATAAAAATCAGTTGTATTTCTCTTTTTTTAAAGACATTTTTCTTTTTTCTTTTTAAAAAATATTTTATTTATTTATTTGAGATAGATAGAGACAGAGAGCGAGAGCATGAGCAAGAGGGAGGGGAAGAGGGACAAGCAGATTTCCCACTGAGCAGGGAGCCCTAGGACGCAGGGCTCGATCCCAGGACCCTGAGATCATGACCTGAGCCTAAGGCAGATGCTTAACCAACTGAGCCACCGCGACGCCCCATTCAGTTGTATTTCTATATACTAGCAATGAATAATCTGAAAATGAAACTAAGAAATAAATTCTGTTTATAATAACATGAAAAGAATAAAATACTTAGGAATAAGTTTAAAAAAGTACAAGACTTGTACAGTTCTACAAAATATTGTTTAGAGAAAAAATTTTAAAAATCTAAGTAAATGGAAAACTATCCTGTATTCATAGGTTGGAAGGTTTAATATTGTGAAGATGGCAATACTTCCCCAAATCATCTACAGGTTGAAGGAAATCCCTATCAAAATTCTAACCTTTTTTTGACAAGATGATCCTAAAATTCATAGAAATGAAAGGGATCCAGAAGAGCCAAAAGAATCTTGTAAAAGAAGATCAAAATTGGAGGACATACCCTGATTTGAAAGCTTGCTACAAACCGATTGTAAGTAATGTAAAACTTACTATAAAGGTACAGTCAGTGGTACTAAGATATATAGAAAATGGAATAGAATTTACAGTCCAGCAATAAACTCATCCACTTATGGTCAATTGATTCTTTTTATAAGGGTGCCAAGACCATTCAATAGGGAAAGAATGGTATTTTCAACAAATGGTGCTGGTACACTGGGTATCCATAAGGAAAATAATTAATTGGATCCCTGTTTCATATAATATGCAAAAACTTAAGATGGATCAAAGACGTAAATGTAGGAGTGGAAACTACACATCTCTTAGAAGACATAGATGTAAGTTGTCATGACCTTGAATCAGGGAACATTTTCTTAGATATGATACCTAAAGCACAAGCAACCAAAGGAAAAATAGATAACCTGAATTTCATAAAAATTAAAAATGTCTATGCATCAAAGGACAGCATCAAAAGTAAAATCTGGGACAGCCACAGTCAATTTAGGACAACTGGTCACCCTATCCATAGTTTACCCTTCTCTTTTGCAGTTTTGTTTCATTTGGTTTTCAGTTCTTCCACTTTCTTTTTCCTGAGTCTTTGTTGCAGCTCCAGTAAGGGAAAGGCTACCTTATCCTTTATTGAGCCTGGGCCAAATGGTCTGTGTTGCCAGCTAAGAGTTTAAATTTCAAGATCATTGAACTTAGTCACAAGAGGTCAAATGCTATGTGACAAGAGCACCCAGACAGGCCACTGTAGTGATCACAGTGATGTCAGGTGGCAAGGTGGGCCCTGAGAAATATGATTTCTAGACCAAATGTCCAGGGTGTTGTTTGAGGGTCACAAAGGCCTGGAGTGGAAGAGGTCAATGCTGCAGAGCATGACAGTGGTAGTTTACCTAGTTACACATTAGAACCACTTACCAACCTTTTAGAAGTAGTGCCCAGGACCTACCTAAACTAATTAATCTCTGAGACAGCTATATTTTAAGGTCCCGAAGTAATTCTGATGTGCAGGCAAGGTTGAGAACCACTGGTCTGGTCAAGCCTGTGAAGCCAGCAGCCAGAGAAATCTTGTGGCAACAGTTTCTCCAAGGAATTCCAAGGAACTTCTGCTTTTCAGCTGCTGCAGCTACTAATGTCTTTCTAGTTGATCCCACAGAATGTAAAGGGTCTGTTCCAGTGTCTGCCCAGGCTTCGTCATTCATGTTAACTGTGGTAGGGTACTTTCCTGGGATGAGCAGGGGAAAATCTGATACCGAGGCAGTGTAGGGACTCAGCAACATTATAAGATTTGAGGGGTGCTCAGGAAGGTCTTTTTTTTCCCAAAGTGTCTCCTTTATCACCATAATGTATGCTTGGAATTCCAATTAGTATAGGTTGCTTTAATACAGAAGTTGCAAATTCAAATGCCTCTAGAGACAGGCAAATGAATGCAGTCTTTAAGTATTTCAGTTCCAGATTCTTGAAAAAGTATCTAACTGACCCAGTTTAGATTGGTAATTATTGATTATTACCTCCAGTCAAATCTGGTACGTCCAATTATTATGACTACTCATTCCAATACCTGTAAATGAGGTAGTTTCTCTACCAAGGAGTATGGGAGAGGAATCACCACATATGTCTACCATAGACAATAGCAACTCTATAGATCTGTCTTGTGCAATAACTAGCTACCAGTCCCATATATAAATATTTTCATTTACATTTAAATCAATTGGAATGAAATAATATTAAAAATTCAGATCTTTGGTCACAGTAGCCTCGTTGCAAGTGTTCAGTTGCCACAAGTGGTTAATGGCTACTATCCTGTATGGAACAGAACATATCTGTTTTCCCAGAAAGTTCTATCAGACAGAGCTGTTATAGATGACCCCCAAAAATCAGCAAACTTTTCCTCCACTGCCAAGCCCCCAACCAAAAAAAAAATTGCAAATTACTTCTCTTATAGGCCTCCTACTTTTCTGAAAAGAAACCTAAATTCTTACCCCTAAATGATTAATCCTCTAGTTTATTCACAATTCCTCCCCTCGATCTTCTATCCTGCTGCTTATTTGGGCTTTTGTTTTCTTTTTTTCTCAACAAATTTCTTCAGGGAACACTTTCAACTTGTCACTGCAATGCCTCACCATCCACCATTTATTTTACTACTTGTAATCTGGCTTCTGCCTTCACTCTTTTACTAAAACTACTCTCCGTAGTCTAAGGTCACTAATGACTCCCAACTGGCAAACACAATGACCTGCTCCGGGTTCTCACTGTCACGCAGCACTCTGGAGCACTTGGCATTGTCACCAATCCCCTTGGCTGTGATCATTACCCAGTAAGGAAGAGTAAATGGCTCAGGGGCACCACCTGCTTGAAGTCTGGGCTTCAAGAAATCTGGGCTGGAATTTAGGAAGAAGTGGACCCCTCAGACTGGATGCCAAGGAGCAAGCAGCAGGTGGAGGGGATGAAGGAAACAGGGTCAACGGAGGTCTCCTGGGAAGAAAGGGATATTCGAAGGCTGATTCCAAAAGAAGCACAACGAAAGTGGTTTGGAGTTGGAGTTCTGGTCCAGAGGTTGCAAACCAGGAGACAAGATGATACATGGTTGTTTGCCTAGCACAGAGAACACTAAATAAACTTTAACAGTGCAGAACAGATCTCCACCCCATCCCCTCACTGCACACTGGACCAGATGCGGGAAGAGAAGCAGTTCGTGCCACTAGGTCTAGGACTGGTGATGGAGGGGAGGAATCAGAGCGGGAAAGTCAGGGCCCGGGGGGAGGAAATCGGGGTCAGACCCCCAGTCTGCACACCCAAAAGCTCTCAGCAGGATGTCGGCAAATGGTGCCAAGCTGATGGGCACTCTCCCTTTCCGAGGGGACTCTGGGAGAGGTTGGAGTAGACAGCCTCAACTTCCTTTAATCAGCATGGGAGAGAAGTGGGACCAACAGCAAACACTACTATGCAGGTAAGCACAGAAAGACTGGGGAAGTAAGAACAGCTCACCAGCTCATACACTTGCCCCCATCAAGGGATGGTCAAAGAGCTACCCCAATGCTCCTCCCTTTGCCATTTCTTCCTTCTCTAACTCCTTCACTGCCCCCTTTTACTACCCAGGACTCTAAACAAAGAAGTCCTCCCAGACAAGTCTATACTTGTCTTCTCATTCCTCCCAACCCCAGCCTAGACCACAGTCTTCTGGTATTTCTCTGTATGGAAGTCTCAGATCCTCCAGCCCAACCAGCCTCTCTGTGTCAGAATCTCTAAAGGAGAGAGCTTGTTAGACATACAGAATCTCAGACGTCCTGAAACTGCATTGACTTTCAAGTCTGGGATGAGCTGCTGTGGTCCACCCTTCACCTTCCTTCCAGGTTAACTTTATGAAAGTACAGCTTTAATCTGTTATTAAACCCTTCAGAGTTTCCTGACGGTCTAATAAATTGTGTATACACTTCTCACCATGCCCTTTAAAACCTTCCACAATTTGACCTCTACTACCATCCAGATTCCTGACCACCCAAAGCCATCTGTGAAAACCATGCATCAGTCAAATTGAACTCCAGCCTTTTCCTGCACCTGGTCCAGAGTATAGGGTGGGAATGAGATGCAGATTAGTTTTGTTCTGTAAATGTGTAGTTTGCATTTCCTGTGTGCTTTAGCATACAAGCTGTACCTCTTCTCTCCCTGGCCTGAAACCACCAAATCCCCACTTTCTTGCCTTTGCTCAGATAGTTCCCTTTGCCTGATGAGTCTCCCCTCTTGGTCCCCCATGATATCTTTGTCTACTGAACTCCAAGATCAAACTTGAATGCCTGCTCTTGGATAAGATTCCACATGTCGTGTAAGGCAGAGGTGACCCAGTCACCAGCCTGGCTCCAGTACTGATTGTGGGTATCTTTGGGAATGGAGCTATGTTCTAGGTGCCTCAGTTTCCTAATCTAAAAATTAATGAGACCAAAGCCAACTTGCTGGATTGCTGTAATAATTAAATAAAATTGTGTCTCTTTTAAGCATCCCTCTTCATTGCAAAGGGATTTGACAGGAAATGAACTAATATAGGAAACATACCCAGCCCTGTTCTCTTCCTTCATTCCAATCCCCTCTGCCCCGCGTGTGTCATATCCCCCCTTGAGAGTCCTCCAGCACTTTGCACTTCTTTTAGGACCGTTATCTCATTCCACCTTATGAAATGCAAATATTATCATCATCTTTGAAATTTAATAAAATCAATTCAGTTTCACTACTCCAATCCAGTTCTCTGCCTTATATTTTTGCAAATTCTCAGGATGTACGTTTCCCTGCTTTCTGCTGGTTCTAAGTTCTCTAATCCTAACTACATCTCACATTTCATGGATGTTCAAAAAAAAGGTCAAAGAAGAGCTCCAACCCTTTAATTCACCACAAACACACCCCAATTCCTTCCCACCTCCCCAGTCAACATTTGGCATTAGGTGAACAATGTCAGGACAGCTATAATTTACAACATGAGTGAAATTTCTTTTTTAAGATGTTATTTATTTATTTGACAGAGAGAGAGAGAGCATAGCAGGGGGAACGGCAGGTAGAGGGAGAGGGAGAAGCAAGTTCCCCGCTGAGCAAGGTGCCAACGGAGGCTCAGATCTGAGGACCCTGGAATCATGACCTAAGCCTAAGGCAGACGCCTAACCACCAGAGCCTCCCAGGTGCCCTGATAAGAATTTTTTAAAAAATACATTAAAAGTTTATTAAAAATAGATTGCACAAATGAAATGCAGTTGGAATGGAGTTTTAATGTTTTTTCCATAGTAAGACACAGTTGTGAACAGCACTTTTACCTGATTGTCCAAGGATGGCCAAATCCACTTGTTCTTGGGTTTTACAACACCACCTTTACAAATACCCCTGTGTGTATATTTACATATATTTGCATATGCTTATGTCTATTTATTTTCTGTGTAACAGAATAACAATTCATCTACACCTTTTTCTTTAAAGAAAGTGTGGGTTGGTGCACCTAGCTAGCTCAGTTGGGAGAACATGGGACTCTTGACCTCAGGGTCATGAGTTCAAACCCCACACTGGGCATGGAGCCTACTTAAAAAAAAAAACAAACAAACAAGAAGAAAATGTGGGTTTAGGCCCCATAAAGCTGCCTAGTGAGCTGCCTCTCAAGATAAAGTTTAAGGATAGAAGCAATTTATATTAAAGGAAAACAGGCAATTTATAGTGGAATATGAGGTATCATGTTTTTAAAAGTCCCTTCACTGCCCTATCTCTGGAATTGCTCACTGGCCCCTTTTCCTCCAGCTGCCAGGCACATTGCCCTCACATCTCCCTGTCTGTGGGCCAAGTCTCACTTCTCAGGCTCCAGAACCTCCTGTTCCCTCCTTTATTATGCAGAGCAGGTTAGCTTTCTAGTCCAAACTTCAAAGTCTCCTAAATGTGCTCTGCTGAATAAAGCACCTTCTTTGGCCCTTGAGACAGCTTGGAAGACCTGAGAGAGGCTTTAGAATTTGCTTCTGTTTTTCTTTCTTCTTTCTTTTTCTTCTTCTCTTACTTTATCTTTCTTTCTTTCTTTCTTCCTTTCTTTCTTTCTTTCTTTCTTTCTTTCTTTCTTTCTTTCTTTCTTTCTTTCTTTCTTTCTTTTTCTTTCCCTTCCTTCCTTCCTTCCCTCCTTCCTCTCTCTCTTTCTTTCTCTCTCTCTCCACCATGAATCTCTATCCATGAAACTAAGCTCACAGCAATTTATTTTCTGTGATGTGAATTATGACAAAACACTCTAAAGAACACAAAAGGTGTTATAGTCTATTGTTTTAAAAAGCACATTTGTTGAAATTTGTATTGGAACTTGTACTATAGTGATTCCCCCTTGGTAGACTTTAAAGTTCTTGAGGGTGGACAGTGTCTTATTCATTTTGTATCCTTTGCAATGCTTGGCACCATGCCTGGCAAGGAGTGGGCACTCAACAATTGCTTAGTTGAATGAACTGGAAGGTTGACTATCTAACCTCTTGACTCCTCTCAGGGCTATTTAAAATGAAAGATTAGTTGTATAAACCTATTATCTTAGCCATTGTAGTCTAGATCTTTTTCAATTTCACTGAAATTTAAACAAGCTTCCAGGGAAGAGATAATTTAAAAAATTGAGTACATATTGAGTATATATAATTATTAGCATACACACTGTATATGTGTGTATATATATATATACATATATATACATTTCTTTTTTTTTAAGATTTTATTTATTTATTTGACATAGAGAGGCACAGCGAGAGAGAGAACACAGCAGGGGGAGTGGAAGAGGAAGAAGCAGGCTTCCCTCTGAGCAGGGAGCCCAATGCGAGGCTCAGTCCCAGGACCCTGGGATCATGACCTGAGCTGAAGGCAGACACTTAATGACTGAGCCACCCAGGTGCCCCCCCCTTTTTTAAAAAGTAGGTTCCACACCCAACATGGGACTTGAACTCACAACCCTGAGATCAATAGTCAGATGCTCTACTGACTGAATCAGCCAGGCACCCCTCAGCATTTATATTTTATTTCCACTGTCCTTTTATTGTGAAATTAATGTCTAGTCTCTACCTTCATGATTAATGACTCTGGATCATGTTCAATTGAAATAAGCTACTAAAATGTAAAAATTAGTTGAGTACATTTTTAATGGGACAAAGGCAAAGTTTCATCGGTACTGTAGTTTCCAGCATCAGGTGAACTTTAAATGTTATTAATTACAGGGAAAAATTCTTCATAATATTTATCTTTTTCCTGTCAATTACTGGGAAGTATTTGTCATACACATTATTAAATCTTCTTGAGAGAAATTTCAGAAAAATGTGATTTGATGTTTTGTCAATATAAATTCAGAAGATCTATCTCTGTGTAAATTTTAAGTCACTTTGGTGGTTGTTCCATGTATTTAGTTAAGGGATGAAACAACAAAAATGTGTGCAGAAGGCACCTACATCACCCTTGCTCCTTTCTTGTCTTAGCAGTGTTGATGAAACTGTGATGCTCTAAATAAAAGAATTATTCGGTACATAGAGATACCTTCCTAGGACTAATTCCAGTCTCTTCACTGATTTCTTAGGAACTCAGAATGTGGTTTTTATTGCCACACATTTCCTTAAAATAGCTACTTACTTCCTTGCACTTGTAAAGTCTGATGGAGTTTGACAGGTTATGTCACTTAAGCATTTATATTTTGATTTAAAAACTCAAACATCCAGATGTTTCTAGATAGGCTTCTCTTCTGAGTAGTTCAGTGGCTTCAGAGTGCTCCTCCAAGTCTGACACATCTCAGGAAGACTGGCTAATGTTAACCAAGTGCTGTGTAGAGAAGATTGTCTTTGAAATATCAATGTTATTATGTAGTAGGAACTGTAACTATAAGAAAGTTAGATTCGTTACCCACCGAGAGGCATGTAGAATTTGCAAACAGATTACTATACTTGCAAAATCAGATTGGTTTTCACCAAGTGGCTTTTATAAAGGCAAAACAATATGGATTTTCCTAGAGATTATCAAATTCCTGGAACCATAATAGGAATTCAAAGCTTGTAAGAGAAAAGAAGGAAAGGTATGTTACAGTCATGAAAAACTTTAATACTAATATTTGGTCAGTTCGGTTATATTGGCCATTGGTAATTTTAGCCATGAAACAAACATTTATTGAGTACCTACTATGAACTTGATCAGTCACTCTTATCTCTAAGAGAGATTTTCAGTCTGCTATCTAGGACCGTCCACTCTGTTGAAGAAATATCTACTAGATAATGCTTAAGCTGAGATTATATAAGTCTCTTACCAAACCCTTCCTTCTCAGTATTCTATAACGGTCTTCAGAAGCTTCTGTTTGTAGTTGTTAAACTAGTGTTCTGTTCCCCATGAGTAGAGAGCCTCTGATAGGTAGCTAAACTCAGGCTTATTTTCAAACCAATTAAGGGCAGAGAGGCCTTCCGTACACACACGGTAGCAGCCATCAGCGTGTCAAGATCTGAGATCAGATACTAAGAAGACTGGTTGCCAACACTCGTCAAAGCACCTGTTTGCATTTCTACCAGCAAAGGATTGGCAGGTGGCCATATCAGGAGGGTCACTTTGTTATCAGTGAAGCATTGGTATTATTTTTGATAATTCTTGTTTTCAGTTAATGTTGTTCTGCTTTTGAACGATCGTAAAGTTAAGTGTGTGTATGATTAATTAGAAACGACTTTTAATTAAGTATATCCTTATTAATTCAGTGTGTATCATTATATATTTACATCAATTTAATTTCAGGCTCCATAATTTCCTAAGCCATTGCCAAATGACATATACTTTTGAAAATACCTCAAATTTGCGATGTGGTGATGTTCACTTAATTCTATGCTCCCACTGAATCTCTACTGTATGCCGGGCAGTCTCCCGTGTGGACAGGGAGAATGGCTCTTTGGTCCCTGAGCCTAGGCAAGAGGCCTCTCCATGAAATTGGGCCTTATGAGGCTCGTAACTATTATGACCTTAAACACTGCCCCTCTTGGTTGTCCTTTCTGTTTGTCCACCCTGCTTTTTCTGGAACAATGGCCCAAAGCCTTGTAGGCTGCTTCTCTAGGATCAACTCCCAGGCTCCTAAGGAGCCCTCCGATGAGCTCTTCTCACTGAAAAATCCCTCCTCCCCTACTCTCTGTTTCCCTCCGGAGCATTGTCTTCCTTCATGTCACCGTCTTTTCCTGTGGCATTTTCACAATAGACTTGATCATTGAGAAATGAATATGTTAATTAAAAACAGAAAATTTAGCTCTCCTTGAGAGCAAGGAAAGCTTAACTTCAAATCTTCCGTGGAGGTGAGGTGAAACATTTGCATTTCATCTTTCCAGGGCAGACAAGGAGGGGAAAACAAGGCTTTCATAGTAAGCAGCCTAAAAGTTCACACACTACTGCAAAATGTACACATCAAAGGGGATCAAAGGCCATTAGAGGAGAACCAGACATCCTCAAACTGGGAACACAGCCAACTTGAGACTGACAGGTGGAGTCTGGGGTGGGGAGGTGCACAGATAGAATGTTCACCACAGGGAACAGGAAAATTTTGAGAAGTGTCTATTTGTCTCCTCCACCAGATTATAAATTTCTCAGTGGCAACATTCTGTACTCAGTATCTAGTACAGTTATTAACAGATAGTAGATGCTCAATAAATGTTGGCTTGAAGTGAACTGAACTTAACAAACTGTTTTCATGACAGGAATTTGTAGGTCTGTGCACAGTCCCCAAGTTGTCTTAAAAGCCCTACACATCCCAGACAACTCTTGAACCTTTAGAGGGTTAGAGACATACTGAAACCTTAAATAAACGCATGTCAGAAGAGAATGGAAAAGTATAGAAAGGCTAAGATAAGGGAGCTGGGTGAGATGCACTGGGAAATCAGTGCGTAACAACTATAATTTGAAGAGCGACTACAAAAAGAAAAATTAGCAAACAGAGTCAGACTACAACTGTATGAGCAGGGACGAAGCGAGCTTTGAGGACTGCTATTTTGTTAGTTCACATCATACAGTTGTAGTAGTGAAAACCGCACTCAAAACATAAGCAGCTTCAAATTGACTTCACTAATCTTAAAATTGGACCCCAATATATATAGATCTGATATAAAACCAGAACTTGAACTTCATCGTTACAATTACTTAGGTATAACATTGAAGTATGTGCATTAAACATGCTTTCCCAGTAGAGTCTGAATGACTACTGTCTCATTGATTTGTGAATGAAAGCTGCCTTTCTATTCACTTTGAGTCTTGTACCTATACATTTTTTCATATAAACTATGAAATAAAACATTTTATTTACTTATTTTTAAGTAATCTCCATACCCAATGTGGGGCTTAAATTCACAATCCCAAGATCAAAAGTCACATGCTTTTCCGACAGAGCCAGCCAGTTGCCCCTTGAATTAAAACTGAGAAGAAGAAAAAAAAAGAATAATACATGTCAATGAAGGCCCTAGGAAAACAGAAAGAAAGACAAATATAAAAGAAACAGGCAGAAAATACCTGGGTGTAAAAAATAAAGTAAATGGTGACTCTCTTTTCCAAAGCTAGTCCCAACAAACAATTCATTTAATTTAGCTCTAGTGATCTAATTGGAGCATCGTAGAAACATCTTATTTCCAAAAACTCCCAACTTTTTCTTAAAATGATGAAGGAATTATAAAAACGAAAACATCAGGTAGATTCTGGAGTCTGGCTGGTATGAAGAATTAGACACCACTCTCAGCTAAGTTCAGCCTGATCAACACAAGGATTGGTGGCAATATTGTTGTTTTAAAGTTATTGCAGTAAGGACACTTAGCGTGAGTTCTACCTGCTTAAACTTTTAAGTGCATAGTACAACACAGCAGATCGCTAGAATGAATTCGTACTGTGTAAACTCTCTTCCACCCTTCTCCTCCTTTTTCTTATCTTCAGTTACCTTGCCTTCAATATCACCTCCAGTTCCAGCCTCCATTGTCCCATCTCAGGCGACTTAATTTGAAATGTCATCACTTTTTTTTTTAACAATTTATCCATTTATTATTCCAGAGAGAGAGAGAGAACGAGAGAAAGCCCGGGGTGGGGGTGAAGGGCAGAGGGAGAGGGAGAGAGAGAGAGAATCTCAAGCAGATTCCCTGATGAGCATGGAGCTCAACTTGGGGCTCGATCCCACAATCCCAAGATCACGACCAGAGCTGAAACCAAGAGTCAGATACTTAAGCGACTGAGCCATCCAGGCACCCTGAAATGTCATCTCTTTTATCTTAACTCTCACTTGTCCTGTTCCTTCTGTCACAGAATTGATAATCACCCCACAATTCCCCCTAAAGGAGAGGCCCATACATCTAAGACTAACTTGAACTTACTTTTCACCACTCTAGGTCTGTATAGGGCAACTTTTCTGTATAATCTAAGAGTATTCTATTTCTATCTCCTAGACCATCCACTACATTGTATTATTATTATTTACTCCTAGTGAATGTCACCCTCACTAAACTTTCTACCCCTTTCAAGGCAAAAAACGTTTTCTTCAAATCCTCAAACTTAGCATGCTGTCTGACATAGAGTAAATATTTAATAATTGATGAATAACAGGGAAGGAGGAGGGAGAAAAAGAAAGCAAAGAAAAAAGGGAAGGAAGGAGAAAGAAAGAAGTTAGTTAATTAGTTCAGAGAGTTAATTAATTAGTTGGGTTTCTAGAAGTTCATAAAAGAGGAGACCATAATGCTGAATTTGTGGAAACCAATTGTTCATATAAACGCTGACAACAAAATCGTTGTCACTGCTCCTTGGCCAAGTCCCTTGAAATGAGCTGGCTAGTTAGGGAACACATCTTGAATGTGGTGGGAGGATCCAACTTTCCTATAGGGCAGGTATGTTCCAGCCTGCACAGTGAGGTAGAAAATTAAAGCAACTGTTTTTTTGAAGGGTTTCAAATTTTACAAATGTAATCATCAACAATAAACACTAAACTCAACTAAGCAAATAAGCAACAAACTTCATTTTGGTGATCAGGCAATTTCAGGAAAACATTTGGTTTCAATTCTTTACCTGCATTTCTCTGTTGTGGCTTATTTCTCTTTGTACATACAATGCTTATTTTAATAACTGCCTTCCTCATGAATAATCCTTTGAAAATTATTGTCTTTGAGTGACTGAACTGGTTTATTGAGTTACTTTGGTAAAATAGCTTTCTGTCTTTAAATCGAAGTATTGTTCTAGAAAACATGGGTGTTGTGAATCCTGGTACCCCTGAGACTGAATTGTTGTGTGCTTATTGATTTCTTGTTGCATTGACCTTTGATGGGTTTCTTTTATACCACAGAAAGCATACAGTTAATTTTACAGTTCTTAGCTGAAACAAACTTATCTTGGTGAAATCAGCTTTACTACTGACCAAGTAGTACCTTTCATGATGAAAATTTTTAAAAAGTTTTTTTAAAGATACTGTAAATCTATTTTTAAATTACCCAAGAAACGAGTTAAACTTACCTTTTATCCTGAAACTTAATTATATTCTGCCTTTAAAATACTCACAAAAGACACATTAAAAAGATTGATGTCAATTTTCAAATCTCAATGCAATGGATACATTTCTGAGAAAAAAGATTTACTTAGTAAGAAAAAGAAGATCTCAATGGGCCAAAAATCCAGGAAGAAACTGATAAAGTGGCAAAGAAACACCATGCAAAAATGTCAAATGGTTCTATAGGTGATCATTCCCATGGTAAAGAGAAAGACTGTTCAGTTAATTTTGAGACAAATATAATCTTGATAGGGAAGTGACAATATAGGATAGTGCCAACAACAGAAAGATGGGAGATTGAGTGAAAGAGAGAAACCCAATATGAAGTAAATCCACTGGTTAGTTGTGTTCGTTTTTTGTTAGTTATAGTACATATGGCTTTCAAAGGCAAATGATTTTCATAGTTTATTCATTATAATGAAAAACATTGGGTCCTTCCATCAAGAGGTGGGATATAATTCTCTCATTAAATCAGGGCCGGCCTTCATGACCCACCTATGATCAATAGAATGCACTGAAATGATGCTGAATGATTTGTGCATTGATCTCTTGGGACACTTACTTGCTCTTTCGATGCTCTCTTAAAACCCAGCCATCATGCTGTAAGAAGCCAAGCAAATGGAATGGCCATAAGATGCTCTAGGAGATAGCCCTCAATGGGTTCACAGATAATGGGCAGCATTAACTACTACCCATATGAGTGAGTCGTCTTGGCCACTTAGCCCAGTCAAGCCTTCAGATGACTGCACATAGATCACAAAAGCTAACTGCCTAGTTAAGCCCTTCCCAAATCCCTGACTCACAAGGTCATGTTTCGTGTCATTCAGTTTGGGGGTAGGATGTAATGCAACAATAGATAATCAAGCCATCTACCTAAGACCCAAGTTTTAGTTCTAAGAAATAATCTATCCATCTCCCCCCACCCCCATCATGCCCCCACCAAGTTTCTATATGGACAAGTGGAACTACCAATGGGAGGACTGGTGAATGACAGAGGCCACCGAACCAGAGACTTAAGGATTAGAGAGTTAAAGGCTACAAACGATTTTGTGATATCAGCCTGATGCCTTAAAAGGCCAGACTGGACCAGCTAACTTTGAGGATATCTCATCTCAACGTAGACTTGGGGACAAGGTCACACCAGCCACCTTACAGGGGACCAGAGGATAGCACAGGGACTCCAGCTCACAGATTTAAGGCCCATTCTCTCTCACAGTCAAGAAACCATGTGAGCTATCTCCATCTCCTACCCTCATATACCTCCCCCATGACATCTGGGAGAAGAGCAGGGAAAAGAAGAAGTGCAAAGGGCTGAGCATGGAAGTGAAATACTGAATACTTAAATGATCACACTTTAACAGAAAGATCCTGAGGTATGATGATTGTAAAATTTAGTTAAACTCCATGCTGCTATGGAAGAAGATTATATTCATTAGAGGAAATTAAAAGCCACTTGTGGTGTTTAAAATGTTTGATCCCACTATACCTATGTACCTGTATAGAAATAATTATTTTTTTAAAAAAATAAGTAGACTTTAAGCACTAAATGCTTACTAGTTGTAACCCTTGTTGAATGTTCCAGATCACTAGCTACAGGCCGGGTTCTATTTATCTAGAGGCTTTACAGGATAGTAACAACTTCAAGACTAGGAGGAAATGAATATGACAGCTGATAATGATGTTTTAAATAATTATATCTTAATAAAAGAGATGCCTCCTGGTTTGTTTGAATTATTTAAACAAAGAGCAAGAACAAAATTTAAAACAATCCAGATTTTATTTTTTTAAAGATTTTATACATTTATTTGAGAGAAAGCAAGTGAGAGAGAAAGAGAGAGAGTATGAGTGGCAGAGGGAGAGGGAGAAGCAGACTACCTGCTGAGCAGGGAGCCCGAGGTGAGGCTCCATCCCAGGACCCTGGGATCATAACCTGAGCCAGGGGCAGATGCTTAATAGACTGAGCCAACCGGGTGGCCCAAAAAATAATCCAGATTTTAACTGATCATTTTTGACATTGATAATAGCTGTTAATTGTTAAGCACCAGCTGGATAACAAACTTTTATACTCATTCTTTCTTGTTCCTACACTGGCCAGCTAAATCATCCCATTTTACAGAAGACTCTGAGGCTGAGAGAGATTAAATCTGTCCTAGATTACCATGCTAATAATTGCCAGAATCAGGTTTCAAAACCAGGTGCATTTGACCTCAAACTAGGACCATTGTGTTTCTATTACACCTTGATACCTTCCTATTGCTACAGCCATTAAGATTTGTACTCATTTTACACATTTTTAGTTTTTAAGATTGCACAGAGACGATCTCTAAGCATCCTCAGAAAACTGAAATACTGACAACAGCAAAGGACGACATAGGGTTTTTTTTTTTTTTTTTAAAGATTTTATTTATTTATTCGACACAGAGAGAGAGATTACAAGTCGGCAGAGAGGCAGGCAGAGAGAGAGGAGAGAGGAGGAAGCAGGCTCCCTGCTGAGCAGAGAGCCCGACGCGGGCCTCGATCCCAGGACCCTGGGATCATGACCTGAGCCGAAGGCAGCGGCTTTAACCCACTGAGCCACCCAGGCGCCCCGACATAGGGTTTAAAAGGAAAAAGAGTTCACGAAGCAGAAATGCTCTCTTAAGCACCATGGACAGTTATGGAATGCGTGACACTATAAAATATTTCCAGGGCAGGGAGATGGACGTTAACAGAAACTAATAAAGGTTGTGGACATAAAATAAAAGATGGATTATTTTTAATTAAATTAATAAAAAAGTGGACATGTTGGAGATGACTCACCCAAGTGCAGAGTTTTCACTTTAGAAAATCCTACAAGTGGGGCACCTGGGTGGCTCAGTCGGTTAAGCGTCTGAATCTTGATTTCTGCTCCGGTCATAATCGTAGGGACCTTGGAAAGTCTCCTCAAGATTCTCTCTCTCTCTCTGCCTCTCCCTCCGCTAGCTCTCTCTCTCTCTCTCTCAAATAAGTAAATAAATATTTAAAAAAGAAAAGAAAAGAAAAAGGAAAGGAAAGGAAGGGAAAGGAAGGGAAAGGAAAGGAAAGGAAAGGAAAGGAAAGGAAAGGAAAGGAAAGGAAAGGAAAGGAAAGGAAAGGAAAGGAAAGGAGAGGGAAGGCTACTAGTGGTAAGCAACATGTGTTTGGTATTTTTCACAACTACCTCTACATGCTTTAGTATTAAAAAGAATAATTAAAACCATTTTGATCTTTTCTATGTTAAAAATTCATAATATTGAGAAAACACTAAATTGAGAATGTTTACAAAAGAAATTTAGAGGGAAAAACTGCCCTCCATAGAGTAAGTAATAAATATTTGTTGAGTTGATTTTTATTTGGAGAAAAGTGCTTTTTCATTTTTGGATAATCACTTCTGAGAATTCTATTTATATAAAGAATTGATTCATTTTTGCTTTGCCAACAATTTCATATAGATTTCTATGCCTTTGCTCCTGATGAACCTCATGCTAATATGAAATCTTAAATTTATTTGGCATTTTCTATCTTATTATGGAAACACTGATTTACAGCTGCAACATCCAAAAAAATAATCATTTTATGATTCTCTTCTAGTTAGGTAATGAACATAGACCCCATTGGTAATAGAGTACAAGATTGCCTTAAGTGGTTTCTGGAGGATACATTTGTGTTTTTCCAATCTGTTAATCTGATTATATCATTTATATTACTGGCTGCAAAAAAGGAAAAGAAATAAGATTCAAATTAAGAGAAAAGGACAACTCTTTTTACAAATATAATCTTGAGTGAAAAAGACTTGCTACAAAGGATTATTAAGAAATAGGCATACAATAACAAATAAAGGGATGAATTATACACACACATATATTATTACATATACAATAAGTAGTAATGCATCCATTCAATTGATATATTTGAGTATATAATATGTAGTAATGTGTACATATAATATAATGTATGTCTATATATATACATATAATCCATCCCTTTATTTGATATTGTACACTTGTATGCCTATCATTTTATGTGTATTTTATTTTATTTCTTAAAAGACTTATTTATTTATTTCAGAGGGAGAGAGAGCATGAGTGGGATGGGCAGAGGGAGAGGGACAGAGAATCCCGAGGAGACTCCACGCTAAGCTTGGAGCCCAAGGTAGGGTCCAGTCTCACGATCTGCAAATATGACCCTGTTTTTACCACCTGAGCAGAAACCAAGAGTCATCTTAACCAACTGTGCCACCCAGGCACCCCCATTTTGTGTCTATTTTAAACAAATGATGTCAGGAATATTCACCAAATGTTAATAGAAATTGCCTGCAGATGGCAGGATTCCAGGTAATTTTTATTTTTTCTTCATTCTGTCCTGAGTTATTTTGTTTTCACAATAAGTGTGTATATTTTTACAAAAACAAGAAGAGATTTTTCAAAAACAAAAAACCAGAAATTTTGATGACAGGAAACTACCCTCTACTCCAGATTCCACACCAATCAATCAAACAAGAAGCACACACTGAATGGGCTGTGTGCCCAGCACATAGATATGGTACCATGTTTGCTTCCAACCCCTGGTCTTTCTTCATGAGTTCCACAGCCAATTCAACAGCAACATTTCTTAGCAACTTACTATCCTCATGTCATCCCAAAACGTCATTTTTGGTTTTTATAGAAACAAAACCCGGGGCATCTGGATGGCTCAGTCAGTTAAGAGTCTGCCTTTGGCTCAGGTCATGATCCTGGAGTCCCCAGATCAATCCCCACATCAGGCTCCGTGCTCAGCAGGTGGAGAGTCTGCTTCTCCCTCTCCGTCTGCGTCCTCCCCCACCTCGTGAGTACATGCATGTTCCCTCCCTCTCTCTCTCAAATAAATAAATAAAATCTTTAAAAAAAAAGAAACAAACACCATCTTCCTGTTATCAGAATTAATTTGCTTATGTAACATTTAATCCAATTATAACAATTACAATAATAAGTACAATAGGTTGGTAAGCACTAATTTACTCAACTTACTTAATAGGAGCAGAAGTGTGTGGGTAGCTTAAGTTGGTTTCCCCAGGAAACACACTGAAATGAAGATTTGGGTACAGGAAGTTCATTGATAATTGTTGTCAGGAACAGCACACATACAGAAATGAAGTAGAAAAGGCCCATAACTAGACAGAGGGAGATCCGCAATGTGGTAACAGCAGAGGTGCCTGCCAAATCCCGGAGGAGCTCTGGAGCTGTGATGGTTCTTCAGGTTGTCTCAAAACAATGCAAGGACCTGGGTGCCTAGGTGGCTCAGTCGGTTAAGCATCTACTTTCTGCTCAGGTCGAGTCCCACATTGAGCTCCTTGGTCAGTGGGAAACCTGCTTCTCCCTCTCCCTCTGCCTGCCTCTCTGCCTGCTTGTGCTCTCTCACTCTCTGTCTCTTGCTCTTTCTCTTTCTCTCTCTCTCTCTCTCTCAAATAAATAAATAAATAAATTCTTAAAAAAAATAATGCAAGAACCTTTAGGCTCCTATATCCACTGACTAATGTGCTGCCCCCAGGGCACCTTAGGTGAGGGATCTTCCTTCTCCCAAGGCCGATCCCTGGTGAGGGATTCAGCTGTGAGCCCCTGACACCCCAACATTCCTAACAGTTAAAAGACTGGTGTCTCAGTCCTGAGGGGCGGTAAGTCTGGGTAGCATGGCCCAGGAACCACCACGTCCATACTGACAGCACTCAGATCCATTTGCTTCATGCAATGTAATTACCCATAGGGGAACGCTTCCCCTGGGATTCTTACAGGTCTTGTTTCCTGGCAATTTTCACAAGATGAAGTTAGTGGAGCAAACTGTATATGCCACCACTGAAGCTCATTTCAAGGCCTCCTTACTTCTCCTTCTAGATATCTCTTGACCTCTGCTAGTACTTCTGCAGCTCCAAGTGACTTGTCTTGTAAGGTGATACAGACCTTCGTCCCTAAGTGGTCTGAGCCCCTTGTCACCATACCCTTCTCAGACCGTGGCAGCTACTGAACAGGAGTTCAGTGCCAGTACTCCTGGTTCTGAACAGAGGAGTACCAGGAGACACCCCCGTGGTCTTCTGGGTGGTATTCTTTCCTACTTCAGTTTTGTAAAATACCCACCCCACTGTTATCTCCTGATTAGTAGGTTCAATTAACCTCTGGTATGTTGATTCTTTTCTTTTCTTTTGCACTAATTTATTGGCAGGAGGTGCCCCTAAGTGACTGGACAGCATTTGTAGCTTCAAGTTTGGTGGGGCTCATCATAAGCCTCCTAGAGGAGAGGCTTCGAGAACCAGGACTTCCAGATGCGCAAAACCTAGAATTGAGAGGATGGGAAGTGCAAATTCCCCCAAGTAGGTGGCTGAGGGTGAAGGCAAACGGGGGCCAGTTTGACTTATACCCATTGGTTTTGTAGCCCATATGGTCAGGCTGCCTGCTGGAGATGGGGCGGCGATAGAGCAGGCCACTAATTCCGTGTGCATACCATGTCCTGGAGTATAAGATTCCATATTTATGGAGTATCATCTCCAAGCTGACACAGCAACTGCACTTCAAAAGGCCATTCCATGCTCTCTGACATCAGCAGCTTCTGGATGATGTGGCGTGTGAGACCCAGTGGGTCTTAAGGTAATGCACTTGGATTACTGGAAAGATAATATCTCAGTCTGAAATGACGTTACACAGATTCTACGTTGGTGATAAAAATGCTTAGACCCTCAGGTAGCATTGCCAGCTGAGGCTCGGCAGACAGAAGAGCAAATTTATGGCCAGAATACATTTGATTCCGGTAAAGATTAATCAATTTGTCACCAAGTGTCTGACTGGTATCCCCTGAGGGTTGATGCTGCATCAGAAGCTCAACTTGGTATTGAGCTGACACCAAGCTGAGCTGAGCTGCACTTCTTGCTGGCAGGTGGATGTCTGACCTTGGTAAGTGGAAACCCATCATGTGGGGCCCATGCATGCCTTCCATTGCTGCCATTCGGTTCCAGAGCCAGTGTGCCAACACTGGGGTGGCTGCTTGCAGAGGCCACCTGGCATCAGCTGGCCAGACCATTTCGTCCACTGGGTTGTCATGTGCCCCCTCCATAGTGGGTGCTTTCTGGTGGGTGCACAGAATTCAAAGATATTCACACTTCACGCCCCTTTCCATAGGTTTAATCACATGCTTTTCCCTTAGACCGCCTCCTTCCTGATCTTCCAAACTGCTTTCTTTCATGTCCCTGCCCTATCAGCCCAACTGTTTGCCACTCTTTTTTTTTTTATATTTTATTTATTTATTTGACAGAGAGAGAGAGAGAGAGATCACAAGTAGGCAGAGAGGCAGGCAGAGAGAGAGGAGGAAGCAGGCTCCCCGCTGAGCAGGGAGCCCGATGCGGGACTTGATCCCAGGACCCTGAGATCATGGCCTGGGCCAAAGACAGAGGCTTTACTTTGCTGAGCCACCCAGGCACCCCCCATTTGCCACTCTTTATGGATGTAATGTAAATGCTTATCTTGGGCAATCTTCTTATACAAAGTTAATGATCAGATTGCACTAAATGAAACTCTCTCCAGTGGATTTCCCTTCACTAATGTCTTTTAGGATCACCCCTGAGTTGGACTAACAATCCTATTCTGTAAAAAATAAAAAGGGGAGCCACAGACTGTAGAAAATACTGGCAAATCATGCATCTGACAAAGGCTTGTATCAAAAATGTACAAAGAATTTTCAAAACTAGACAATAAGGAAACAACCTAATAGAACACAGGACAAGTCATGAGCAGACACTTCACCAGAGAAGATAGATGGCAAATAAGCACGTGAAAAGATGCTCAATATCATTTTTCACTGGGGAAATGCAACTTAAAATCACAATGAGAAAGCACTACTCATTAGAAAGATGTTAGAATGGTGTGTGAGGATATAGAGAAACTAAAATTCTGTACATTGTTTGGGGGAAGACAAAGAGGCCTAGCCATTTTGGAAAAGAGTCGGGCATTTTTTTTAAAGTTAAACATATACTTGCCCATATGACCCAACAATCCCACTCCCAGATATTTACCCAAGAAGAAAATGTAGGCTTAAGTTTACATAAAAACTTACATACATGTTTACAGCATCTTTATTATTAATCACCTAAAATTGGAAACACCCAAATGTCCTTCACTCGGTGAATAGATGAACAAACTATAATCATTCATACAACAGAATACTATTTGGCAGTTTAAAAAAATGAACCGTTATAGAAACAGGAACACAGAAGAATCTCAAATGCATTATGTTATGTGAAAAAATCCAGATTCAAAAGGCTGCCCACACAGAATCCCATATAGGACATTCTGGAAGAGGCAAAAGTGTAGAAGCAGAAAACAAATCAGTGGTTGCCAAGGGCTGAGGGTGGAGACAGAGGTGAGTAAAAAGGGGCAGCACAAAGAAATTTGAGGGGATCACAGAGAAGCCCTGCACCTTGGTGTTTGTGGTGAATACATGACTATATGCATTTGTCAAATGCATATACCAGAAACAATGGGTTTTACTGTATACAGTTTACTTTAAAAGCCTAGAGATTTCTAGTTAAATAACAGTTGATGCATTTGCTGGCAGTGATCAACTATTTGATCGTTCCCTGAAAACCAGCATCTTTAAATTTGTAGCTATGTAATATAGACCAGCTGTTCTAAAATAGCTTTCTCATGATGTCGCTTTTTTAAAATTGATATGTCTAGAAATGTATTCTGGGGAAAAAATTAGACTTGACCTCAAAGAGCATGTGTTAAATTGTATTTTTTCCCTTTCATACCTGGAAATACACATTTAAGGGACAGATATAGAGAAAAATCTCTTTCATTTATGAAAGTGTCAAACTCTCCAGCACCATACTCACCCAGAATACAGCAGGGGGCTGAGAAGACAGGCTCCCTTAGAGCAGGGCTCCTCTGTGTTTATGAGCGTCTGACTCTGTGGGGAATATGTGTTTGTTTGGAGGGAGTCTCACACAACCACCATCTTCACAAGGTGAGGGATGTGCGGGACTCCTTCATGAGCCTGGGAGTGGGTCTGGGGCTGAGGCAGTGGTTGCTGGCAATAGGGCCCATTTCATTGCTTCTCAGTAAACCCTTCCAGGTGGGGTTTGATCTTGTTGTTCATGAGGTGTGGTTGACTTTTTGTACTCTGCTTGGTCTCGCTCATCAACAGGAAAATTCCCACTCTATCCTGTTATTTCAGGAAGGCCTCACAGAACAATGGGACCACAGAAAGAGTCCTCTGCAACATCCAGTAACTCACATGTTGTGGCCAATTCGAGTTTAGCATTTGGCAAGGGGTAGGGGGGAAGGACAATGCATGAAGGGATCCAGGGTGCTAGCTGGGTGTCCTTGACATGACATGACTAGGATTTCCCTAGGTGGATGATCTCAAGGCCGAGATCATGCAGTTTGTTTTACACTGGTCCAAGATGCTCAATATACACCTCGAATGCATGAAATATGTGTTGGGATTGGGAGAGAAGAACCTGCAGATTAGAAGGACCAGGTTTACTCAAGGAATGGGAAGCGAGAGTAAAAGGATAGCACCCTGTGGACTGAGAAGGAAATCTCAGAATTCCAGAATCCCAGAACTTGGACGGGAAACAATCCTGTAAGCATTTTAGGTTGCTAAAGAGGAGTAGGGTTGGAAGTTGCTGGAGTTAAGGGAGCCAGATTCGGAGATTAGGGTAGTGATTGGCTCATCACATCATTAGTTCATTTGGTCATTCATTCACACAACAAATAGTTCTTGATGAACATTATGTGCCAGATATTAGGTATTTGAGCCACAGCAATGAGCAAATATTTTCTGGTAAACACAGGGATGGTAGCTTGGGGAGACTTAATAAACAAATAAGAAAAGCTCTGTAAGACAGCGATTTCAGAATTGAGATTTCCTGGGTTTTGAATCCCAGATCCAGTCACTTAATAACAATGTGACTTGTAAGTTAGTTAATGCATTTGTGCCTCAGTTTCCTCATTTGTCCAATAAAAGTACTAAATGTCTACTCCATAGGATTGTTGTGATTAATGTGGTAATTAGCATAAAGTTTTAGAACAGTGCCTGAAACATAGTAAGGACTCAATAATTATTAGCTATTAAAAGTGTAAACAGATATATACTTTAATGCCAGGTAGTGAAAAGGTTTATAAAGAAAAGTAATTCAGAGAGGGAGATAGAGCATGGTGTTGGGCTGTTTTAGATCAGGTGTTGGGAGGAAATTCTCGCTGGGGAAGTGACATACGAAAAAGGACCTGAATGGTGTGAGAGAACAAGTCATGCAAAGGTCTGTGGGAAGAGTATTTCAGGTAGCAGGAACAAAGGCCCTGGGCCAGGAAAGACCTTCAGGGCCTAAAAAAGGTGGTGGAGAAAAAGATGCCAAAGACAATTTTTTTTTTTTTTAGATTTTATTTATTTATTTGAGAGAGAGGGAGACAGAGAGAGCATGAGAGGGATGGAGGGAGAGGAAGAAAGAGACTCACCACTGAGCAGGGAGCAGGAGAGGGGGCTTAATTCCCTGAGCCAAAGGTAACTGCTTAACAGACTGAACTACCCAGGCTCCCGGCTGAAGACAATTGTGATCCAGTCCCTACCCCATTGTGTGTCTCCTATCTACGCCTTTGGAAGACAAGCCCTCTGTGGGGCTCTGGTCACCTACAGCTGGTCTCCTGTGCAGGTATGTAAGATGTCTATGTGACAAATTGAAAGTTTTAGAGATAGGGCAACTTGAGCTTAATGGTGTCATATATATATATCTACCTAACATGCTACTCATCAAGTTAGAAGGTATTTACAACTCCATAGTCGTGTCTGTGTGTGTGTGTGTGTATCTATATTTTAAAGAAAGGTAAAAAATTATTTAAAATGAAATATTTTGGGGCATCTGGGTGGCTCAGTCATTAAGCATCTGCTTTTGGCTCAGGTTATGATCCCAGAGTCCTGGAATTGAGTCCCATGCCAGGCTCCCTGCTCAGCAAGGAGACTCCTTCTCCCTCTCCCACTCCCCCTGCTTGTGCTCCTTCTCTTGCCATCTCTCTCTGTCAAATACATAAATAAAATTTAAAAAAAATAAAATATATTTTAAAAAGGTAATAAAGGTAATAAATGCCTGTAACTATGCATTAACATCCCATTGAGTCCTGGAGTAAAATGAGTAAAGGATTGACACTAAGTGACACAAGACTATAAATAGTTTCATGTGAATTAAGATTTTTGTCTCCAAATGAGACAGGGCAGATTTTGCTGCCAAAGTGCTGCAAAAAAACTTCTGGGTTTTCAGTACTTTTTGATTCTGGAATTATAGGTAAAGGATTGGGAACCTGTAATGATATCCTCCCATGGGCCATTTATAGGATCAGAACTCTAGGGAGCAACGTGCAGAAGAAAAAATAAAAACCAAAATGGAAAAATCTGTGCAACAAACAGCGTTAGCCACTGTGTTTGAAATATTTCCCATTTGCTACATGTAAACTCTTCACATATTCTACTTGAGCTATCACGACTCTCCTCTCTCAGGTACGTGCTGATCAGAACAGTGCATGCTTTTTGTAAAGGAGGAAATTAAGAGTGGCAAGGAGCCCCTGAGGTCAGCCCAGGGTCCACACCGGGTTACAAAGTTGACGGCATACATTTATGGCGCTAAGTTCCCGGTGGCCAGCACGACCTTGTACAAAGAAAACTTAGCCAGTTTTTCCCTCTATTCAGCAAATTTTGTTTCTCAGGTAAACATGTTTTGGAACAAGAGTGAGGTTAAGCCTTAACGTTAGTATCAGTATGAGAGTTCCCGGATAGATTGAATCTTCACGGCTCTTTGGAGCACACAGAAATACTGCATTTATCCTCAGTAACATCTGACGTCTAGGAGGTACAAACAGATACAATCGTAATAACCTGAACAATGTTCCTCTTTCCATGAATGCTTATTAAACCTTTAGTGTCAGAAGCTTGGAAACAATCTCAACAGCAACGGGGAGGTAAGTTGCCTCGGTGTTGAGGGGCTGCTGCCGTGGGCCCCTGGTCCTCGCGTGCCCGGGGTCCCAGCTCCTCCCTCCCGGGGCCGGGGGACGGCCCGGCCCTCCGCCGCGGGGCTCCGGCCACCAGGGGGCGCTGCGGCCCCCTCTCCCGGGAGCGGCCGAGCCAGCCCGGTGGGTGTTTCTCTCCCTCTCGCGCTCTCTCCTCCCGGCCTCACATCCGGGTCTGGAGCGCGGCCGCCGCTGTCAGTGTTGGTGCGGGCGCGTCGGGGGCCGGGCCGGGGCGCACTAAATGGCGGCGGAGGGAGGCGGAGCGGCGGCCACGCTCAGCTCAGAGCCCCCGAAACTTTAGACTCGAAGCCCCACAACTTTCCGGGAAGTGCTGCCGCTCCGGGGGCGTGGACGGAAGGGGAAGCCGAGGCGGGAAGTCTGGGGAGGGCGGGCAGCGGCGAGACTCGAACCCGCGGCGGGGGCGGT